>OY856413.1:1069167196-1069767196 GCA_963693085.1 Alisma plantago-aquatica | reverse complement strand
CCGCGCCCGAAGAGAGGTAGCACCGCCTCTACAAAGGTGACCTCCCCCAACCATCTCCTCATCCGAAAAGAGGCAAACTAGCGCAGCTTTCCTTGGACGACGACGCCCAAGCTTCTTACCACCATCTCCGGCGACGACGATGCTCCTTACCACCATCTCCAACGCCATTTTCCTTGGACGACAATGACTCCTTAGGAATTGCTTCTCTCTCCGATGCTTTCTTCCTTGAAAGTCGACAACGACAACGCCTTAGGCGTTGCAAGGGCCGTGTGCATCTCTCCGGTTCTTTTCCCGTACAAGCTCCCTCACCGACCAGTTCTTCTCAAGGTATTATCTCTACTGCCTCACTCCTCCGTTTACATCTTACTTTCAAGCAACTGACGAGGTAGAACGGCCATGCTGGGAAGCACGGCCGTGTCGCCTGAGTTGCAGAGTCATCAAAATTTTTCAATTTTGAATTTGTTACTACTCCTATAAAATTGATATATAATGACCCCTAATTAATACATTATAACAGAATTGAATCATGCATTTGTGTTGTTGCAGGTGCTATTGACTTGTTGTTGACTTGCATATATTTCTTCTTTAGCTTAAAAGTGAGGTATAATATTCTCACTCCCCCAATGTGCCATTTTATTTGACTAGTAAATCAACCAATAATAAAAATATGTATTCATTCATATCTACATTTTGTTATCAATCACATATGTAATCATTACATATACATTCCAGAAATATGAGGGTAGACATTGTGTAGTCTCATATTGACACTTTCATATTTATATATGAGATCATCCATGCATGATGTTTAACTTAATATATAAATATGACAATAATACATTTATGCATGTATCAACTTAGAAACTCGTTCAAAATTTAGATAGTCCCCAGTTTGGGACTATTTTTGGATATTTAATCTCACTTACGATGTAACTGTATAATGTATGTTTAGTTTTGAAGAAAATTTTAGTAGTATTTCCTCATTTGTTCTCTGGGTACATATGTGAGTGGTTATTTACCATTTACATCGGTGTACTTGGAGAACTTAGGGGAAATGCTGCTGAAAGTTTCTTCAAAACTAAACATACATTATACAGTTACTAGTGAGATTAAATATTCAAAAATGGGATAGGTGTTACACTTTAGTATAAAAGTAATTAACTTCCTATCAATAAAAACTTACATCTTATAGTATCAATATTAAATGCTTAGTTTTATAATTAATTTTTAATGTGATATAGAAAATGGATCGAAGTTGGATGTCTATCAAGAATCGTTGTAGTCCAGAGTTTGCCAAAGGTCTTGATGAATTTATCAGATTTGCTGAGGAACATAGGAAACTACCTACAGATAGGTTCTATTGTCCATGTAGAAATTGTGGTAACAATTTGAAAGTTGATACTACTGAGGAAATTAAGGATCATGTCATATGCAATGGGATCATACAAGGTTATAATGAATGGCATTGGCATGGAGAGAAAATTAATAATGGATCAGAAAATGTCGATACTAATAGTTTTGGCATAGAAGATATAGATAATGATGATAATTTCAATGATGAACCGATTCAGGATGACCCAATTCAGGATGATATGGTTGATGAGATGCTACATAGTTGTCGGGACAATGTCATTGATCCACTTTCTTTATTTGCAAACATTGTCCATGACACTGGAAAAACCTTTATATAAGGGTTGTACTAAGTTCACGAGGTTGAGTGCTGTGATGCGATTATATACTCTTAAAGCTCAAAACCATTGGAGCGATAATAGTTTCACTTCACTGTTGTCTTTGTTAAAGGAAATTCTTCCTGAAGGCAACGAGCTTCCAATTTCAACATATAAAGCAAAGAAAATAATGTGCCCAATGGGAATGGAGGCTAAGATGATTCATGCATGTCCAAATGATTGTGTGTTATTTCAGAAGGACTATATTAATTTAATAAATTGTCCAAAATGTGGTGCATCAAGGTATAAGACCGCAAATTTAGCTAAGGCTAAAAATGGCTCTCCTGTCAAGGTGATGTGGTATCTACCAATAATACCACGATTTCAAAGCTTATTTGCTATACAGAAGATGTGCAAAATTTTTCTTGGCATGGGGAGTTAAAGGCCAATGATGATGGCATCCTATGACATGCATCTGATTCACCACAGTGGAAGAAAATTGATTTATTATACCCTCAATTTGGTAAAGAACCAAGAAACTTAAGACTTGGACTCTGTACAGATGGAATGAATCCCTATGGTACATTAAGCAGCCAACATAGCACGTGGCCTGTTATGATTGTTATATACAATCTTCCTCCTTGGTTGTGTATGAAAAATAAGTATGTCATGTTGTCAATATTGATATCAGGGCCCAAGAAACCTGGAAATGATATTGATGTTTACCTTCAACCTCTAATAGATGACCTAATGAAACCATGGAAAGAAGGTATTATGACATATGATGCTTCACGTAAAGTGATCTTCAGTTTGCCTTCTATGTTGTTTTGCACGATTAATAACTTTCCAGCTTATGGAAATTTGTCTGGATATAGCATAAAAGGATACAAAGCATGTCCTGTTTGTGAGGGAAATACTGATTCAATCAGACTAAAACATGGTGGTAAAATCGTATATCTTGGTCATCAAAGATTTCTTCCACCAGTGCATCCTTATCGAAGGCAACGCAAAACCTTTAATGGGTCAACTGAGGAACGAAGTGCTCCTAAACCTATACCAGGAAATGTTGTATATGATAGGGTGAAACATATTGTTAATGAATTTGGAAAGATTTCAAGTAGTCGTACACTCACATGTGACAAATCTCTATACAAGAAGAGGTCAATATTCTGGGATCTTCCTTATTGGAGATCTTTGGCAATTAGACACTGCATTGACGCCATGCATGTTGAAAAAAAATATTTGTGATACCATCATTGGTACGCTATTGAACATACCAGGAAAGACTAAAGATGGCGTCAAATCTAGAACAGATTTAGAATTAATGGGTATAAGAAAAGAATTATCAGTGGATATCAGGGGTCGCCGCACATATTTACCACCAGCTTGTTACACTTTGTCAAAGAAGGAGAAAAAGACTTTCTGTGAGTGCTTGTATAATATTAAGGTTCCACAAAGATACTCTTCTAATATTTGTAGATTGGTATCAATGAAGGATTTGAAGTTGATAGGTCTCAAATCTCACGATTGTCACACCTTAATGCAACAAATTTTACCTATGGCTATTCGATCTATATTGCCGAAGCATGTAAGGTTTGCAATCACAAGACTCTATTTCATCTTCAATGAAATATGCAACAAAGTGATACATCCTGATACTCTCGATAAATTACAGAAAGATGTAATTGTTACCATGTGTTAGCTTAAAATGTACTTTCCTCCTTCATTTTTTGATATCATGGTTCATCTTATAGTACATATTATAAGGGAGGTGAAGATGTTGGGTCCAATTTTCTTACACTGGATGTATCCATTTGAATGTTACATGAGTGTTTTTAAAGGTGATGTTCGGAATCGTTATCATACTGAAGGGAGTATTGTTGAGGGTTACGTGGCTAGGGAGGTGATGGACTTTTGCAATGATTTTTTGAATTGCAATGAAACTTCTAGCGATCCAAAAAATTCCCATCACACTGAATCTTATTGTGGCAAAGGAACTCTGGGAGGACGAGTGAAAGAAATTAGTCGTGAGTTGTGGGAACAAGCACATTTGTATATTTTATATAACATCGATGAAGTTAGTAGCTACATCACAGAACATAATGATCTTATCAAGAGAAATCATCCGTGATCCAGTTCAATGTGGCTTGCAAGAGAGCATAATCAAACATTTATTAGGTGGTTTGAAGAGAAAGTATTTAGTCAAATATCTGAATCACCGAATAATGTTGTTGAGAACATAAAATGGCTCGCCTTTAAGCCAAAAATGGATGTCATGTCATATGAAGGTTATGACATAAACATATTTTCATACTACACAAGCGTCAAGATGAAAGTAGTGTAGTTCAAAATAGTGGGGTCACTGTTCAATCTTGTTTGTTGTATTTTGCTAGTGCTAAAGATAAAAGACCACATGAAGCTGAGATGTCATATTACAGTGTCATTGAGGACATATGGGAATTGGACTATACAAATTTTAGAGTTCCTATCTTTAGGTGAATTGGGTTGACAACAACAAAGGAGTTTTAGTGGATGAGTTGGGTTTTAAATTGGTGTTTTTTGAAGTGATTGGTGAGAAAGATGAGCCATTCATCATGGCAGACCAAGAAAAACACGTATTCTATATTGATGACCTGACAAATAAAAATTGGTCTATCGTTCTTCATGAAAAAAGACGGTTTACTGTAGATCCTATAAATGAAGAAGAATACTATGATAAGTATGATGATTCCAGTCCATTCTCAGTTGGTTTGCCAAGTGTAAATGTTGAAGATAACATTGATGAATATTATAAATGTCAAGACCATGCTAAAGGAATTTTCCTTGACTAACAATCAACCAATACTAGAGGCATGTATTCTTTGAATTTTTTTTATCATTCAAGCAAGTAATCTTTTAAATATACATCATATATCATGTATACCTTATCACTTGTGCTTTCATTATCACTTATTTTTTTTATCATGTATACTTCCAGGTTCTAAAATGGCGAGTGAAGATGAACATTTTGAGCATGAGCATGAGCACCAGGAGGATGGTAGTGGTGATGCTAAAAAAAGTAGAGGTCCCACACTGATGTGTAGGCTATAGGAGCTCAGGGCTGAAGGGGACAAATTGCCAGTCCAGTTTGATATCACAGGAGCACCTGTTAGGGAACATGCTAGTTCTTTCAAGCATTACGTAGGGGCAACCGTGCACAGTAAGGTGCCAATAGATATAGAAAATTGGCATGATGTTCTTAATGCCAAAAAAGACCTCATATGGAAAGATATATCTGTGAGTGGAAGTGATATTATTTGAATATGTTTTTTATCTATTGATTCTAATTTAGTTTTCTTGGAATTAATTCCTTTTCAAAACAACATTATTAATTGCTTCTTTTGTATGTATAGGGTGTTTTTCATCTAAATGAAAAAGATCACAAGAAAAGAGTGCTACAACGTTCTGGTGTACGATGGAGGGGTTTTAAGACATATCTCGCAAGGGAATTTATAGATAATCCTAAACAAAAGAAGAAAGCAACAGATGTATATATTTTTATAGATCCTGAGGTGTGGGAAAGATTTGTTACAGCTAGGCGATTGGAAGAGTTTTAGGTAATAAAGATTGTGATGTATTGTATGAACCATTAATTTTATACAATTAAGGAGGTGAATCTTTTTATACATGTTTTCCAAGTCTAAATTGCAATACCTCATTTTAAATGATCAGGCTATCCACCAAGCTCAAAAGGAAAGACGGGCCAAAAATGTGCATGACCATCGCTTGGGGCCCGATGGTTATGCCTTCCACCACCAACTACAAGAGAAGCAATCATCTTCTGCAGAAGAATCTAGTACAACTTAAGTTGAGCGTCCACCCCGACACTTGACATGGATTGATGCTAGAAAGAATCGAGCAGGTGAAATTGTCAACCCTGCAACTAAGGAGGTGGCACAAAAGATGGTAGGTTTATCCCAACTAAGTAAAGAGTAACTCCCACAAACTTAGATTTATTTATATCTAATTGATATTGTGATTTAATAATTTTATTAACTATGAATAGATTGATCTCCACGAGCAAAGGAAGGAAGGAAAGTTCATCCCAACTGGCCACATGGATGAACTATCAGTTGCTCTTGGTATGAAGGAGCATCCTGACCGTGTTCGGGGATTAGGAGCTGGCATAGGATTCAAGTCTTATTTTGGCCCTTCGCAATCTAAAAGAGGTCGTGCAGGAGGTCTTACACAAGAGGAGGTTGAAGCATTAGTAGCGCAGAAAGTAAAAGAAATAATGTCTTCATTTCAGCCTACTCAACCTTCTCAACCTATTCATACTGTGCGTCTCTCAAGTGATGAGGTACAAGCCCATGCTACAGGTGTAGAAGGTCATGGGAGCACTCCCAATGACCCACCACAACAATATGTAGTAAGTTTTTGTTCTATATGTTGTGTTATTAGTATGATATATATATATATGATAATATATATAGTTGTAACATGTATCTGTTCTACTACTTCTTATATAACTTATGTTATTTCAATCTAGGTTGGTATGAACTGTAAACTTGCAGTGGATGTTCCAGAATATAATATTGTGGCAGCGGGAAAGGTGTACAACCATGGTGGTACATTGCATTGCCAACAAATTACTGATGACATTTGTCGTGTGTCCATCCATTTTGTGTATGACGGAATGGGGGACAAACCACTACCCATACCTAATCTTGAATATAGTACAGTTGAAGAAGCAAAGGGTGCTATGGTGGGTTGGACTAGACACTTGGTTATCAATGACAAGGTATACTTGAATTCTACCATGTTTTTCATATTTGACTGCATATATGAACTCATGCAATAGAAGTATGTAATTTAATTAACAGGTTTGCAAACCAAAAAGTAAAAATTCTACTAGTCATCCTCCTATGCCCAAGCCATCTATTATTCCAGAATCCACATTCGATGAGTTGGGAAGTAAATATAAATGTTTGTGTCGATACTTAGCCAACCAAAGCTCTGGACTACAAATGTTGATCAATTTAATAGAAGATGCAACTGGGAGGGACTTTGACAATTATATTTTTCTTGATGATATTATAGAGTTGTTCCGGTATGATTGGCTGAATACTTAGATATTAGAAGTATGGATAAGGTAAGGATCTATCAATATAGAAAATTCCAATACACATTTTTAGCTTATTTCTACATATGAAAATAATTACAAATGTTTAACAGCCATTTATATACCGAGGCCACAAACTCTGATATAAAGAATGTTGGATCCTTAGTTCCTTCGGGCACTAGTCAGGTGGAGACACATATTGAGGAAGTGAGTGAGTACTTCTCTGATGCATTCAAATATTTTTCTAGTGTGGGAAAGGAAATTATCCTAATTCCTTTTAACGTCTAGTAAGTATTATTATTCATTATAATTTTAATAATGAACAAATGTATTTATTTTAATGTTTGTTTTATTCTTACTCAGATCTAGACATTGGGAATTAGTGGTGATTGTCCCAAAATTGATGACTCTTTATTATCTTGACCCAATGGTAAAAACAACAAGGGGTCACATCCTAAAATTGCCAGCTATGGCGTAAGCATAAATATAGTCAATGCTTCAACATGATATTTCTGTTTAGAATTTCTATTTTACCAACTATCGTTTAATTGATAGGGGTATAAAAGCTTTTCATGAAGGCGGAGGACAAATACCCACAAAACTAAAGACATTGACTTTGAAAAATGTCAAGGTAGCTACTTTGACAACTGCTTAGTCTTATATGTATTAATTTTCAACTCTTATATGTCAACTCTTATAGTCTTCTGTTTATAGTAGTTTACTAACATTAAGTATAATTCGTTATTTGTAGTGTCCTATACAAAATAATGGCTGGGCTTGTGGCTACTATGTAATGAAATATATGCAAGCCATTGTCAAACAAGCATCAAATGACATTCAAACTATAAACTAGGTAATAAAGAATAACATCATAAATTTACAAGTGAGTTGTAGTCATTTTATAAAATATTAGCGTGTGCATTTTTTGTTACAGATCTTTACAAATCAGCCTTACACACGTGAGGACTTAAATGAATTACGAGAAGAGTGGTCAGATGCTTTTCTAAATGAAGTCAATATAGCATTGGAATAAATATGTCAGTTACGTTCCATTTATGTATGTGGTTTCAGTACTCTTTCATATTTACTTTTGTATCTGACATTTAATATCATCTCAGACTTGCAATCTATCATTTTGTAAATTATGATGTGACTATGTGTACTCAACTCAATATATGAATCATTTTTTTTATGAATGTGTGGTTTGTAATGGTGACGGTTGAGCATAAATGCTCCCCTCTCCCATATCTTATTCTTGTTCTTCTGTTTTGTTCTATTCAGTTTCTGCAGAAATTTAAAAAAAAATTGGACCCTATAGCGTCGGTTTTCTTAAAAAATCGACCTTATAGGTGTCTTGGTCGTTCCATGCAGAACGACCGTGCTGCATAGAACGGTCGTGTTGGGATGAGGTAGAACGGTTGTGCCGCGTAGAACGACCGTTTTGAGATATGGTAGAATGGCCGTGCCGTGTAGCACATCCGTGCTAATATAGACCAACACAGCTATGCTAGGCGGCACGACCGTTCTATCATATTCCAAGACTCTATTGAGTCAGTTTTCCTCATATAACTGTCCTTAGAAAGAATCTTTAGAGTCGGTTATTTAGTAAAAAAACTGACGTTATAGGGTTCAGGTACAGTTTCATTTCTCATTTGGGTTTAGTTTTTGAGAGCCTATAGGGTCAGTTTTTACTATACAAGGTCGGTTTTTTTTTGTTAAAAAAACTGACCCTATAGATCAATTTCTGTAGCGACGGCCACTTAGGCGTCGGCTGAAAAGTGACGCTATAGGCTTAAAAACCGATGCTATAGACCATTTTTGTACTAGTGAATGTAGACCAAACACCGACTCATGAGAATATGTTGATCCTACCCAAGGTATATCAATACCTAGATCATCAGTTCCTCACATATACACAAACCTATAGTGATTAGCTAGTCATGCACATATATCATCAAGGAGGATTATGATCTGAGCTAGTCATGCACATATATATGGTGATAACCATATTCAGTTTATAGTTGCAAGAATTAAAGTACATCCAAGTAGTTAAATTCAAGAAAACACATGAAACCTCAGAAATAGCCATGAAACTAGAGCGATTAGACATAAGCGTAACCACATACCTAATTTGGAAGTCTTAAAACCAACTAAGATAACTAATCCAATCAAGAAGTCCAATAAACCAAGCCAAGCAATAAATCAAGTAATCTTGATCCTGAAAAGCATATATAACACCTAATTGTTATAATCACATCCAAACATCATTTATTGACTTGGGATTCCACTCTAAGATTTCTAAGCCTTATTAGAGTTTCCTTATGGTTTCTTGGTTTCAAAAATTTCATTTTCCAATTTTACCCTTTATAGGTCAAGAAACCCTAAAAGCACCTTTCTACTCATAAAAACCATAATTACTCAAATTATCCAAATTAAGTGTCTTTATTCACAAATTAGTGCAAGAGCATCATTTTCACACCTTCTTGATTGCTTTCCACATTGAAGTCCATTAATCCTCATAATTATCAAAATGAGGGTTTCTAAGTCCATTAATGCACTTTTATAATCATGGATCCCTAATTAATAAAATTATGAAAAAAAAATCATACAATCATATATAATCCATCCTTTATATTTCAAAAGGCTAAAATTTGATCATAATAGTCAGGGAACATCATTAGATCCATTCATCTTCAAAACTTAGGTTTTTAAATTAATTAAAACCATTAAAGATAGAACCTTTACATATTTTTCTAATTACAAGTATATTTAGGCATCGAACATACTTTTATTGGATTCTACATATTTTTCTCATCAAAATCCTTATATTACATGTTCCCATTGGACAATTATATAATTAGTTATGATTTATTCAATTTAATTACCTTTGAACCAATAGTAGAGAGCCACGTCTTCATCTTAATCCTTTTTTTCCTTTTCCACACTGATCAGGCTCTGTGAATCCATGCCTGCCACACGGAAACTCACTTCACACAGGCAAGGTGTTGAGTTAGGGCCAAAAGATGCTTCTACCTCTGTCTAGAGGCTAAGGGTCGATTTGCACTCGGGGGTAAAGTTGTAACTTCATTCTGACTCATCTTCAACCTCACAGGCCATGCCCCTCGCCACTCAGTGTCAGTCACATGGTCAACTCTATAGTTGACCTTCAGCTCCACGACTATTGTGAGAAAGGCAAGACCCCGGTTCATCCTATTTGCATCCACATATTCATCTGTGGTAGCCAATCGATTAGAGGAAGTGATGCTCGAAAAGGGAGAAGATGGGATTCACGACATATATAAGGAAAGATCAAGGGAAAGAGGGTAAGCGGGTCAAATTGGAGGCAGGGAACATCCTCCTAAATTTGAGGAACCTCTCACTATTGCTCGGTACATCTAGGGTGCCCTATATAGGCATGAACCAGCGAAAACCCTCAAGCTATGGAGTCTGCTTCTTCACGAAATTAGGGATAGTTTCTACCCCACACAAAACTAGGGGAAGATAGGGTCCCAGAGGTTCGTTTCCACAAATTGAAGCTAAAGGAAGCATCCTCAGGTGGCGACATGGTCTAGAGGGAGAGAGATAGCTATAGGAAGGCTGCCCAGTACTGTTTTCTGCTTTTGAAATCAGTCTGGAGGTAGCAGATAAGTCACTATCCATTGGATTCACGATCTAAGGGTTCATGTTAGGAAAAATCTAAACAATCGAGTTTTATTCTCTCTTCCTATTAAAATGTGACATTTATATGTATAATCAATTAATGCTCTCACTTTAGGGAAATTAGAAAATTCCATAATTTCCTCGTCTTCCATCCAATTGATATAAAATTTTAAGGGAAAGTTTTTTATGACTTAATCTATACGTATGCAAATATTGAGACCAAAATTCTAAAATAAAAGGGATTTTTATTATATGGAAGTCATCCACTTATAAGGCATATATTATGCATTAAAATTCATCTTTTTCTCTTTCTTTCTCTTCTATTTTTTCATTTTGATTTCTTTGCTTATTAGATATGACATGAAATTGAAAACTAATCAATAGTGGTCATTCATGCCACTCTCTAGAGAATTCTACACAATTCTCATATATGCACACATTTATCTTCGATTTCTTTTTCTTTTACCTTATTATAGGATTTTCTTTTATCCTTTTTTCCTTTTATCAATCATTGGATTATTAAAATAGTATAAACCATGTAATCATGCATCTAAGGGAAATTTTACAATTGAATCCATTCTTTGAAAACAAATCATACAATTTTCCATTCAAAACCCTTTTATTTGAAATTTTTCATTTCAATCAATACAAGATAAATTGAGGTTAAAACATCATTCCTCTCTTATAGTAATTTTTCCCTCAAAATTAAACAAAAAATATGGGGCAATCCTTTTCCATGTCCATCTTCATCTCCCATGTGGCTTCATCCTCCCCATGGTGCTTCCAGAGAACCTTTACCATCTCTATCTTTTACTCCTGAGCTCTTTCACCTTGGTATCTAATACCCTCATTGGTGCCTCTGGGTAAGTCAGCCTCTGTTGGAGTTTAATAGGTTCAATTCTCAACACATGGCTCGGGTCCTTCACATAGCACTTTAGATTGGATACATGGAACATATAATGCATCATATTATACTGAGGGGGTAAGGCTAAACAATAAGCAACTTCACCAATATGTTCCAAAATCTCAAACAAACCCACGTATTGGGGACTTAGCTTTCCTATGTTCTTAGCTATATCTCGGAGGGGTCAGATTTTTAGAAACACGTGTTCACCCATAATGAAATGATCTTCAGTCGACTTCACATTAGCATATGACTTTTGTCGATCTTGGGCTCTCTTTAGCCTATGACTGATCAAAGCGGCTTTATCAACATATAGGTGTAGTTCCTCTAACCTCAGTAAGGTCCTCTCACCAACATCATCTTAGTGAAGTGGTGACTGAAATGACCTCCATAAAGAGCTTCGTACGGAGGCATCCTAATACTATCCTGGTAGTTGTTATTATAAGAAAACTTGGATAAGGGTAGGTACTACTCCCATGATCCACCCCAATCGAGCACACATGCTCTCAACAAATACTCTAAAGTCTGGACCATCCCTTTTGACTGACCATCAATCCGAGGGTGATTGGATGTGCTAAATTTTAGTCTAGTACTGAGTTCTTCTTATACTTGCTTCCACAACTTGCAAGTTAACTTTGGGTCACAATTCGAAATAATTGAACTCAGAACGTTATGAAGTCGCACTATCTCTCTGATACAAAATTTAGCTAGATTTGTCATCTTGGTAGTGATCTTTAAGGCTAGGAAATGTGCTGACTTGGTAAGGCAATCTACCACAACCCATATTGCATCATGACCTTTCTTTGTCTTGGAGAGACGATTCACAAAGTCCATGGTGATATGTTCCCATTTCCACTCAGGAATCTCAGTTGACTATAGCAATCCACCGGGTTGTTGGTTTCATCCTGCACCATATGGGATGTGAGACAATTGGCTACAACGCTATGTATCACTTCATCCTAGGCCACCAGAAGTACCACTGCAAGTCCTTAAACATATTTGTATTGCCAGGGTGTACTGTGTACTTAGAACCATGATCATATTGTAAGATTTGATTCTTCAAGGGTGAATCTTCAGGAACCCAAATACGACTCTTATAGCGTATTCCACCATCTACTCTCATTGAGATATGTCTCTGAGGTTTGTCTAACAAACCTTTCATCTTATCAAAGCTCTGAGCTGGCTAACTGGGAATCTACCAACTCAGTCAATAGGTCTAGTTTTATCTGAATGTTATCCACATGGATCCAGTTTTCTAATGGTTGTAGAGTCCCCCTAGCAAACTCTTCTAGTCCTGGATAGATATAGCAGTTGCACACCTGAGTTGTTTTCGACTAAGTGCTTCTTCTACTACATTAGTCTTCCCAAGGTGATAGGTGATGGTGAAATCATAATACTTCATATACTCCATCCATCATCTTTGTCTCAGGTTTAGGTCCTTCTGAGTCATGAGGTACTTCAAACTCTTGCATGCATTATTTTGGTCACCAAATCCAAATCTCAACTTGTAGAATTCAAATTCCACTGGATAATTATATCCTTATTTGAAATCTTAATTTCGTGATTACCTTGCTCACCTTATTTTCCAAACCATTTATCTAATATTATCTCCTGAGGGTGTGGTAACTCCTCCAGTTCTCAATTACCATAATAAGATTTCAACTTAAGTATTTGTTTCTAATATCATTTCTATTCCTAGTATGACATGCGTCTGTCTCATCTCTCACACTCTTAACAAGATGAAATAAGCATTTTGCTGCAGTCTAAATACATAGTTCATCCCATTCTAAGAGTAGAGATAGTGCATTTACACATTACCATTTTATCTTCAAATCTAGGTTGAATCATTCTCTACATGACTCCAAACCATGAATACCGCCATTCCCTTAATTCCACATACACATATAGGAAAAAAAATTTCTCATAGCCTTTGAGTCTCATCATAACTCCTATTTATGAACCTTAGCCATTTCCTCAAGGTCTCTAGCGTTCTGGTACTTTTGGGGTGGTCTTACCCTTATGCATCCAGGGAGTGCCCTTCACATTTACCCCTTGGGCCCATGAACTCATGAAGGTGGCCAACCTCCTAGCCCATGGGCCTTAGGCAAACATAGTCGTTACCTCCCAACCCTATGGCCTTGTGTATTTAGGGAACAATCAACTCCTACTCCTATCGGTCTCATCCCTACTTGACCTTAGGATTGACTTAGGGTTCTATCGTAACTTCTATTTTATTTCATCACACATTTTTCTTGTAATTCCTTAGGTGATATTTAAGAACATTATATCCTTTAGAATTCTCAACTGAATTTCCTTCATTTCACTAGGCACTCATAGTTTTCCTGATGTCCCTTCATGGGAAACATGGTGACCTACCCGTCTGGGACTGACCCCAATCTACCAGTCACTTCCATAGTGGCTTTTATTCATGTCCCTTAGAGATGGCCATACTTGGGTCTAAATAATCATAATCAAACTATGTGCTTTTGTGCTTCGTGCACTTAATCTCTCAAGTGCTTAAGTGACATGTTAAGTTACCTCCATTCTTAAAAAAAATTGTGGTACTCACTCCTTTAGGAAGGGTCCTTTCCCAAGACATGAGAAAACTATCACATGACAGTACCCAGAGTCACAAAACTTTCTTGAATCCAAAGTATATATCATCACATGTAGGTATGTTTCCTATCATTCTATCCATGCATGTGGCCATTTCTAAGTTTTCCATTATTTCATATCCATTCCTCATCTCTCAAGGTTGGACCAGTTTCATACATACATATGATAGCATGTACTGCTAGGCCAACTGGTGTGAGTGGCTCATCACACATATATCTCAGTCCAAGTGGGGTTTCCTTTTACCCAACATTTGAGGGGGTTTCATGTTTGTTCCCTATGAACTCATTCAACCTTGTGAGCACTGTATGCACCAGATACCACCACTTTCCCTCTTGGATCTACTTCCTCGGCATTAGTCATGCATGAGTGATCCACTCAAGCACGTATCGAACCAAAACATGCTAGGAATTTTCTTCCCAACATTCTCTTCCATGTAAAGAATCCTTAGAGTCCTACAAAAGGGCTACCAATCTGAGTCTGAGGCTACACATCATATTACCATTCCTTTCCTCTCTAGGATCTTGGGACTCTCTTTCCCTCACCTATATGGTAGGTACTCCTATTATCTACACACGGGTATAGGAAGCCTCCCTCTCTGTGTCTAGAGTTTGGTCCTTCAAGGACATCTAGCGTACAACAAGCTTTCAGGGCTCATGCATATAGTAACCCAACTCATTCACTCAAGGGAGTCCATTTTAGGACATATCATACAAACATTTCTCATAATTACTCATGTCCTGGAGTCTAGGTTCCCAACCTTAACCCTATAATCGGTGCCCTCTTTGTAGACGAGGTTAAGGCTCCTAAAGATGCACCTCTTATGCTCACCTAGATTACCTTATATGCTGAAGCGTACATATTTGTATTATCAAATATTATGTCCAAATTGAAAACTATAGTCAAATTCTCACATCCAACTGAGGTCATTATAAACCATATTATCTCATTATGTAACACAAAGCTTCTCATTCATTTCCTCCAATATGCCTGTCTCGTAATCCAATCCAACAGGCATTACCCCTCTAGCTTAGAACTAATCCCGTTGCTAGTCTGTATGTTTCTCACTTCCACGTAGGTGCATGTCTACCTCTGACACGTATCTATGTAGGAAAACACTTTTGTTAGGGTTCATACTTGGAGGACCTTAGACTTTTTGGTCCCCACTAACCTTTTGATTTAGGGTGTTATATCTCTCTTAGATCTTTTCCCCTTTTTAGGGATGACCCAAGCTAGGTCGGGTCACCAAAACCAAAAGTTGCAATGGGGGTCATGCAACCACTTATTGTCTATGTTCCCCTTGCATACTCTAGTCCTCCACGTGTATCATGCATGCCTAATCTACGTACTTGCATGCATGGACAAACTAAGGTATCCAACTTACTGGGTTCTCTCTTTCTCTATCCACTACTTAAGGTTTATTAGGATGGCACTATTATTTTCCTTCTACTTTTCTCATACCCTAGGATTAGGGTTTTGGGTTGAGGTTAGGGTCTACAACCTGCAACTTAGGTTTTTGTGATTCTCTTGTCCTATTAAGGTTGTTTCCCAAACCGACCCTAGTTCCATCTAGGGTTTACCTTTATAGGGGAGAAACTCATCAAACATTTTCTCTTTATTATTATGTCCACTTTATTATTTAGCAGAAGATGCCTTAATCCCTAAAAGTCTTAACCCCATAACTCACGAGGTGATAGAGAGAGAAAACCTTAAGCACTTAAAGTTTGTCCAATGAAAGAGGGTAAAGAAGGGATGAAAGTAGATAATAAATCCTAGAGGTATCTTATTTTGATTCAAATCCTCAGATTTTGTCCAGGAAGTCACACAGATTCTGGGAGTCCTCATAAACTGACTAGCGGGGCGAAGGAAAATCTTTCCAGCCCCCAGATCATGATCCTTTTCTAAACACCTCCATCTTTAGAAAATTCTCTAATAACTCCCTTTTGACTCTAAAGCATTTGTAAAATTTAATAATTATTAGAGAATATATGGAAAACCAGGCTCTGATATCAAATGTAACGACCCCGCCCCTCAACAATCCCCAATTAAGGAAGGCCAAGAATCTAGAGTCGTTATACCACATATGATCATATGGTTTTGCAAGTAATAAAAAATAATTAATAAATTCTACCACAACTAAGCTTAAAGCATGATATTTTTTTCCTTTTCACATACCTTTCAAAAATAGGATTTTAGAATTTTACCCAAGGAAAGAACTAGATCACTATAATCCTCAAAATATTATTTAGCCTTGTTATTTTTCAATGTCACCTTTTATTGAACATTCACTTTCCATAGACGTAACTGCATATTTCCCTAAAACGCCAAAAAACAAAATGTTGGCCAGTATAACAAATTATACTGGTATGTGGAGGACCAAAAGTTTGCATATTGTTGTAACAACATATTACAACAAAATTATTGTTTAATAGATCAAAGTTTATGTAACATCCCAGGATTTGAGGCCTCATATAAGTTGATCTTAAAAGGAATGATTGTACTACTCATATCACCAAGGTGCACCTCCTTTTCTGGGAGCCCATCACTAAGAACTCCATAGTTAAGCATGCTCAGCTTGGAGTAGTATTGGGATGGGTGACCTGTCGGGAAGTTGATCCTGGCATGCGCGTCAGTGAGGACAAAGTGCGCAGTTAAGGCTAGTGGTGGTCTGTGGGGCCAGTCGTCATTCCTGAAACTCTGCTAGACCCTCAGGCAGTGGGCCCATGCGTTACAAATGGTATCAGAGCCATAACCCCTCCAGTAGGTGGGGCCCACATGGGCATGTGGCATGCCGGTCTTGAGCCGTCTAGATGGAGGACATGGATGGCTTGACATGTTGACCTGGACTTAGTTTGTGATGATGAAGCTTGGAGACAATCTTGAGGTGGTTTATATTTCCTGTACATAGATCCTTATGATGTAAGTTTGTAACCCTTTGTTTTATAATTGAATAGTCAAATATTTTCTTCCGCTGCTATACATTGGTCTTTTGTTACCATGTGTTTTGCTTTTCGGTGAAAGTAAGAATGAATATTTAAGTCTTATAGAGCTTGCCTAATGTGAATGTTGAGATTAGAAATACACAACTCATAATGGTATCAGAGCCATAACCCCTCCAGTAGGTGGGGCCCACATGGGCATGTGGCATGCCGGTCTTGAGCCGTGCGGTCTAGGCAAGTTGGAAAGGGCTATCCGTAGAGACGAGATGGAGCCTCCCTTGCGCTGGTAGCTGTGGACGGGAGCTGGGTGTCCATGGGCCATTGTGGGTCTGCACTGAAATGGGGTCAGATTATGAGGCCATATAGTTGAGACTTGACGAGGACGTCAAGAGTCTAAGTGGGGAAGATTGTAACATCCCAGGATTTGAGGCCTTAGATAAGTTGATCTTAAAAGGAATGATTGTACTACCCATATCACCAAGGTGCACCTCCTTTTCTGGGAGCCCATCACTAAGAACTCCATAGTTAAGCGTGCTCATCTTGGAGTAGTATTGGGATGGGTGACCTGTCGGGAAGTTGATCCTAGCATGCGCGTCAGTGAGGACAAAGTGCGCAGTTAAGGCTAGTGGTGGTCTGTGGGGCCAGTCGTCATTCCTGAAACTCTGCTAGACCCTCAGGCAGTGGGCCCATGCGTTACAGTTTATGTCTTAATCATAACTACTCAAACATGCTCTATCCAAGCCTTTGTGTTGTCCCTACAGTGGACATGGATACTATGTTTCCCATGTGGTAGATCCTCAATAGATGTCTTTGGTCCTACCCTAAGGTAGACCAAGACCTAGAGTTGTATAGTCATATGTTCCTACCCAAAGGTAGACCAAACAACAACTCATGATAATCTATTGATCCTACCCCAAGGCATATCAATACCTTGATCATCAATTTCTCACATATACACAAAGCTATAGAGGAGGATTAGGATTTGAGCTAGTCATGTGCACGCACACGCACACACACACACACACACACACACACACACACATATATATATATATATATACATGTTGATAGCCATAGTCACTTTGTAGTTGCAAGAATTATAGTTCATCCAAGTAGTTAATTTCAAGCAAACTGATGAAACCTCAAAAATCACTGTGAAATTAAAACGGTTAGCCATAAGCATAACCACATACCCGATTTGGAAGTCTCAAAACCAAGAAAGACAACTAATGCAATCAAGAAGTCTAATCAACCAAGCCAAGCAATAAAACAAGTAATCTTGATCCTAAAAAGCATATATAACACCTAATTGTTATAATTACATCCAAACATCTTTTATTGACTTGGGATTCCATTCTAAGGGTTCTAAGCCTTATTAGGGTTTCCTTAGGGTTTCTTGGTTTCCAAACTTTCATTTTCTAATTTTACCCTTTTTAGGTCAACAAACCCTAAAATCATCTTTCTACTCATAAAAACCCTAATTACTCAAATGATCCAAATTAAGGATCTTTATCCACAAACTAGTGCAAGAACATCATTTTCATGCCTTCTTGATTGAATTCCAAATTTAAATCCATTAACCTCATAATTATCAAAATTAGGGTTTCTAAGTCCATTAATGCACCCGGATGTAACCTCTTGATGATTCAATAAAGATATTGATATTAAAAAAAGTCCATTAATGCACTTTTATAATCATGGAACCCTAATTTAGCAAATTGTGAAAAACTATCATCCAATTATATCAAATACGTCCTTTATATGTGAAAAGGCTAAACTTTGATCATAATAATTAGGGAACATCATTAGATCCATTAGTCTTCAAAACTTAGGTTACCATTAAAGATAGAACCTTTACAGATTTTATGAGTTAAAAGAATATTTAGGCCTCTAATTCATTTTTAATCGATTCTACATATTTTTCTCATCAAAATCCGTATATAACATGTTCCCATTGGACAATCCTATAATTAAATATGATTTAGTCAATTTAATTACCTTTGAACCAATAACAGAGAGCCACATCATCATCTTGATTCTTTTTTTTCTTTTCCAACCGGATCAGGCTTTGCGAATCCAGGTCTTCCACATGGTGGCTCACTACATACAGGAAAGGTGTTGAGTTAGGGCCGAAAGACACTTTTGCCCCCCGCCAGAGGCTAGGGTCGATTTACACCCAGTGGTAAAGTTGTAACTTTGTTCTGACTCATCTTCAACTTGGCAAGCCATGCCCCTCGCCGCCCAACACCAATCACACGGTCAACTCTGTAGTTGACCTTCATCTCGAGGGCTGCTATGAGAAAGGAAAGGACCCATGTTCCTCCTACTCGCATCCCTGTACATATTCATGGCAGCCAATCGATCAGAGGAAGTGAGAGCATCAGAAAGGGAGAAGATGGGATTCACGACGGATATAAGGAAAGACTAGGGGAAAGAGGGTAGGGAGCGAATCAAATTGGAGGTAGGGGAACATCCCCCTGAATCGAGGAATGTCACACTATCACTCAGTACATCTAGTGTGCCTTATATAGGCACGGACCAGTGAAAACCCTCAAGTTTTGGAGTTTACTTCTTCATGCAAATTGGGGAAAGTTTCTACCCCACACAAAACTAGGGGAAGTTAGGGTCCCAGAAGTTCGTTTCCACACACTAAAGCTAAAGGAAGTATCCTCGACTGGGGACATGGTCTAGAAGGAGAGATATAGCTACAGGAAGTTTGCCTATAATATTCCTACTTTCCAAATCAGACTGGAGGTAGGAGAGAAGTCCATGTCAATTGGATTCGCGACCTGAGGGTTCACGTTAGGCGTGAAATCTAAACGGCCGTGTTTTATTATCCCTTCACGTTAAATTGTGACACTTATATCTATAATCAATTTATGCTCTCACTTTAGGGAAACTAGATAAATCTATAACTTCCTCCTCTTTTATCCAATTTATCTAAAATTTTAAGGGAAAGTCTTTTATGACTTAATCTATTCATGTGCAAAGATTGGGACTAAAATTCTAAAATAAAAGGGACTTTTTTATGTCCAAGTCATCCAATTATAAGGCATATATTATGCATTTTAATTAACTTTTTCTCTTTCTTTCTCTTCTATTTTTTATTTTGATTTCTTTCCTTATTAGAAATCATGTGGAACCAAAAGCTAATCAATAGTGGTCATTCATGTCACTTTCTAGAGAATTCTACAAAATTCTCATATATGCACACAATTATCTTCTATTTCTTTTACTTTTTCCTTGTTATAGGATTTTCTTTTATCCTTTTACCCTTTTATCCATCATTGGATTATTCAAATAGTATAAACCATGAAATCATGCATCCAAGGGAATTTTTTACAAAAGAATCCATTCTCTGAAAACAAATCATACAATTTCCATTCGAGTCCCTTTCATTTGAAATATTGCATTTCAATCAATACAAGCAAAATTGAGGTTATAACATTCGGGCCCGTGAATTGCTGGCAACCACCAACGATGGCTAGAAGCGGTGGTAAACCGCTTCATCAGTCAGATGAAGAATGCAGACCCACACCCATTAGAACCCCCTTGGCACAATGCCATCCAATGGCGGCATGCCAATCAACACCCTATTGAGGTAGAGCTCCCTCTCCCTCCCTCTCTCAAGCAAATAGCCTAAAATCTTGCAAAATTCATTGAAAATAAATAGTAACTCAAAATGAGACATGTTATATATATAATTAATTTTTTTTTATTATCGAGAGAACCATTCCCGTAGAAGCGCCACTTTTGTGACCCCCCAGATAGCGTAAAACTCTCGGGCCCCGGGCGCCCCGCCCACCGAGAACTGGTTAAAGCGCACAGTTGGTCGGCATGCACGACGGGTACTATTTCAGAGGTGGCTACTGGGTTTCAAACCTGGGTCCCTTCATGAGGGGACACCATGCCGAACCACTTGAACCACTCCTCCCCAGAAACATAAAATTAATCTATTCAACTAGATATATGTAATGAACCTTGTTTCAAATGCTAATTCCTTTCGTACCTCCAACTATGTTGAAAATGACATCACATGCATCTCTTTTACATGTTTAATTGTGACTAATTCTCAACCTTGATCATATCATGGCCCCTATTAGTTCCTATGACCCTAATCAAGTAAATTATTCTATATTGTGCTATATTAATCGAACTTCATTATGCTTAGCCAGTTAGCCCTACTAATGACTCTAATCTATGAAATGTAGCATGAAATGTGTATGATATGAATTTTAGTGCTAAAGGTCATTAAATGGATGCTCAACTTAGATATAAATTAGTAACTTTACATTCTTTGAAAATCTAAATGCCTTATTGATCAGTCTTGCTCACTTTTATGACTAAGTGACTTAAATATGACATTAATTGTTACCTTAATATGCATATTGCTAAATTGAGATCTAATATTATACGAATCTTACCCAAATGGTCAGCGATGCTATTTATGTACTCAATTCAGTAACATGTTAATATTTGTGACACTAAACCAAGATTGATCTCATATGTACTCTAGTAATGACCATCCTGACTCAAAATGACTAGTTTGATAATGTTGATACTTATGTTTGTTAATCTTGCTAAAACTCATGTTTACCGTATGAAGATCATTAAACCCTAATTTTATCCCTGATCTAGTTGTGATGTGTCGCTCTAAGTGCAAATGAACCCATGATTTACTATGTTGCTTGATAATGCCTATGTATGAACTAGTTTGTGATATCGAAAACAATATTGAAGGAAATGAGTACCTAGACTTAAGTGACACATCCAACCCCCAATGATTAGTAAACCAAATCTCGTTGATTTTAATAAAATCACACTTTCTTATAATCCCAAGATCACTTTGTCGACTCAATTTCCATGATGTCGTCAAGCTTGATAAATATGGTTTTCTAAATCAAGTTGTTAATCAATGCTCGTATCGAGGTACACTTTTATACTCCATTTAGGTAGATTAGTGGTATTGAAATTGCATGTATGTATGTAGTATAAATGCTTAGCTTGTATACTTGTTTGAGATACATTTTCTCTATGACAACCATGTTTTGGTCTTGATTATATATGTTGAACAAACTTGAAGATATATATAGATGTCCATTATACAACCTTGTGAACGTGCCTATATTCTCAGGTTAAGGACACAAGGTTTGGTGTCCTACTTGAGTTGTCAAGATAGGGGAGACCATGTTGATACAAGTATTATCTCTTGGTGATGGCCTTGAGGTCCCTTACGAATAGGGTTAACTCTTGACATTTAGTCTTGTAGTCCCTCATGTTGAAATAGGGTGGCTCATCTTGAGCACCCTCACAAACCCCTTCCTTTGAGAAGATGGTCAAATGCCTTATGATATTGTTGGTATAGTAGAAGTGAACATAAAACACTCTTGCATGTTAATAAGAAAGTCTTTCACGTTGTTGTTTTGTTCTTGCTATTACCTTATGTTCAAAGCAATATATGTTCTCTTAAACATGTGATTTGATTTGTTTTCATAGCGTACTCAACACGGTTGTGCTTACGTGTACCAATTTTATGATTTTAGGCAACAAGCACACTATGAATATCTACTGGTGATGATGCTTCCACATTTATGATAATAAACTCTCGTACTATGATGATATATAATTACATGAAAATGGAATACATATGATTGATATATGGGACCTAAGATCTTGTCTTCTATTAGTTTAGGTTTCTTTTATGATTTGTTGTCTCTTACCTGAGTTGTTGTTTGTGGTTTTATTCATGCATATGTTATGTGATCTTTCCTATGGATAGACACTTGGATTCTCTCGCCTTTGGCTTTCTAGCCATTAGGAGTAAGGATTTGGGTAACAGATGGTTTCATGATAGATGGTATCAGAGAAATCACATATCCTCTATGCGTGTTTAATAACCTAATTTCAATTAACCTCGAGAAAACCAAAATCCATAATGGTGAAGCTAAGGAAATTAACATAGTGCTAAACAAAGAGGTTCCAACTAGTAATTATCTCTAATACGGCTAGCTGCATGGTTGGGGTTCCTCTATACACATGCCTACCCTAAGTGGATCCAAGATAGGATTAGGTTTCTTGCCTAAAGCTTAGAGAGTCTTCTAGCATCTCGTATATTCTTTAAGGACTACCTAATACACCCATTATATGATAATTAGATAGTTTCTTCTCCTCATGTGATCTCTCTCATGACAATTAATCACACAATTTCTCGATTTTGGGTAGCTTATGTATGGGGAAACTAAAATTCAAATGAATTGATAAAATTTGATTAAGATGATAATGATGCCATGATCTGACCTTAATTTGAAAACTTGATTACAATTAATGAAAGTACTCTTGAAGTTAAGTTCTCATGTGTAACATCTCAAATCATGTAAGCTCGATTTTACCAAATCAAGATCATGTGCTTTCTATATTTAAGG
The DNA here is from genome assembly GCA_963693085.1 of Alisma plantago-aquatica. Classification (NCBI taxonomy): domain Eukaryota; kingdom Viridiplantae; phylum Streptophyta; class Magnoliopsida; order Alismatales; family Alismataceae; genus Alisma; species Alisma plantago-aquatica. The sequence goes on along the minus strand of OY856413.1, from coordinate 1,069,743,890 downwards.
TAAATGATAATGATCCTTAATATGATGAAATATGGAGAACTCATGTTTTATACCTCATTGTTAATGAAGTTCCTATTGATTAAGTATATGTTGACCTATTGTTTATTAACCCTCAAACATGATTAAACAAACATTTTACCTTATTTTGATATCTATCATGGTCATGATTAGAAATGACTATGTTTTTTTACTATTAAAATCATGATGAAAGACTTTGATACAAGAGGCAAAATCCCCTTTTATTAGAATGCCTCTTTGTAAAACTCTATTTGGAATAATATGACAATATGAGATCTGAATCATATCTTGTAATGATCAAGACATTTAGAGAGCCTCTATTGACTTCTCAATTCTTAAGTATACCCCTTGTTTTTAATTATGAAGAGAAGGGAACAATATTATGACATCGAATACATGGAATGTTGAACCATGGTTTCTCTATTATGATAAATGATCTTTGATGTCACGGTCTTATGAAATACACATCAATAATTGATGCTCTTCATAATTTGATAGACTTGATACTTCTTTGACTAATGAGGATAAATGTGCTAGTTTAGGATGGTATTTTTTTGTTACACCCCGATCTCACAATTTCCTCAAATCATGAGATTAGGGCATAAGATAGGACTTATATGTAATACAAAGAACACCCTTAACTTTTATTTTTTCCTTTTTCTTTACTTTTCTGTTAAAACTCGTGTTTCTTCACATTGAACCACATAAATCATTTTAACAAGGGAATCTGAACATTTCTTTTACTAATCATACTTTAATAGTAAAGATACATGTATAAACATTCATGATATCTCTCACACCTTATGCACATAAGACCTACTAATTAGCATACAATTTCAAAAGAGGAATAATATTACACATCGTAATTACAACTCTCTCTCTTATCTCTTACTGAGGACCTAGAGTGACAAGGACCGACTGACTCAACTAATCTTGTACTTCACTCTTGTAGAAGATCTACGCTGATGCTCTGACCATCTTCAAGTCCACGCGGTTAACCCTAAAATGTTTGAGTAGAGGGGTGAGCCTACTCTCTCAGTGAATGAGTACTTCAAAGAAACAGTCTAAGGCACTAATGTGATTACAGGTATAACTTTGAATAAACGTTATGAAATTTAACAACAATAAATACTACACTGAGCAGTTCTAAAACAATATAATTGAAATAACAAAGAATGTAAATATTGGATCCAAAGAATAACTACTAGAAGACTATGCTCTAGTCTTCCTTAAATCTTTCATTTATAAGGAACTCTGTGAACCTATATGATCATATTTTAGCTTATGCCCTGATCTATGCAGTGTACTCTGCATAGAGACTCACAGTGCACTACGGCCACACCGTACAAGACTTAGCGACACACCCAGGAAATGCTAAGTCTGATGCCAGCCCTGTTCTGCCACAGGACCACAGGCTCTCCGGCCTCAATGCACTACTCTGAGTGCTCTAGACTCCTCCTATAACCTGAGCACACAGGCGGAGAGTCTCACGGGGTTACCTCCATGACTCCGCACGGATCTTGTTGCAATACCCCCTATTTTCTCCAGTTCCACCGTGACTCCGCACGGATTATTGTTGAACACTGTCTCTCTGTCCTCGTGCCACCATGACTCCGCACGGTTAATGTTGCAACACGAGTTTCACCCCTAAGAAGCAGATCTCTCGAAGGGGTTCTACGGTGTTCAGGGCACCTAAGTCTAACATTAATATTATAGATACATGTAAAACAGAAATCATAACTCATTTTACATTTCTCACAAGGCTCACACGGCCTACCATATCATATCATATAAAACATCATAGCTCATGTATTCAACATATACCATGTCTCAGTAACATCCCTTTCTAGGGCATGTCATATCTCATCACCTGCAATTTACGAGATATGTATTGAAATATAAGAAGCCCTGTAGTATGTAGATATCAACTCAGAGAGAACAAGCATATAAAGTTAAATGCACTAGAAACATACAATTCAACAGTTAAGTATCACCACATCTCATATCGAGATCTTTCATGTCACCATAACATGATTCATTGAACACCCTATCCTTAGGGTTTCATTTGCCTTATTCATTCATCACATGCCAACACCCTACTCTTAGGGTTTCATTTGCCTCATTCACTTATCACATGGCTCTCATAAAGATTTCACACGATATAAACATTCACAAATTAAAGACTGCTTTCAACAACCATATATAATCAATATATATATGAAACCATGGAAATTGAACTAAATTTAGGTTTCGATGCTATTCACTGAGATATCATGCACCAAGAATAAAATTCAAATAAGGTAACCCATGAGGTACATCCTAACCACTTATAAGATTACTAGTCCTTTTCATTTAACTTTGACCTTTAAGTATTCATTTAGGGTTTGCTTCAACACGGTCGTGGTGTCACCCCACGGCCGTGGCACAGTTACCTCACCACGGTCATGGCTCTTCCCCACGGTCGTGGTGTATAGAGATCAGAGTTTCAAAAGCATTCAATACAGTCGTGCTACCTAGCACGCCCGTGGCACAGACCCTTCACCACGGTCGTGGTCACCCACCACGGTCGTGCCACAGCTCGATTGAACTTCAACTTAGCGAAATCAAAAGTCATAGACTTAATGGTGAATCCAAATAGGCATGGATATTGAAATATGTTAGACATGCGCTTTATTAGGAGCATTAAGATCTAGACTTAGTTCAAGACTAAATGTCTCTTCACTAAGGTTGAAACTCTAGTGATATCTCAATTAGGTTAAACCCTAATTACATCATATGGTATAAATCTGAAAAGCATTCTTACTAGGATGTGTTGTATACATTTCTGATGTGAATCTACCATCAAAGAGTCATTCAAACAGAGAAGGAATCCATATCATATCAATTTGCAACAACTTAAATTAAACGGACATTTCAGGGTTTAGAATTACATACCAAGCAATTAGGGATTTGGATGCTATAATCAAATTTCGTGCATTATACTGTTTAAAGGAAGAACCCACTCACCCTAAGGTGTGAAAACACCTCAAAACTGCAGCTCAACTCAGGGAATCTTGAACTCATATCAAATCCCTAGCAAATCTCCCAATTCTTCTTCCATTCAACTCGGAAACCTTGAAAATGAGGGATTATGAAGAAAGAGTGAGAAAAGGGGAAAATTTTGATACCATTTCAGATCAAATCAGGGGAGGGACGGAATCTTGACATGTGAGAGAAGATTCACCATGAAAGGCTATACAAAGAAGCTAAACTTACTTGATTTCACCATTCCTCAGACCGCAAAACCCTAATTCAGCAATTCCACCACTTTCTCCTCTCAAACCCTAACTCTCCCTCTCTCTCTAGGAGTTTGTTTCTCTGGAATGAATTGCGAATTATGAGAGCTGATAGTGTGTGTGTTCGAACATATAGAGAAATTGAGCTGCTTGGGTCAATTGCATATTGACCCTACACTCAACTTTCATTATATTGGCTGAATATTCAGTTATACAAAAGTTACTGTAATTCGTTTATTTCAGAGATCAAACCTTCTCTAAAAATTATGGGAAATTAGCACGTTGTTTATAATTGATCTATAAAGCTTCAGTTAAAATTTGAGATCATTTGAATTTACCAATAAATAATTAAAAATAGAACAGTGCACTGCTATCCAGAAATCTGCAGAAATGTTATTTGAAGCAAAAATGCCTTAGAACGGCCGTGCAAGATGGACCCAGCACGGCCGTGCTACCTACCACGGCCGTGGTGCATTGTTTTCAGAAGATTTGAGTATAAAAGTTGGTTAATAGTTCAATTCTTTCAAAACGACCGTGTGGCCTTGCATGCCCGTGCCACCAATGACCTAGCACGACCGTGATACCCACCATGGTCGTGCTACCCAAGCATCCAACTATAATTTCTATTTCTATGCCTAACTCTATCATTCCTTCCCAAATGAGATTATTTGTTGAAAACCCTAATTCAACCGACTAGAGATTATATATCTCAAACCCTAATTATATAAAGAGATAGCATGCTTGGGGTTCTCATTAGGTTTAACATATTATAATTGAGATATCATCATTAATTAGATTTAAGCAATGATCAATCCAATTAAATATGTAATCATCCAGGTAAACCCTAGTTTACCAATTAAGCTCAAATGGGGTCATAACAACTCTTCCCCCCTTAGAATGTTTCGTCCTCGAAACATAAACCCACAAGAAAGATAAATTCAAGGTTATTCTAAGCTTCTAAAGCCTTCCATGTCATTATATTCTTGTATTTCATACCTGAATGTAGTTTTCAACATTAGATCTTTAAATCTTTACTAAATCACAACATATTTCAAATAGTTCTCAATGATATCAAGCAAATTCTTTATGCCGCAGTCAAACATAGAATGCAAAGATAAACCACCACGCTTTCACTGCGCAACTCTGATACTCTGATACAACTATCTCAACTTATGCGGCTCAGAAAGTTCTATTGTTCTGTATCACCTTTAAGTGACCAAAGCGAGTTCACCATGCTGTTTTAAACTTTAATAAAGTGCTATTCAAATAGCAAAACAGTCTTGAATTAAAAGGCTAGATTCAACAATCAATTGCACAATACTACTCTTGGCATCCCCATTGGGTCATGGATGCATGAGGTGAAGCATTACCACCTCATTCCATACTATCCTGTTTCGATCCTGGGACCTGTGGGTTATGGGCCCACACACAATTCAAAGTGTAACCATCGTATTATATCATTTTAGGGTTTCAACCACAGTAATAAGGTAATCCACAATTGTATCAGTCATTCAAGCATTAATCATACTCAATTACCATCACTCAATTATATTAGAGCTAGGTATAACAAGCTACACCTCATTAGGGTTACTTGTCCAGACAATCTGATTATCATCCCTTTCTATTAATATGAGTGAATAAGTATGACTACCTTGTTCAGGGTATCTCTCCATGTGTTCTGACATCATCCAAACTGTATCACCATATCACAAATACACAATAGTAAAATGCATATCAGGTATGAATTACTACAACTATCATACGCCTTTAATTTAACATATAGCTTGCACAAATACACTGAAATCATATGTAGAACCAACTTTCATACCTTAATATGCCTTCAACAAATCATACATGTAAAAACAAATTCACATATTACACAAAGCTAGTGTTTTCCCATATCTCTCTGCTCATTCATTACTTCTTTACTTTTTGCTACCTATCCTTTTCATATGATTATATACAATAAACATCATTAACATTGAAGTATTTAAGATAGGAATAGATTATTCATCATTCTTGCTATCACACAAGAATTTTATTTCTTATCGCACTTCATCATATAGTATGTCACTATTACATTCACTAGATGACCCCACCAAGGTAGTTATGCACCATATATGATTCATTTTATCTTATCATTTCATTCCCACCTTTCTCTCATTAAGGAATATATGAAAGAGAAGATGATTTTAAGACTTGGAATACTTGTATTCAAACATTCCCTTAATACATTCTCGTATGTAGATTTACTTAGTTATCAACAGAGATATTTGATTAATTAGCACTTGCTTGAATCTCACAACCTCTTTATTTTATAACTTCTCCATCATATTTCAAACCCTTTCTTACGTTTCATAGTCCTCTTACCATATACTACTCTTTAACCCGTCATCTTTAATTCTAAATTTTTCTCTTATGACCATGTTGCTTATTCATATGTATGGTCATGTATACCATGTTGCACATATTTCCTCCTTTATCTTTATACTATTGTGAAGTTAACGTTCTAAATTAATAGTCCTTCTATTAGTTTTTCCTCATGTTGAATACATTACATATTCTTCATTTTTAAATCAAGTGGATCATGCATGGGTCAAACATAGTTTCTCTTTCAATCAAGTTTTTCTCTCCTGAATACAGTCTACCTTTGTATGACTTATTCATTCGTTAAACTACACCTATGTTCTTTGCTTTGAAACTAGTTTGTTGTTCTAGTCTTATGAATTACATGTTCATATGATTCTCTTTACTTTTACTCTTTTGAAGACTCTTTACTTCTATGGACCTATTGAATGCTCAACCCTATTCTCTACTTAGCCTTTGCTTTAGAGTTCAATAAAGCATTATACTCAATTATATGATTCATTCTTCATGATTGATTCTTGCTATCTTGAATCATACATACATTTCACATATCGTTTCTATATTTCATATGTATAGCTCATATAATATTAATCAATAAACTGATTATGAATCTTATATCATGTTCCTTTATTCCCAATTAAGGGTTTCTCATATGAGGCCCCAAAATTGAACCTCAGATATCAGTTTCAACTAATTCTTAGTTGTTCTGATCTTGCCCATATGTTTCAACATCTTACTGTATGTACATTCTTACTCTGATGTGGGTCTAATTATTCAAATTCTATTCTTATTATACTATTGATAGGATTCATTAGATCCTAGTAACGCATCCTGCCAGTGGGACCAGGCCAAACCTGAAGTCCTGAAGCCAAGAACTACAAAGGATTACTCAACTCCTATTCATCTCAGAAGTGTGGAAGAAAACTTATCCACTAACAAAAGCTCATTCAAAGGTCAATTCTAGTCTACTTGTTACAAAGAATGAAATCAATAAATGCTACAACTACATAGTGTACAATAGATATTAAAGACCCATATTTCAAAGTATTGAATATTTCAATTCAAACATATAAGAGCATTTCTATACATTTCCAACAAAAACAACATTATGAAATGTAAGTTCTATCTCCTTTTACATTTATGCTCTTAATTCTTGTTTCTTTTCTCGTTTTCTAACCCTAACATTTCTAGGGTTCCTCTCTATCCCATTCTTCCACTGTATACCTGGCCAGGGTATACATGAGAGAATAGACAGAGTAGCTTGTACTGGTTGATCCAAGTACTCAGATATCGGGCCAGGATATCCAAATACTCAAATCCCCAAAGCTAACATCAAGACATCTCCTATCTGCCACACATAGGACTCTAACTTACTAACTTAATGGTCCTTGACAACTCACCCTAAGCTCTGATACCAAGCTGTTACACCCCGATCTCACAATTTCCTCAAATCATGAGATTAGGGCATAAGATAGGACTTATATGTAATACAAAGAACACCCTTAACTTTTATTTTTTCCTTTTTCTTTACTTTTCTGTTAAAACTCTTGTTTCTTTGCATTGAACCACATAAATCATTTTAACAAGGGAATCTGAACATTTCTTTTACTAATCAGACTTTAATAGTAAAGATACATGTATAAACATTCATGATATCTCTCACACCTTATGCACATAAGACCTACTAATTAGCATACAATTTCAAAAGAGGAATAATATTACACATCGTAATTACAACTCTCTCTCTTATCTCTTACTGAGGACCTAGAGTGACAAGGACCGACTGACTCAACTAATCTTGTACTTAACTCTTGTAGAAGATCTACGCTGATGCTCTGACCATCTTCAAGTCCACACGGTTAACCCTAAAATGTTTGAGTAGAGGGGTGAGCCTACTCGCTCAGTGAATGAGTACTTCAAAGAAACAGTCTAAGGCACTAATGTGATTACAGGTATAACTTTGAATAAACGTTATGAAATTTAACAATAATAAATACTACACTGAGCAGTTCTAAAACAATATAATTGAAATAACAAAGAATGTAAATATTGCATCCAAAGAATAACTACTAGAAGACTATGCTCTAGTCTTCCTTAAATATTTCATTTATAAGGAACTCTATGAACCTATATGATCATATTTTAGCTTATGCCCTGATCTATGCAGTGTACTCTGCATAGAGACTCGCAGTGCACTACAGCCACACCGTACAAGACTTAACGACACACCCGGGAAATGCTAAGTCTGACGCCAGCCCTGTTCTGCCACATGACCACAGGCTCTCCGGCCTCAATGCACTACTCCGAGTGCTCTAGACTCCTCCTCTAACCTGAGCACACATGCAGAGAGTCTCACGGGGTTACCTCCATGACTCCGCACGGATCTTGTTGCAATAACCCCTATTTTCTCCAGTGCCACCGTGACTCCGCACGGATTATTATTGAACACTGTCTCTCTGTCCTTGTGCCACCATGACTCCGCACGGTTAATGTTGTAACACGAGTTTCACCCCTAAGAAGCAGATCTCTCGAAGGGGTTCTACGGTGTTCAGGGCACCTAAGTCTAACAATAATATTATAGATACATGTAAAATAGAAATCATAACTCATTTTACATTTCTCACAAGGCTCACACGGCCTGCCATATCATATCATATAAAACATCATAGCTCATGTATTCAACATATACCATGTCTCAGTAACAATCCTTTCTAGGGCATGTCATATCTCATCACCTGCAATTTACGAGATATGTATTGAAATATAAGAAGCCCTGTAGTATGTAGATATCAACTCAGAGAGAACAAGCATATAAAGTTAAATGCACTAGAAACATACAATTCAACAGTTAAGTATCACCACATCTCATATCGAGATCTTTCATGTCACCATAACATGATTCATTGAACACCCTATCCTTAGGGTTTCATTTGCCTTATTCATTCATCACATGCCAACACCCTACTCTTAGGGTTTCATTTGCCTCATTCACTTATCACATGGCTCTCATAAAGATTTCACACGATATAAACATTCACAAATTAAAGACTTCTTTCAACAACCATATATAATCAATATATGTATGAAACCATGGAAATTGAACTAAATTTAGGTTTCCATGCTATTCACTGAGATATCATGCACCAAGAATAAAATTCAAATAAGGTAACCCATGAGGTACATCCTAACCACTTATAAGATTACTAGTACTCTTCATTTAACTTTGACCTTTAAGTATTCATTTAGGGTTTGCTTCAACACGGTCGTAGTGTCACCCCACGGCCGTGGCACAGTTACCTCACCACAGTCATGGCTCTTCCCCACGGTCGTGGTGTATAGAGATCAGAGTTTCAAAAGCATTCAGTACGGTCGTGCTACCTAGCACGCCCGTGGCACAGACCCTTCACCACGGTCGTGGTCACCCACCACGGCCGTGCCACAACTCGATTGAACTTCAACTTAGCGAAATCAAAAGTCATAGACTTAATGGTGAATCCAAATGGGCTTGGATATTGAAATATGTTAGACATGCACTTTATTAGGAGCATTAAGATCTAGACTTAGTTCAAGACCAAATGTCTCTTCACTAAGGTTGAAACTCTAGTGATATCTCAATTAGGTTAAACCCTAATTACATCATATGGTATAAATCTGAAAAGCATTCTTACTAGGATGTGTTGTATACGTTTCTGATGTGAATCTACCATCAAAGAGTCATTCAAACAGAGAAGGAATCCATATCATATCAATTTGCAACAACTTAAATTAAACGGACATTTCAGGGTTTAGAATTACATACCAAGCAATTAGGGATTTGGATGCTATAATCAAATTTCGTGCATTATACTATTTAAAGGAAGAACCCACTCACCCTAAGGTGTGAAAACACCTCAAAACTGCAGCTCAACTCAGGGAATCTCGAACTCATATCAAATCCCTAGCAAATCTCCCAATTCTTCTTCCATTCAACTCAGAAACCTTGAAAATGAGGGATTATGAAGAAAGAGTGAGAAAAGGGGAAAATTTTGATACCATTTCGGATCAAATCAGGGGAGGGATGGAATCTTGACATGTGAGAGAATATTCACCATGAAAGGCTATACAAAGAAGCTAAACTTACTTGATTTCACCATTCCTCGGATCGCAAAACCCTAATTCAGTAATTCCACCACTTTCTCCTCTCAAACCCTAACTCTCCCTCTCTCTCTAGGAGTTCATTTCTCTGGAATGAATTGCGAATTATGAGAGCTGCTAGTGTGTGTGTTCAAAAATATAGAGCAATTGAGCTGCTCACTCAACTTTTATTATATTGGCTGAATATTCAGTTATACAAAAGTTACTGTAATTCGTTTATTTAAGAGATCAAACCTTCTCCAAAAATTATGGGAAATTATCATGTTGTTTATAATTGATCTATAAAGCTTCAGTTAAAATTTGATATCATTTGAAGTTACCAATAAATAATTAAAAATAGAACAGTGCACTGCTATCCAGAAATCTGCAGAAATGTTATTTGAAGCAAAAATGCCTCAGAACGGCCGTGCTAGCTGCCACGGCCGTGCAAGATGGACCCAGCACGGCCGTGCTACCTACCACGGCCGTGGTGCATTGTTTTCAGCAGATTTGAGTATAAAAGTTGGTTCATAGTTCAATTCTTTCAAAACGACCGTGTGGCCTTGCATGCCCGTGCCACCAATGACCTAGCACGACCGTGCTACCCACCATGGTCGTGCTACCCAAGCTTCCAACTATCATTTCTATTTCTATGCCTAACTCTATCATTACTTCCCAAATGAGCTTATTTGTTGAAAACCCTAATTCAACCGACTAGAGATTATATATCTCAAACCCTAATTATACAAAGAGATAGCATGCTTGGGGTTCTCATTAGGTTTAACATATTATAATTGAGATATCATTATTAATTAGATTTAAGCAATGATCAATCTAATTAAATATGTAATCATCCAAGTAAACCCTAGTTTACCAATTAAGCTCAGATGGGGTCGTAACATTTTTTTTCTCATAACTCCCCTAACCTAGGTCAGTTCCCTATTATGTTTGCCTCTAAATTTTCATGTTGTTGATTATTTAGAGTTTAAAGGTAACCCCAACCATACAATTTTGATCTCTTGAACTAAGTCTCTAATAGGTCAAAACATGTGATGATTATAAAACTCGTTGTTGAATCTCAATTTGATGATGATCTTGAAATGTGATGATGTTGTTTATAGGTTGTGTTTAAGTTCCTAGAAAGACCAAGGTCTATATAATTCTTCAACCTTGGACACCATGATAATGAAATTGATATTGATATCCCATCATGTTTCTCGATTGTTGCTTACGGATGAATGATCACACCTATGGTATAATTAGGAATCTTATACCCTTCTCCAAGATTTTGGACCCATGACTTTTGTTTTCCAAAAACATGACTCTCAATATTGATTTGCAAAATGTTGACTAGTGATAACTCATCTCGATATTGATTCGACTACTATGATCCCCCTATTTAGATCTTGAGATCACACTTGATATATGATTTATGTTTTTCATGTGGCCAAATCTCAAAAAATTTGAAATGATGATCATGTTAATTCACTCGATTTTGACTTAGGGATAAGCTATTATTTGAACTAAGGTGGGAACTTCCTTTTATTTTGAGCATGAAACCACGATATTGAAATATGATGTTTATCTCAAGTTGTTGAAATACAAAATCTTAATGAAGGGTGTATGGCCTCACCTAGGGCCAATGTAGAATCTAACCCTACACGTTGGTATTGAAAGTTATGCTTTACTCTTGATTCGAAAGAGTCACATTCATTTGACCTAAATGGTGATCTCTCCAAAACTTTAGATGATCTATGTGACTATACTTAGTCTTTGATGTTTGGTTCTTGTTTTTGGAATAATGTTGACGATTAAAGGTTATATGTGGAGTATTATGATTGTAACAACACCATTCCCCAGCAACCCCCAATCAAGGAAGGCCAAGAAACTAGAGCAGTTATCCCAAAATAGGATCAAATGGTTTTGCACATAATCAAAAGTAATTAATAAATTCTACTAAATAAAGTAAGTTTGATACATGATAAAATTCTTTTCATGAAAGTTTACAAAATATAAGATTCCATGATTTTACACAAGATATGTACCATCTAACTATATCCTCCAAATATTAGATTGTCCCTTAGAGATGGTCATACACGAATTCCAAGAATCATACTCAAATTATGTGCTTTTATGTTTCCTGCACTTAATCTCTCAAGTTTATAAGTGACTTCTTATGTTATCTCAATTCTTAAACTGATTTGTGGATTTCCACCTCTCTAGGGAAGGTCCTATCCTAGGACAAGACAAAACTATCATTCATTAGAAACCAACAAAAACAATCTTGTACTAAGATTTTATATTTTCACAAGGGAACGTGTCTTTTGGGAATATTCCCATCATATCATCTATGCATTTTCTTACTGGGAGTTATATCATTATATCCCATGACCTATCACTAAAGGGTTGTATCACTATGGTACTCTACTACCATAAATTGAAGTAAGGTTGATGTATTACATCTCTTGTGTTCAGGTCTTTAGGAACACTATTTAATGTCAAGTGCCCAGTACATTATTTAATCCATTCCATAAAGTACTCCTAAATAGATAAAGAGTACTTTTAAGAAGGAAAATTTATTCACCACGTATCGCCAAGTCAATTGCATCCATGTTCAATATTTCTACAATCATTATTCCATCTTGACTTCCTCATGCTAAGCTGTGTTCCTTATTAAATATTCATCCTGAAGTTATGTAGTCACTTTCCCTTATCATATTTCATGCATGTGGCTAACCAACAACAAGTAGAGATCCTATTCATTACCTCTTAATGTTGGACCGATTTCAAACGTACCTATGATAGCATGGTAGTACTAGTCCAACTTGTACGGGTGGCTCATCAAACGTATATCATAGTCCCAACGTGGTTTCCTTTAACCCAATACTTGAGGGGGTACCATGCTTAATCTCTACGAACTCACTCAACCTTGTGAGTATTATATGTACTAGATGCCACCACTTCATGTTGTTGGTCTAGGAACCTCGGGTTTACCTTCTTATCTTCGGTAATCATAACTTAGCCACTCGAGCACGTACCAAACCAATAATTGATATCTTCCTAGCTTTCTCTTTCACGCAAAAAACCCTTAGGGTCCTATACAAGGAACTCCCAATTGGAATACAATGCTTCACATCATTTTTTTCCTATACCCCTCTGGGATTTTGTGACTCTCTTTCCCTCACCTAGATGGTATATCATCTACACATCTGCATGTGAAGCCTCCTATTTTGTTTCTAGGGCTTGGTCCTTCCAAGGACATCTAAGGTGAAACAAGCCTCTAGGGGTCACACATACAACAACACAAGTCACTCTAATTTATGACATATCACACAAATATTCCTCATAATTCCTCATGTCACAGAGTTTAGATTCCCAACCTTTTCCTTCTAGGTCTCACTCTCTTAGGAGTTAACCCTATATCCGGTCCTTAGTACTAGAGGTCATCTATTTTATTCAGAGGAGCATACACCTACTTGTATTATCAAGTCCCAAAATAAAAATCAAATTCTCAAATCCAACAAAGGTCATCATAAAATATACTTCCACATTACTAAACTCCTTATCCATTCCATCTAGTAGGCCAAACTCATAATCCAACAGACATTGACCCCCCGGATTAGAACTAATCTTTTTTCTAGCCTCACTTGCTCTCACATAGATGCATGTCTACCTCTTACTTGTATCTGTGTGGGGACACAATCCTTTTTAGGGTCCCTATAAGAAGGAGTTTAGACTTTTTGATCCTAACCTGATCTTAGGGTTTGTCTCTCTCATGGATTTTTTTTCACTCTAGGGTTGACCCACCTTAGGTCGGGACACTAAATCTAAATGTTGCGCTAAGGGTCTCATATTTTCCTCATTACATACTCACTTATTTCTCATTCTTGGTATGCACAGTCAACCCGCATACGTATCCTACATGCCTTACTCGATGTACCTACGTGCATGGATGAACTCCTTACGATTAGAGTTAATGCCTTTATGGTTTTCTAATCAATCTAAAATTATGTCAATGGCATCTTGTTTATGTGCATTTTAATATCTGGTGGAGAATGTCTTGATCCTTATCATTCATAACCCCAGTACTCAAGACGAGGTGGAGAAAGAGAAAAGCTTTAGGTACTTAGGGTTTGTTAAGTTAAAAGGGGATAAAGAAGGGATGAAAGTAATTAAGAAATCCTAGAGGTATCTTATTTTGAATGAAATCCTCAACTTTGGGTAGGCCAGAAACATGGGTCTAGGAGTCCTCGTAAACAGACTAGCAGGGCGGAGGAAAATTTTGCCAGCTCCAAGCTCGTGGTCAATTCTAGACACCTCCATCTTTGAAAAACACTCTAATAACTCCCATTGGGCTCTACTGAATTTGTAAAATTTATCAAGTATCAAGTATTATATGGAAAACCATGCTCTGATACCAAATGTAATGACCACATTCCCAATAACCACCAATTAAGGAAGGACAAGAAACTGCAACTGTTATTCCGAAACAGGTTCAAATGGCTTCACACATAGTCAAAATTAACTAATAAATTCTACTAAACAAACTAAGTTTGATACAGGACAAACATTCTTTTTAAGAAAGTTTACAAAATATAGGATTCCAAGATTTTACCCAAGAAATGTACCGTCTAACTATATCTTCCAAATATTAGATTGTCTAGTTCACTTCCAATGTCTTTTCATTGTTTGTCCTATTTCCATCTTGAAGTAGATTAACCAAAAATGTCGAAAGACCAAAACATCGGTCAATATAACAAGTTATATTGGTATGTGGGGGAAACAAAACTTCACATGTATTTATAACAACTTAGCTCAATAAATAATTGTTTAAAAAATCAAATTTAATTATTTCAATCATGACTACCCAATCTAGGTGTCTCCACCCTCTGTCATAAACGCTCAGGACATCATACTGCAGTATTCACAGTCCTCCCCTATTCAGGCATATGACTTTATCATGTCTCCCCCTATTTAGGCGGGTGACTTCTCATGTACCCCCTATTCAAGCTGATATCAATTTGTGCCTTCCCATATTCAGATGGATGGCCTTTCCATAGATCCAGAGGTGTCCTCGAAATGAGCTAGTCATGTCCACAGATAATGTGATAGCCATAGTCACTTTATAGTTTGGAGGAAGTAAAGTTCATCCAACAGTCATATAATACAAACCATGCGGAGAAATCCAAGAAAGCCACGTGAAACTAAATTGATTACTCATAGACATAACCAAATACCTGATTCAGGAGTATTTCGATGTCCATACCAAAACATCTAGGAATAACCAAACAAGCAACCAAGCCATGTAACCTGAAAGTTAGAGTATAACACCCATGTGTCACTATTTGATTCCAAAATCTACTATTAGGACTGACGTGGGTTCCAAGTTAGGTTTTTAAGACCATCTTAGTGTGTCCTTAATCTCTAACCTCCATAAACCCAATTATCATCTATAATGCTCTCTTGGTCTACAAACCCTAGTTTTGATGTCATGTGCATGATTGCTTTCCACAAGATGCCTTCTTATGCAAAAATCCCCTACTTTTAGTCTTTTTTAGTCATATTAAGATCAGTAAGATAAAAGTAGATGTATTTGACACTTTTATGTTCTTTGGGTTAACAAACCCTAATCTTAACATTAATTGCACTCTTAATCTCAAGGAGACCCTAATTCATCATTTAATGAGTTATTAACCTCAAATTCTGCCCAAGTTATCATTTTTATTGATAAAGGCCAAAATTTGATTATTAAGAACAATTGAACGCATTAAAAACACCAAGACCTGGAAATTAGGGTTTTCCCTTCATTTAACACACTAAAGATAGTAACCTTGAACACTTTTTGAACTAGAGGCAGATTTAGATCTCAAATATATTTTATTTGTGTTCCTTTCATTTTTCCGATAATTTTGATATATGATATCACTATATTTTGATAATGCTAGTACCCTCTATGAGCACAACAAATTAATATATTATACCTTAATATAGGGCCAAGTGGCGCCTCCCCATTGGCCGCAATCCTCCAACAGAAGGTTGCACGGGAAGGGCGGGTCCCGCGCCCATTAGTTCTGCTGCGCCCCGAACGGGCAGTGACTCCTGGTTGAGCTGTGGTTCAATTGATTGAGAACCCGGTTCATCGCCTGATGGCGTCTGGGTCTTATCCTCCGCGGAAGGCAACGCCTGCGACTATTTTCCGCGGGTGGAACAGAGTCCCTCCGGGGCTCCTTCTCCGCTGCCTCCTCGGCCGAGATCCACTCCATGGCGCCACCTCCTGTGACTCCCATCGACTCCGAGGTTGCAAGGGAACACCGGTCAGCTAAGATTCAGGGTACATCTAGCACTTATCCTCGGTTCCACATCCTCCAACGCTGGTTACCGGAGACGCATGCAGGAAGGGGTTGTCACGAAGAAGAGGGTAGATGGCTAGATCTCAAGCAGTCGAATGTCAGAAGGAAACGAGGATGACCCTTTATAGGCACTAGGGAGGGATAGATCTACTGGTCTAATGGAGTTTTGGCTCCAGTGATTAATTGGGAAAAACCCAATCTTGCACAGAAATTGGGGAAACCAGCGGTAGATAGATCCGATTTGGTCTCACGAACTCAATGAGATTTCAGATGTTTTCGTGAACCAGAGAGGAAGAAAAGTAGGAGTGGGTGAGAGAGGTACTGTAGCCGGTTTCCACATTGGTCGCAAGGTAGAAGATGGACCGGCCATTGTCCGATCTGGATCGGACTGTCATCAGGTCAAGCGACATACAAGGCAAGGTTCTAGCCACATTAAATGTGACACATATAATCGTTTTATCGGTTAGCCCCTCACTTTATGGAATCCTTATAAAATCCATACCTTCTTCCTCTCTCCTCCAATTGGTACCAAATTTTAAAAGTAAGTATTTTAACAACTAAACCTCGGTGTGTCCATGATTTGGTATCAAAAAGATATTTCTAGGTTTCCCTTTACTCTCTCTTCAAAAAAGAATATAGTTCCTTTATTTCAAGTAGATCTCTTTATCTTTAGGAATTTTCCTAGGCCACTAGGAAAATCTTTTCTCTATGAAACTTGGAGGTAGACCGTTTAAAGTTGTTCTCAACCTTGGTTAGTTTTGTGTAATTTATTGGAGTAACTTTTCTTCACGAAACTTGCTCTTTTGGCAAAAGCTTAAATTAATTACTCACACCTAATCTAAGCACCTTTTTCTCTTAAATTTTAAAGAAAAGTCTACAATGACTTTATCTAACCGTGGGCAAGGTTTGAGTCCAAAAATCAAAAGGAAAAGATGTTTTTCATAATATCCAAGTATTCTCTTTATAAAGCATATTTCAAGCATTAAACACATCCTTTTCTCTTCCTTTCTTTTCTATATTATTTATTTCTATTACTTTTCTTATTAGCAACCACATGAAAACAAAATCCAATTAATACTGGCCATCCATACCACTTTATAGAGAATTCCACACAATTCTCACAAGTATATTACTTATTATTTATTATCTTTTGCCTTTTTCGTATTATTGGAATTTCTTCTACCCTTTTCCCTATTTCATAATTAGATCATTAAAAAATAGTAAAACCCATGAATTTCACCACAAAGGAGAATTTGCAAAAGAAATCCATACTTATAAAGCAAAGTGTAACATATTAATATGTCCTTTTTGTTCAAATAATTGTATTTCAACCAAATACAATACAAGTGAAAAATTAGGTTATAACAATAATGGATATGATATGGAATATGAAGTCCCAATGTTTTTTGAGTATTTTTTTTAATATTGGGGAAATAATTCCTATTAAGGTGGGGAGGATGTAACAACCTAGATTTCTCTCTCCTCCAACTATGCACACCTAGATTCATAATGCACTAAATTGTATTAGTGAACTCCATTAATTGGATGTCTTAGAATCACATGTTGCTCAATTTATGAGGTATGATTAGTAAATTGCAATGTAGAACTCGATTATACTATGTTGAGTGCCTTATTACATTGAGGAAGTTATGAAGTTTTGAGACCAGTCAACCTTCCAATCTTGATCTCAATCCTTGCCTATAATAAAGAATGAAATTTGCAATCCAATGGAGAAGATTTCACCCTATTTGGAGTTCCCTAGAGAAAGTTATTCTTAAAACAAATTCCTCTAGTTTCTAGTATTTTTCAATTTTTTTTGTCCTTCCTGGGCCTCGATCCCTCAACTACGATCTTCGGCATGGCCTCACGTGCGCCCGCTAGCCCCTTTTTACGGTATGCCCCTCATCCAGTGATCCGAGGGAAGATGATCATCCATGCCCGATCGGATCGTTGGAGGGTCATCCCCAACCTTGAGCCAAAGTCAAGAAGCTAGGAGCTCTAGCCATGTCCACAACCCTTGGATTCTTGGGCTTTTTTCACCTTCTTTGCACCTACAATAATTTTCGAAGTCCTTTCCCATGATCCTATGATCTCGTCCCTACTCCTTTATAGCATAATGGTCTATGGTAGAGGCATGGAGCACCTCTCCCACCATGACTGAGCACCATGGTCGTGACCATGATGAACGAGGCCACCCATGCATCCTTCAAACCTCTTTCTAAGCTCTTTGAGTTTGCCACAACTTTTCCTTTGTTTTCCCCATGTTCTCACACTCACACACCACTCCTAACTCTTACTGACCCCCATCTTCTTCCTTGATCTTTCTGACTCCACCACAACAACCCTTTTGGACATTTTGCTTCAACACTCTTCACCACAATCTGAACCCACCATCACTTTCGTTGGGCCAAGGCAAGATTGAGCAACATGTTTTTCTTGGCTCCATACCTTTGTTCCCCTCTTTCCTATGTGCTCTGGCGAGCTAGAACTGCGACACTACCCTGACTTCCTTTGTGCGTGCATGGATCTTTGCTGGCTATTGGGGGCAGTGGGCGGAAGTGGTTCAGGCCCGTGAAGTGCTAGAAATTGCCTATGGCAGTTAGAAGCGGTGGTGAGCCGCTACACTAGTCAGATGAAGGATGCAAACCCCATGCCCACTAGCATCCACATGGCATAATGCCAACCAATGGTGCCATGCCACATCAGTGCCCCAGTAAGGTATCAAGCTCTCTCTCCATCCCTCTCATGGAAATACCCTAAAATTGTGCAAAATTCATAGAAAATAAATAGTAACTCAAAATGAGGCATGTTATATATGAAAATTCATCACTCAACAAGGTATATCTAATGAACCTTGTTTCATAAGCTAATTTCTTTCGTAGCTCCTATGTTGAAAATGGCATCAGATGCATCTCTTATACATGTTTAATGGTGATTAATGCTAAACCTTGATCATATCGTGACCCCTATTGGTTCCTATGACCCTAATCAAGTAACTTATGCAATATTATGGTATATGAATCTAACTTCATCATGATTACCCCTAATAACAACTAATATATGAAATGGATCATGAAATATGTATGATATGGACTTTAGTGCTAAAGGTCATTAAATGGATGCTAAACTTGATTACATGAACTCCAAATCATCATGTTTTATGTAGATCTATAACTTTACATGCTTTCAACATATAAATGCCTTATGGATCAATCTTGTCAACTTTTATGACTAAGTGACTTAAATATGACATTAAATATTACCTTAATATGCATATTGCTAAATTGAGACCTAAGTATACAAATCTTACCCAAATGGCCACCCATGCTATTTGATGTACTCAAGTCAGTAACTTGGTGATCTTTGTGACACTAATCCAAGCTTGATATCATATGTACTTCTAGTAATGACCATATTGACTCAAAATGATTAGTTTGATGGTGTTGATACTTATGTTGCTTAATCTTGCTCAAAACTCATGTTTCCCCTATGAAGATCATGCAACCCTAATCTTATCCATGATCTGGTTGTGATGTGTCACTGTAAGTGCTAATGAACCCATGATATACTATGTTTCTTGATAATGCCTATGTATGACCTAGTTTGAGATATCAAAATCAATGTTGAAGGAAATGAGTACCTAGACTTAAGTGAGACCTCCAACCCCCAATGATCAGTAAACTAGATCTTACTGATGTTAATCAAATCACACTTTCTTGTAATCCTGTGATCACTTTGTGGACTCAATTTCCATGATGTAGCCAAGCTTGCTAAATATGGTTTTCTAAATTAATGTGTTAGTTTATACTCGTATCAAGATACACTTTTATCCTTCTATTGGCCAAAATAGTATTGAAATTACATGTATGTATGTAGTACAAATTCTTATACTTTTTGAGATACATGTTCCCTATGACTACCATGTTTTGGTCTTGATTACATATGTTGAAAAAACTTGAAAACATAAATAGATGTCAATCATACAACCTTGTGCACCTGCCTATATTCTTGGGGTAAGGACACAAGGTTGGGTGTCCTACTTGAGTTGTCAAGATAGGGCAGACCATGCTGATATAAGCGTTAGCTCTTGGCGATGGCCTTGGGGTCCCTTATGAATAGGGTTAACTCTTGACGTTTAGTCTTTGTAGTCCCTCATATTAAAATAGGGTAGCTAACCTTGAGAACCCTCATTGACCCCTTCCTTTGAGAAGTTGGTCAAAGGCCTTATGATATTGTTGGTATAATGGAATTGAACATAAAATATGCTTGCATGTTAATAAGAACATATTTAACATTTTTGTTTTGTTGTTTTTATTACTTTACATTTTTTCCAAGCAATACATGTTCTCTTAAACCTGTGATTTTATATGTTTGCACAACGTAGTTTGCACAGTTTTACTGACATGTACCCATTTTATGATTTTAGGTAATATGTACACTATGAATATCCACTGGTGATTAATGCTTCCACGCTTATGATAATCAACACTAGTACTCTAATGATATATAATGACATGCAGATGGAATACACATGATGATGTATGGGATCTAAGATCTTGTCAAATATTAGTTTAGCTTTCTTTTATGCTTTGTTGTCTCTTACCTAAGTTGTTGTTTGTGGTTTTGTTCATGCATATGTTATGTGATCTATCATATGGATGGATGCTCGATTCCTATCACCTTTGGCTCTCTAGCTATTAGGAGTGAGATTTGGGTAACAAATAGTCCCATGATAGTAGCCTTAGAGTTGTACAAGTGCTTTGGTTTTCGAGTTATGTGCCCTTTATGTTTTAGGATGGAGGTTATGTGCCCCATACTCAAGTTTTGTGCCCACTTTCTATGATGGGGAATTTGATTACGTGTCATTCTCTATCAGGTCTTTGGGTTGTGTATCCTAACCACCATTATTTATTTGTATTTAAATTTTGTATATTTATCTCACTTGCATGCGGATTGATTACTATTGATAATATGTTATGCGCCCTAATGTATTTGATTGTGCATATGTGTCACATATTGATATGTTGATATATGGTAAGTGCATCTTTTCTATAATTTTTTAATTATTTCTCTTTGATATCTATTTGGATGTTTGCTTTGTCTCTTTGATGGAAGCCTTGATAAATGTACTTCTGTTCTTTTTTCACAATGTTGCTCAGTCCTTTTTATATACTCATACCAACTTTTATGCAGACAACTTCCAATTTCTCTTCTCTCCTGGGGTATGCATCCAACCCTTAGGTGAAGGACATGGAGGGATAGATATGGAAACCTAAAATTGTCTTAAGGGAGTTGATAGTTTGGGCAACCCTCTACCTAGTGAAGAGGTTGTTTCTTTTATGTAAACCCAGGTGGAATATTTTATGTAATCTTATAAATTGAATATAGTCTGATATTTTATTCTATTGCTATCTTTGGTCTTGTACACCATTCTTTTGAGAAATGAAAAAATGCACATATTCCAACATACTTGTTAGTATGTTTGAATTAGATGGGTTTATTCCTCAAACTAAGTGAGGAGTGGATCCCCTCTTGGTCCCACTCCTTACAAGATTGTATTAGAGTCCTGGTAGTCAGATTATGATTTCAAATTTATCTCCCTAGATAGAACCCTTACCCTAAGTGAAAATGCTAGATAAGATGCTTACATTAGAGTGACCTTTATTGTTCATGAGATGATGAAAGGTCGATTTAGAATCATATGAAATGAACATAAGCATCATGATGAGTTAACCCTAACATGATATAGATTCAGGTGATCTAGCTCTATAAGATTCGTTAGTTGTGACATATCTATTTGGAAGTCATGCTTTCTTATGGAGTTAGGCTATGATAATAAGAATGTAGTTGATATGGACAAAAATTGTAAATTGGCACTCACATTAATTTGAGCTCAACTTTGATTTATTTTGCATGTTTTTTCATAAAAAAACTTATTTTCTATTATACTATTATATTTACAAAGGAAGTTTTATGGATTTTATCGATATATTCTTGATCTAAGTCACAAAGAAGATATGTATGAAGTCTTGATAGGGAAACCATACAACATGTTAGAATTGAAATCTCAAACCCTACTCTTGAGTAAGGAGTGATGACTAGGAATATGTGGTTTGTATGAAAGGTGTAGTGGACCTACCCTCTTTACCCCTCAAGGTAAAAGTTTAGTTTTATGATGTGAACCTTAGGGTTGTTAGGTTAGTAACACAAGGAACTAAAACTCAACCGTAGGTGGATATGCTTGTTAGTTGGTTGCATGATTGTGAACAACATGAACACCCAAAGTGTTGATGACCAAAAGATGTATATGTAACCCTAATATCTTTAAGAGTTGTTTAGTTTGACTTATGAGGTTAAACCTTTTAAGGGGTGGAGAGTATTGGCTTATAGTGTATTGATGATTAGATTTAGAGGACGAAATCCTTTTAAGGGTGGAGTGTGGTAACATACTGAAACGTTGCATCTTGACTCTAGAAACTCTAATCCAATGGTTAGGAGGTTCATATGCTTGGTTATTTAGATTTAACCAAATAAGGATAGAGCTAAACCCTAACATAGTTGTTTGTAACTCTAATGAATATAGTGAACGCATACAAGATGAATAAATCAAAGGTATCATAGTATATATATGCTTGAAAGCATGTATAATACAATACGTGACATTCCGATCTATATTCAACATCACATATCATGATACACTCACATTTATTTAACAACATATTTATGTGCTAATGTGGAATTGAGTTCATAAATTATTTCACATATTCTTCATTTTCTTGTTAATACACTTGCAATATATTGAGGGTGCTTAATATACATTAAGGACAAATAATTCTACCTTAGATGTGAATATGTATTTCTAATGGTTTTGAGCGAGTGAATATTGAATTAAGGGGCATAATTAATTATTTATCTAATCTAGTGCAAGATAATAGCATGAAACACATTTTTGAGTAAGATAATGTTAATGGGACCTAAATTGTAAATATCAAGGATAATGTTAATATGTAATAATGATTATTGAGGAAATAGTGCTAAATCATAATTGTATTATAACTCATAAAAAGAAGTCATAAATTTGAATGTAAGTCTAAAATTGTATTCTTTAGATCCCGATTAGCTTGGGCACCAAGTTTCATATTGAATGAATGATCTTTGATGCCTTTATTGTATTTAGGAAAGAACATATAAGTTATGATCTAAATATATTAATTAAAATATTGTATGACTTCAAAGGAAAAAACAATGACAAACTCAAATTCTAAATACCTTAGTCAGCCGAGTTGTCACATTTGGATTTATTTGAACCTTGTTAGAGCCCTAAAATGAATTAGGAAAGAATACTAGACTTTAAATACTTAATATTCAATATATATATATATATATATATATATATATATATATATATATATATATATATATATATATATATATATATATATATATAGTTGGTCACCTAAAGTTTCACACATTTCCTTTTATGTCTGCACCTCTATTATTTTGTATGGCTATGTTTTTATCTATGATTCTGGATGACTGACTCAGATTCATCTTAGGCGAGCTATCTTTCTCACCCTCCTGACTTTCCCCTTTTCCTTCTTGTACAGTAGTGCTGATCATGTCCAATTTTGATCTTATCTAATTTTCTTCTTTTTTGGAGTCTACTTCTCCCTCTCCTTCCTCATGCTTTTCATAAGCTGACAATCCCTAATTTTTCTATATATGATTGCCCATAAGTACCACTCAAATCGCATGTTCACCTACATCCCTATTTCTCCCCTACTTCCACCTCGTGGTTTTCCCTCACCCTTTAGACATTCGTGCTTGTGCCTCTATCTCTAGAAACCATCTCCAAACCTTTAGGTTAACAACCACAACCTCGATGACCCCTCAATATACTGCTCATAACCTCTTGAAACTTCACCTGGCATTAATTCTGATCAACATTTAGTGTGGCATCTTCGACAACTAAGGATTTATGAAAGTGAGTTGGAACCTCTCCAAGTCATCAATGGAGCTTCAGAACCTTTCATTTGACCCAGAGGCAAGTGAACTAGATTCATCTATTTTTCTATCTTGTTCATTACATTCAAATAGGAATTCATATCTTGTGTTACTTATCTTGTTTTTATGCCCTATTTCCTTTCATGTAACTTCACCTAAACGTTCTTAGAAACCATAAGGATCTTGGTTTTTCTCAGGTTTGGTTTTCCTCAGATCTCCAATGAGCTTTTCTTCTGTTGGTTGCAGAAGGGCTCTTTGGCCATAAAACCCCTTGAATTTGGCCTTATTGGCTTCAAAATTACCTCTTGAATTTACTGCCATTGTATCTCTATGACAAGGATGACCAATTTTCACAGTGAGGTCTAGGACCGATCTCCAATGTGTCGTTCCTCCCTGTGAAAATGAAGGGAAATTAACTATAGTGTCGTTTCCCCTATGTTCCCTTCTGTGGATCATTATTTTTCCTCATGGGACACATATGTAATAATCTTTCGCCTCCACATTTTATTTAATTTAAGCCTATAAGAATGGTTTCTCAAGATTCCGATGTTACCCTATCACACATCAAAGTTCTGATGCGTGGTGCGGGTCATCTTTGACTTCTATCAAGTTTTAATTTGTAAACCATAGTAAATATATTAAATTTCTAAAATTCATAACTAAATATACTGAACTTAAAAAATTAAATAAAATATATTTTGGAATCTGAAAAATGATATGTTTTGTTTGGTATGGTTTTATGGATCTCTATCAAATTGGTCCAAGAGTCAATTTTTTGGGATTTTGTATGTAAATTTTATTAACTATATTAATTTAGTTAAAATAATATCTAACTAATATAATTTCTGAAATTACAAATAAATATGTTTTCAAAACCAGGAGAATAAGAAGGATTAACTTGTATTATTTCCAGGATATGATTTTAAGGTTTCTAGAAAACATATTTTAGGATTTTGTATAAGTTGAATGGAAACTATGGAAACCCTAACACATATTTAATGCAACTAGGTTTGAAGAATCTCTAAAGTTGGCCATAATGTTTATTAGACCAACAAAGTTATGTTGCATCTCCTAGACTCTATATTGAACAATTGACTTGAATTTTCTTTCTCTTGATGTCTATTGCATCCCTTTTAATTAAATCGAGCAAACACCTAGAACCGAAGCTTTGCCTTCTCTCTAGAACCGAGGAAAGTGGAGACAAGTGGAGATCTTCCTTCTCCCTAGAACCGAGGCTCTACCTTCTCTCTAGAACCGAGGGCGCCCCCGAAGGCGCCTGTCGGCCAACGCCCTTGCTGGTCGGCGCCCAACCATCTTGGCCTCCTAGCACCCGCTAGCAGGTTTCTACCTTCTCTGGTCACCTAGTCTCCACTAGGTGGTTGCTACCATCATGGTGAGAAGGGGAAAGAACAAAGGATCAAGGGGATTTCGTTTGACGCTGGCGATGGAGAAGCAGCAAGAGTTGGAGAAGAATAGGTAGACAACCCACCACGGAGGACAAGGAGGGTCAGGGAGAGGAGGCGGTAGAGGAGGGTCATGAGGAGGAGGGGGCCGATCGAGAAGTCAGGGTTTTGTGCAGGGGATGGATGGGTAGGATGATGAGGCGAGGAGGATGGAGAAAGGCAAAGGCCTTGCGACTGATGTTACCAACAGGTGAGATACGCGGTACAAGGAGGGATAAGGAGGAGGCCCCCATTGTGGTGGTGTATGGAGTAGAGGCGACAGATCGAGTTCTGCATCAAGAGGGTTGCATGATGCCTTGACGTTGACATTGAAAACATTATAGGAAGGAGGCGAGATGGCAGGAACTTCATCTGGGGGTGAGGGCATGCATGCATGGGCTTGGACATTCAAGCCTAATCCCAACTCTTGGATACATGGGGGCATGGGGGAGGATGCACTAGAGGCACTCCCACATCTTGCACTGAAGAAGATCCCTCTGGTCCATTCATAGGGCGATAAGATGGTGGCGATGATCCATAAGATACATCTTGATCAGATCCAGAGATGGTGGGAGAACACCCTCATTTTTCACGTCATTGATGCTAACCCTCATCTTATCCCTATGAAAGCTTGGGTCCAACGCTCATGGCGGCCGAAGGGTGGTGTGGAGGTGACCAAGAAAGAGAACAATTTTTTCTTTGCCTCATTTGAGGATGCTGCTGATAGAGATTGTACGATGACGGTGAGACCCTGGTTCTATGATGAACGGGTTGTGCTCATGCAATAATGGAGACCAATGAAGATGCTGGAAAGGGACCGCCTCTCCACTGTACCCTACTGGGTTAAGTTCCCTTCTCTAGGGCTACTGAACTCAGTTGAGATTCTAAGTATTACGGCCAGCTTCCTGGGCAACCCCCTCTGCATGGACCTCAGGATGGCGAGAGGGACAAACCCCGATTATGCGAGGGTGTTAATCGAGTTCTCAACAGACAGAGACCCACCACATGAAGTAGACCTGTGGGTGGAAGGAGGAGAAGCAATTCTATGTCTGGTGGAGCATGAGTACTACCCACGCTGGTGCAAGAAGTGTGTAGCTTTTGGACACATGGAGGATCGATGTGCACTGAAGATGACATATGATGAGGAGACAAGAAGAACCGCTCATTCATGATCAAGAAGACCTCCTTTGGCACGACAGCAACACGAGGGGACAGAAGAGGCCAGCAAAAACCCGTTGGAGAAGGATCATCCGATGATGACGACGGAGAAGTCTGATGATGCCTTTAGGGTTACGGTGGAGCTGGCGCCACTGTCAAACCAGAAGGGATGCGATGTCAGGGAGACATACGATTCAAACACCATTCTTTTTTACACTGAGACCCCATTGAATGCGGAGGCCATTGATTCTACTTTTGGGTCAAACGTTAATGTGGAAAATACATTAAGTGTGGACCAATTAATGGGAGATCTGAATCAATACCCACCCAAAACACTTCAAGTGGAGGAAGGGGAGAATGGTAATGACACCTCTCAAAATGTATGGGTAATTAAAGACATACCAGTGCACTACGTGGATCTTGACCCACCCTGCGGTGATCACATGACTTTACCGATCGTCGCGGAGCAAATCATTATCAATGATAATGAGGCAAGAGGTGGTAACTCTATCACCAATGATACAAGGCCTATGGAGGTCATTACTGAGGGGTATGGCGGGCCTAGTCCAAAGACCCCCAGAGGTGAAAACACAGACAGTGAGGAGGAGGAAGGTCCACGTTTCTCAGAGGAGCAATTACTCAACACCGTTTTCCCCTACACACCGGGTGCAGTCATCACCCCATCTTCGGTTGTCAGTGACATGGATGAAAATGATGCTATTAATGGAGGGGATTTGGATGATCCCTCAGATCACCTACATGAGGCGGATAAGGAGGAGGCTCGACCAGAATCCAAGTCTAATAAGACTGCTGAGGCGGAGGAGAGACCACAAAAGACCTACAAAAATCCCAAGCACAAGCTGGTGGGACTAAAATCAAAGATGGGACCTCCAAATAAGAACCATGCATGCAAAGACACCACTGTGGGCATCGAGCATGCGGGCAGGGAGACTAAAATAGAAAAAAGGAGGAAGGTGCGTGAGTGCGAGATGAGCAAACTTTCAACGTACCGGTACCGCGTAACGAAACACAACGCGGCCAAGGGTACTAAATGACTCTTCTCACATTGAATGTGAGAGGAGGGGTGGAATCTTACCGTCAAAGTGAGATTCAAAGAGTCATTCGTAAAACAAATTCCTCTCTTGCTACCATCACTGAGACTCACATCATGAGGGGCAACATTACCAAGGTGAGAACACTATTCCCAGTCAGTTGGAGTTTTCTCTCAAACCATGAACAGGTGGAAGGTGGACGAATCTACTGGGGCTTTGACCCTAGAGTTTGGGAGGTGGAGGTCATCTACTTTACTCCCCAAACAATCACTGCATGATGCCACAATAAAGGAGGGGTGGACTTATCCATCACTGTAGTGTATGGATACACGACAACAAGCGAGCGGAGACACCTATGGTCCAACATCAACGACATATCCAACATGGTGAGTGAGCCATGGTTACTGATGGGGGACTTCAACTGCACACGATTCACTTGGGAGAAGAAAGGAGGTCGTGAACGTGGCATACGAGCTATCTTGGACTTCAACGACACCTTGGCCACTTCTAGCCTGATGGAACTCCCTATGCAAGGGGGGGGACATCACATGGACCAACCTACAAGATGAAGACACGAGGGTAGCATGCAAGCTTGACCACGTGCTGGCCAATGACCCATTCATGCAACTATTTGGGAATGTGGTGGTAAGCTTGACCTTCTCTGTAGCGATTAGTGACCACACTGTACTGGTATCACGGCTGCTTGGCACACCGACGACCACTCACAAGAAGAAACCATTCCGATCTTCAAATACTGGTTAGAGTGGGACGGTTATGACCAAGTGCTCAAGGAAGGATGGAACCTCCAAGTAGAAGGCAATCCTATGTTTGTTATGGCTAAGAAACTCCAAAACACAAAGAAGTGCATTAAGAGATGGGCTGCTGAAAAGTGCAACATAGTCAAACTCAAACGTGATGCTCTTCGTGAGTTTGAGAATGTTAGCAAAGAAATTCAACATCAACCTATGAACCAAGTGTTGATTGAAGTGGAAAGGGACCTACGCACCCGGTTGGAGGCGCTAGCTAAAGAAGAAGAAGGCTACTTCTATCAAAGGAGTTGCATAAGGTGGATTAATGATATAGATTGCAACACTTCCTTTTACTAAGGCACGATGAAGAGGAAGATAATCAAGGACACCATCCACAAACTTATATCTGATGACGGACAGAAAGTGAGCGTGCATGATGACTTCTGCATGGAGGCAGTACAATTCTTCACCAATCTATACAACAGACAAGGAGGCACATACAACCAAACCATGATGAAGCTGGAACGCATTCTAACTGAGGCACAAAAGGTGAGTCTGTATGCCAAGGTATCACCTCTTGAAGTGAAGTAGGTGTTATGGTCCATAGGAGTGGACAAGTCCCTGGGCCCGGATGGTTTCAACGCCAAATGGTACAGAAATGCATGACCGGTCATATGCAATGATGTATGCAATGTAATAGTTTGGCTCACAGAAGGAGGAAGCATGCTACGTGAATGTAACCATGTGTTCCTAACCCTCATTCCTAAGACGATGATGGCCTCCTCTATGAGGAATTTTCACCCCATAGCTTGCTGTGGTGTTTTATACAAGATTTGGGTGAAATTGCTTGCATCTAGGCTCAAGGTGGTACTGCCCACAATTGTTTCACAAAACCAAGGAGCTTTTATACCAGGTCGTAACATCAGAAACTGCGCTCAACTTGCTGGGGAGTTTCTAGATAGGTTTGAGTTGAAGAGGTACAAACTGAAGGTGTGTATCAAGCTCGACATCTCCAAAGCTTATGATCATGTTTTTTGGGCAAGCCTATGGGCACTATTGGAAGACTACAACTTCCCACACACATGGATATGATGGGTAAAGGAGTTTACCAAATCTTCCTCCTTTTCGGTGTTGGTCAATGGATAGCCAAGCAACTTATTCACAAGAAATAGGGGTCTAAGGCAAGGTGACCCGCTATTACCGTTGCTCTTCACCCTTGTTATGGAATAGCTCACGCTCATTCTAGAAGAAATGGAAAGAAGGGACAACCTCAAATCATTTAAAGTGAGACGCACATCAGTGCTTTCCCACTTAATATTCGCAGATGATGTCCTTATGTTCTTAGATGGGATGGTTGCAAACCTGCGAGCAGCAAAGGAAGGACTTGAGAAATTTTCTACCATCACTGGGTTACATGCCGACCAAACTAAATCTATGGTGTTTCTTTCAAAGACGGCTAGACACACGGGTGAGCTGCTATATTTATCCATTGGCATGCCCATCCATGAGCTCTCGTGTACTTATCTGGGATTTCCTCTCACTTCTGGGATAGTCTATGCTAGACACTATGGTGCATGCACAGACATATTGAGGGCGATGATTGATCGGTGGCCACTCCATCAAATGTCCTTCGCAGGAAGAGTGGCTCTTATGAGAGCCAACATCATGGGACTTATCACCTTTTGGGTCATGCAAGGCCACAGACCTAGCGTTGTTTTAGAAAGACTCCAGACAATTGCAGCCCATTTTCTATGGGGTGGTAAAGCACACACTATAACTTGGGAGAAGATGGCCTACCCAATCAAAGAAGGCGGACTTGGGCTTAAAAATTTCCAAGACTTGGCAAAGTGGGCAATGAGAAAGAAAGTGGACAGGTTTCTCACTAACACCGACTCAGTATGGACACGATGGATGAGGAGACATTATGGGCACTCGCTAGATGTACAACACCCTATGAGACAAGGCTTCTCATGCATGTGGAGGAGAATGGTAGAGGAATATATAAATTGCCAAGCCCTATATTCACTCAATGATAGAGGTGAACACTTGCACAACGAGACATTCCCTGACTTCTAGCAAGCTGTTTGCTCACACAGGACTGAGTGTAAGTTTGCCAAAGCACTCTGGCATACACGCTGCATTCCCCGATGGGCAAAAATAGTCCACAAGGCACGTAACAATGGACTACTCATGGTGGATCAAATTGCGAGATGTAGTGAGGACTATGACACATCATGCTCGCTATGTAACGATGGTGAAGAATCAAGGTCGCACCTGTTCTTTCAATGCCCATATACATCTGTTGTATGGTCCACACTCATGAGGGGCCATCAAGGGGGTGATGGATCTGAATCCTTGCTCGCAACATGATACCGCCACTCGTTGGATCGATGTACACACGAGGGACCTTGTGTTCCTTGCACTTGCTACAACTACTTACTTTGTTTGGATGGAAAGAAATAAAAGAAGACATGGAGAATAGGGACAACCTTGTGCCACGCTGGCGACACAAGTTAGGAGGTCGGTGAGGAACATACTATTTGCACACCCAACATGGAAGGAATAGCTACCATGCGGGCTTACCACTGTGTGGGACATCCACTGAAGTGAAGACACTGGACGAGGCCAGGTGGTGCGACTCACACACATGCTGGTCTTTGTATCTGGATTGGGTTGTTTTGGACGCTAGCAGGATTGCGTGCATGAGGGGTACGACTGAGATCAATTGTGCCCATCTTACCAGTAGGCTCATTATGCTACTTATGTGGCCGGGCAGCCTCTTTAGACTGACCCAGTGGAGTGACTGTGATACCGTCTTTTTAGGTACCTTGTACTACTCACCTCCCGTACTTGCTAATTGCCCTGAACAAGCCTAGGTTGGACATACATAGTTGGTAAACATGGGTGAGAGCTGTCCTTAGGGCAAATTTTCGGGTTTGTTTCCATTCTATAAACAAGTCTTTGTATGAGCACTTAGTGCTAAGGGCTAGGATTTCCTAAGCCCTTCTCGAAATAAAATTACCCAATATTTGAGAGAAAACACCTATATTTTCTCTCCATTAATTCTTTGAGATATACTACACAATATAACCTCTCTCCTTTAGAGATATTGATTCATGTGGAAGCTACATGCCAACGTTGATCTTTGATATGCATGTTGGACTCTAAAATTGTACTTATCTTATTTCATGATGAAACCCTAATAGTGGAATTGAACAAAATTGTTCCTCAATGTGAGAAGGAATCTTAATTTGTCCACTTTTGTGGTGGATGTTTCAAATTTTCCATTTGTGTGATAGAATCTCATTAATTCTATATTTGTGACTGTACTTTTACTTGCCTCCACATTTATGCATGCTTTGTGAAAATAGCCCTAGAGTTGTTATGTACTTTGGTTTTAAGTTATCTATCCTTTATGTTTTAGGATGGATGTTATGTGCCCCATACCTGGATTTGATGCCCAATTTATATATTGAGGAGTTTCATTATGTGGCATTCTCTATCAGATTTGGGTTATGTGACCTAACCACCATTGTTTGTTTATATTTCACGTGTGCCATGTTTATCTCACTTGCATGAATATTGATTACTATTGATGATGGGTTATGTGCCCTAATGTATTTGATTGTGCTTATGTGGTACATCTTGATATGTTGATATATGGGAAGTGCATCTTTTGTATACTTTTTAAATTGTTTCTCATTGATATCCATTTAGATGCACTTGCTCTCTTTGATGGAAGCCTTGATAAATGTGTCAATGTCCTTTCCCCATAATGTTGCTCAATCCCTATTTATATTCTTATATCGTCTTTTATGCTGACGACATCTATTTTGTCTTCTCTCATGGTGTATGCTTCCAACTCCTTAGGTGAAGGACATGGAGGGCTTGATTTGACATCCTAAACTTGAATTAGTGGAGTTGACTCTAGGGATATAGACTTGAGATAGTTTGGATATCCCTATGCCTAGTGAAAAAGTTAATTCTTTTATGGAAATCCCATGTGGAATCTTTTTATGTAATATTATAAATTGAATATAGTCATAATATTTTATCACACTTCTATACTTTGGCCTTATACACTATTCTTTTTAGAAATGAAAAAATGCACCTATTCTAGCATACTTGTTAGTGTGCTTGGAGTAGATGGGTTTATTCCTCAAATTATGTGAGGAGTAGATCCCCTCTGGGGTCCATAATGTTGCTTAGTGTACACAAACATGGGTTGTTTTGAAATTCTAGAAAATAATGGCAAAATTATATCCAAATCCCTCCATTGACTTTCTTATATTGTATAGATGAGTCTCCTAATAAGATATACAATTTTTAAAAAATAAGACAAAAGTGTAGTGTACACACAAGGACCGATTTGTAGTTAAAAATGGTGAAAATTGTATTTATCCCCCTCCATGAGCCATCTTATATGGTATAGAAGAGTCTTCTTATACAATATATAATTTTAAAAAGGAAACACAAAAGTGTAGTGTACACACACAAGGACCGACTTGTAATTCAAGATAATAATGGAAAAAGTTACACCCTATATCCTTCAAAGACTTTCATATATATTATAGATGAATCTCATTGTACAATATATAATTTTAAAAACAAAAGACAAAAGTGTACTATACACAGAGGGACTAGTTAAAAATTCAAAAAAATATTGGTGAATAGTTGTATTCATCCCCCTTTGTGAGCTATTATATTTGGTATAGATGAGTCTTGTTATACAATATATAATTTTAAAAAGGAAAGATAAAAGTGTAGTGTACACACATGAACCAATTTGAAATTCTAGGAAATAATGGCAAAATTTATACTTATACCTCATCACCGACTTTCTTATATGGTATCAATGGGTACCCTTATACAATATGTAATTTTAAAAAGAGAAGACAATAGTGTAGTGTACATATAGGGACCCATTCATAATTAGAAAAAATAATGTCAAAAATTGTATTCAACCATTCCGCGAGCTATCTTATATCATATAGACGAGTCATGCTAAAGAATATATAATTTTAAAATAGAAAGACAAAAGTATAGTATATGAACACCTAACCGGTTTGTAATTCCAAAAAATAATGACAACAATTATATAGATGAGACTCCTCATATGATATATAAATTTAAAAAGAAAAAACAAAAGTGTAGTGTACACAAAGGTACCAATTTGTGATTAAAAAAAGAATGGTGAATATTTGTATTCAGCCCCCTCTGTTAGCTATCTTATATGTATAGATGAGTCTTCTTGTACAATATATAATTTAAAAAAGGGAAGATAAAAGTGTAGTGTACACACATAGAGATCGATTTGTAATTCCAAAAAATAATTACAAAAATTATATCCAGCTCCCTCCTCAGACTTTCTTATATACTATAAATGAGTCTCCTTATACAATATATAATATAAAAAAGACAAATGTGTAGTGTACACATAGGACTAGTTTGTAATCCAAAAAAATACTCGTAA
This sequence comes from Alisma plantago-aquatica, assembly GCA_963693085.1. Lineage (NCBI taxonomy): Eukaryota > Viridiplantae > Streptophyta > Magnoliopsida > Alismatales > Alismataceae > Alisma > Alisma plantago-aquatica. Next base: position 1,069,709,889 of record OY856413.1, on the reverse strand, counting down.
AAATTGTATCCAAACCCCTCCTCTAGCTATCTTATATGGTATAGCTGAGTCTTCTTATATAATATATAATTTTAAAAAGGAAAGGAAAAAGTCTTCCCAGCCCTAGGAAGGGTCGTGCATGTTTGAACGAAGGATAGCTCCTTCATGGATAAAGTTAGAGAAAAACCTATAGAAACCTTATGGGTTGTTGCAAGTAGGATATAGCTTGCACCCAGAGTGCGTCAGTAGTGCTGACAATAGGATGAAACCCTGGTCAAGAGATCATGATGGACGGCCTATGAAGTAAGCATAAAGGGCTATGGATGATCTTGAGCAAACATAAGTTCGAGCATAGGCTTCACCCATGTAGAGGTATGCTTGTGAGCTTGATGGAGAGAGGACCTCTAGTAGTAAGGTTGGATGTAGCTCTAGAGAGAAAGCAGGACCTTAGCAAGAAGATTGGAAGCCTAAACCCCAAAATATGAGTAACAATGGGGAGTCGAGGATGATGTGACCTAAGTGGATGATAGTGGTTGCCTCATGCATGATCCCTGGAGGCTGATGATATCTTGGTTGCCTTTAGAGGAACCAAACCCTAAAGGGAGGATGATGCTTCTGGAACATATGTGTCTATAGTTTACCTGTTGAGATGAGATGAAGAGTTCCTTAGACCCTAAAGAAGCTTAGTACCAAGTTGTGAAGCCTTGTACCTAGTTGGTTGTCCTAGAAGAGGACTCAACTCTGAGGTGGTGCTCAAATGAAAGGATGAAATACCTTGAACATGCTTGATTCGTAGTTAAGAGGTTGAGCAAGCAGTTGGACACCCAAAGGTGGACCTAGGGTTCCTAGGCCTAAGAGGGGAAGTAGTGTATCCGATGATCATAATGTGATTTGAGTCTCTATAGTTTCGAGCATGGTACTCCTTGTGTTTAGAGGAAAGGAAACCCCTTAGTTAAAGGTATATGTGATGAACCCCTCACAACTAAGTTGGTCTAATGTTGAGGATGAGAACAAGTATGACCTATGATGGTTTTGTAGGCGTCTTCTTGTGCATTAGTAGCTTGCAACGGCTAAGCATGCTCATGTGGATGCATACCCTAAACATATGGACGATTGTGACCTTGTTGTCAAGAGTTGTAGTTTCCTCTCATCCTGGGAGAGGGACCCTTTGGTTGGGTGTTTACTAGTTTTGTGGGTTTGAGGAAACCTAAGGAGGTTTCATAGGATCTTGAGAAGCTAAGTGAAGAGTACATGGCATGAGAATGAACCTGTAGACCCATAGTTAACCATCTCTAAGTGCATGTTGATGTGTTACCATGGAGGTAACCGGCATGGGGCCTGACTAAGGTCGGCAGGTCGCCATGACCCTTATGAAAGGATGAAAGTCATCCCATGAATGCAAGAAGAGAGATGATGAATGCTTGGGTAAGGTTGTATGTTGGACATGTACTATAATAGAATCCAAAGTCTATCCTAGGGTCAGGTAGGGATAAGACCGATGGAAGAAGGAGTTGCCTAATTCCCTAGTTGCATATGACCATAGGGTCGGGAGGCAACAACTATCATTGTCTGAGGGCTATGGGTTAGGAGATTGATCACCTTCATGAACTCATGGGACCCAAAGGGCAGATGAGTAGGGCACTCTCTGGATGCATAAGGGAAAAGGGATGACCCCAAAAGTGCCGGCACCCTATAGACCTAGAGGAGACGACTAAGGATTGTGCTTGGACCAAGTAAGTTCGAGCCCAATTTTCCATGGAAGTAATTTTGATATCATGATGTTTGTGATGTATAGACATAAGTTGCACGTTCTAACTCATATCTAAAGGTGTACTGGCAAGGTGGGATGTACCATCTCTACTCTTGGAACATGAAGAACTCTGTATTTGGACTGCAACCAAATGCTTATTTCCTCTTGTTATGGGAGTGAGAGATAGGACAGTACGCATGCCATACACCAAGGATAAAGATGGTGTGAGTTGAGACATTGCTACAGAGAGGATAACATACCCTGGTGGGGTGAATGATACATGGATGGTTTACCAACACTAAGAGAAATAAGGTAGTCATCTTATAAGGATGTTTTTAGCATGAGGTATGTGGAATTTGCAAGTTAACCAAGGTCAAGTTTGATCACCATCAGGATGAACTCATGGTTTCGTGATGTAAAAAAACTTAGACTTTGAGATGAGATGATAAGTATAATACATGGAGGTGTATGTCCTCAACGATACCTTACACCTAAGGATAAGAATTGATAATGAATGCTCTGGTTGAGATATAGCTGCCTAGTTTAGTTGGAAGCTAGAAGAAGTTGAGGTTGCTAGGCTAACCTTAAGTTGAGAAAAAGAGATATGTTTGGGCTAACACTCAGATGTATTGAGATCTGTTGAACAATTTAGTAGTTGTGGGTTAGCTAGCCTAGTCTATGATATAATGAAAGGATGGTTGTCGAACCTCAGATGTACTTCTTTGGAAAGGAAAGTGATGAAACCCTGATGAAAGTGGTTTAGGGTTTCTGAGGTATCGATCTTGAGGAATTATGACATACCGGAAATCATGGTTTTAAGATCACCAAACACCGTGATACTACAAAGATAGTAAGTGATAGTAGCACTTTGGCTGCTCGATATGATGTTGCATGTAACATGCAAACCAGGAGGTGAAGGACGAACACCAGTAACCCTGTGCATGGATATAGAGTAGAAAGAGTTCCCGAGAGGGAATGTGAATTCATCACTATGGATGTCGTGAGTCTCCCCTAGACCAAGGAAGGTCAAGATGCAATATGGGTTACGGTAGATCGCCTTACCGAGATGACATGAGAAAGAAAGAGTACTATCACGGGACAGATCCAGTTGAACTTCTTATAAGAGAGAGATGGTTCAACTACACCATGATGCAAGTGCAAAGTTTTTGAGAATAACCTAAAGGTTCACTCCCGTGAGGTGGAAGAAGATACCTGAAGAACTCGATGTTAGAACAGTTTAGCACCCCATAGTAATGGTTAGTATGATCCAGACTAGAGGGTCTGATGAGAGCATGTGTGCTCATTCAGGGTGATACAAAGAGACAGTTCTTGTGATGTGACATTAGCCACCATAGCCTTATCGAGATGCAAGAAGTTTTATAGAGAGGTTGTGTAACATCCCTGACCTGGGTTATGAGTTAACCCTAGGTGTTTTGCCTAAATATGTAATTAAATCTTTGTGATTAACTCTGAGCATGTAATTAAGCTTCTCAGAAACGTATATTTCAGTATTTGCTCCTTTTTATTTAAAGTTGTAGCATTGTTTTGATATACATGGACCTATGTGCAATTTACCCAATTGAAAGGGTTAGCTTGCAATTTGCACATGATGAGATGTTCCTCTGATGTTGAGACATCATGAGAATCTCTTTGGCAAAGTTTGAGGGATTTCCCAAGCTAGAGCACCAAGGTGCAGCTGTGGAAGCAATCCCAGGGCTTGAAAACCCTAATTTGGGGTAAAATGCAATTTACCCAAATAAAGGGATGCAATTTGTAAAGAATGTCATCTAATGTATCTTTTTAGACTTTTGCCATCATTTAGAGAATAAATGATGAGGAATTCACCTCAATTGAGTTATCAAGTTAAGAAATAGGCTTTGTGATTGAATAATCAGGGTATATGTGCAATATCCCTTTAAGTATGAACTTTATTATTAGATTGTTCTTCCTTGCCTTCTTTTCTAGACCTTAAGAGAAGGTTTGTACTTAGAATAAAGAGGAAGGGACGATCAAGTAAAGAAGGAGGGACCTAGTTGGAATTATGGACAACTTATGAACTAATGTTGAAAATCCTACCCCATGTATATAAGCTCTCCTTCCCTTAGTTGCAAGGGAACTCACCCTTCGTTCCCTTACTGTTTCATTTCACCAAAGACGACCAAGGACTGCCTTGGAGCTAAGGAGGACGACCAAGGGGTGCAAGGTAGGTCTAAACCCCTCTTCTTGCCTAATTCCATGGTTAGAACTCAAATTCAAGGTCATCTTCATGGCTAACTCTTGAAACCCTACCTTTCTAGCCGTCTCTTTTCATCCTTCCTTGGAGTTTTCACCTTGGCCAACCTGTGGGAACTCAAGGACGCCATTAGAGCTTGGAGCTTGAAAGCTTGGAGCTCAAGAAGTAAGCTTTAGGCGGGTTTTATAACTCTAAACCCATGCTTTACTATGTGCATCTTTATATGCGATTTGATGATAGCTCTTAGTATTTCCCTACTTTTCCTTGCTATTTTGCAAGCAAACCCGTGGGATATCTGTACTGTTCTTGAGCTAGAAGATGAAGGCGTGATTTCCAAGAAAAACCCACCGCTTTTCTTTTCCTTAAACGGTCCTAACAGTTTGCTCTCTCGGACTCAAGACCGCGAGGTGAGCAAACGGTCTCGAGACCGCGACAGGGAAAACGGTCTCAAGACCGTTTGGCCCCGTTGACCGAGCGTGGACCGTATAAGAAACCTGTTCCTAATTATATAGGCTAATTACCCTCAAAATTTGGGAGACTAACTCCAAAGGAATCGGGAGATATGACCTTTTTAAGTCACAACTCTAAATGAAATAATTACTGATTTTCAAACGGTCTGAAATTGCCTTTTTGGGCAAACGGTCTCAAGACCGTGTAAGGTCGTTGACTAAGCGTTGAATGTATGATATTACTGTTCAAAATTATGTTAATTAACAACTCACCAAGTTTGATGGTCTAATTCCAAACGGGCTAAGAGTTGAAGGGTGAATACTAGGGTTAACCCTAGATAAAATCAGTACTGAAATTATGGTGACCTAATTAGGGTTTTTAGGGTTGATTGACCTAAACGGTCTCAAGATCGTTTGGGGGTCACCAAACGGTCTCAAGACCGTGAGGGCAATCAACCAAGACCGTTTGGAGGTCTGGGGTCAAGATTTGTTGACCAATTGAAGGTACAATTACACCAAATTACATTGCAATTAAATATTGACATGATCATCAACTCAATGGGTCAGACCTTGATGAATTTGCACTAGAATCCAAAATTTTGGATGGGCAAACGGTCTCAAGACCGTTTGGAACTCATCCAAACGGTCTCAAGACCGAGAGGAGAATCACCCAAGACCGTTTTAAGGTCTAGGGTTGAGTAATTTGACCAATTGAGGACCCAATTGCAAATAAGTTATCAATTTAATCAAAATTCTGTTTTGTGGTTCAATCATGGTTCAACCCCTATCAAATCACCCTAGACTTTGATGAACGGTCTTAAGACCATGTGGGGTCCACCCACATGACCTCAAGACCGTTTGGGCCAAGTTTGGGCCCAATTGGAGCTCAATTGAAGGGTCCAACCTTGTGTTGATGCACACTGTTGAGTGTTGATGGGTGAACATTGATAGACCCTAATTGAATCGATTTCAACCATAATTGGTTAACCATTATGGGTCAATTGAATGACCAAGTGATCAAGCATAATCTTAATTGACTAAATCCATAAGTGGTCAACATAGATTTGACCATTTGAGGGCTTCAACATGGGTTGTCATTATCGGTTGCACCTTTGAGCCTTGTTGAAGGACCAAGCGGCTCAGACCATGAGAGCCTCGCGGTCTCAAGACCGTGAGAGGGCTCGCGGTCTCAAGACCGTGAGGGGGCTCACGGTCTCAATACTGAGAGGAGGCTCGCGGTCTCAAGACCGCGAAGGGCCTCGCGGTCCTGAGGTCAAAGAAGGGCAAACGGTCTTCATGACCCTCGCGGTCTCAACTCAAATTGGTCTTCGCGGTCTCAACTTTAATTTGAACCAATGGGAGGCTTCGCGGTCTTGAACCCTTGAAGAGGCTTGCGGTCTTGAAGCCTAAGGGGGCTCGCGGTCTTGGAGTTAGAAAGAGGCTCGCGGTCTTGGAGGGTCAAAGTGGGCAAACGGTCAACACTTTCAACCGATCTCAATTCAATTAATGATTAATGATTGGAATTAATCAATGTGACTCAAGGTTGACCACATTCAATCATTTGATGATGTAAATGGTTCAATGTTGCCCAAATCAAACCCTAATGATAATCTAGGATAGTAAGGGGTTATTTGACCAAGGTTTTTGACTATGATGATGATCACTGGGGTGAATTACCAATATACCCCTGAAGGGTCAATTGAGTTATATCTTGCTCAATTCAAACCCTAATTACATGAGAATAAAGTTTTTAGTCATAATGACTCTATCCAACTTGATCTAATGTAATGTTACCATCAACCATTAGTATGATGAAAGAGAGAGTACTCTAGAGAGAGAAAGTAACCTAGAGAGATAAAGTAACCTAGAGAGAGAAAGTAACTCTAATCACATAATGATGATGTTTTTGGCTATGTTAGCCTATGATGCCTCAATCCAACCTGTTTTAGAGTAATGTTGACATCACCTAACATTATGATGAGAGAGAAAGTACTTCTAGAGAGAGAAAGTACTTCTAGAAAGAGAAAGTATCCTTTTTAAGTGGAAACTCGAGTAAAGTATCTCCAATGCACATGAGTGAGTATAATTAGGGTATGATCCACCTGTGTGAGGTCATAGAAACCCTAATTATGATAAATGATGAACCTTTAACCAATCTAAGAGCATCAATGAAGATGTTACTCATACATGATGATGTTATGAGTTTAGTTCACCTTGATGTGAATAGTAAACCCTAATTCAAGGGTGATGACATGTAATGTGAATAGTAAACCCTAATTCAAGGGTAATGGCATGCTTTTGAGTATTAAACTCTATTTGATTTGAATTAGAGATTTAACTCTTATGACAAGAGTAGGAAGTACATTCCTTATTGTTGCATTACCTTTATCAGATGTATTAACCATGCAGGTTCTGATATGAAGGTAATCATATCCAGGTATGGATGTTGATGTTATATTCATTAAAGGCATGTTGTTAGCCTTATGAATAAGTAAAGTAATCTGATGCCTTGCCAGTGGCATCCTATGCTGAAAATGGGCTATGAGAGCCATGAATACCATCAAGGTCATGCCTTAGAGATGACTTGTGATGAGGATAATGAGAAATGATGATTGATATGAGTTAGGCCTGTTACATTTAGTATTCTTCTTTTATAGCTGTTATGCTACTGTTATTGTTTGAAGAACAATGTATGCTGTTAAAGAATACTGAATGTACCTAACTAATCAAGTATAATGTAGAGCCCTGATCATAGATCCATCATTGTCAGAAATTAAGTGATGGAGAAACAGGTTTTCCTTAGGGAACTCCTGGAGCACATACTTTTGAGTATGTGGGGTACATGGATGTGTAGAACCTTACATCCTAGTGTAGGAAAGTGATGTAGATGTGGAATCCATCCATCCTTCACTATAGTTCCATACCGTATCAGTGGTAGGTAAACATGAAACCTCCTGATGACGAAGAAAGCACAGATATCCTTATCAGTGGTAGGTAAATATGAAACCTCCTGATGACGAAGAGAGTACAGAACGCCACTGTGACTCTAGAATAGCGAAGGACCAGTTTACCCTGGTAAGCTATAGTAGTAGAGACACGAGATGTCCTACAAGTGATCCTCTTACTGACTGAGGAAGATGAAGGTCATGAGAATCCGGCTCTCTTAATGACCTATGTATGATACCGATGCGGCTTCTCAGCGATCAGTTGGAGTATGAGTGGTAAGCCTCATCTCCACAGGGCATAATGTTGTTTGTAAAACATAATCAACCATGTAGTATAACTTGTTAGAGATGACTCCAAGTTAGTTGATTGATGTTACATTGCAATAATGTTGATATTCTCCATATCTCCTAATTTGTAGAGATCTTGTTATATCTGCAACTGTTATAGAATGCTTTGAAGGCTTTACTGTTTAAAATAATCTTTGATGTTATAATAAAGCTTCTGGCGAAGAGTTATAACTCTCGCTGGGACAATTTTGTATAATTGTCTCACCCCGTAGACTTCAACTTTTTAGGTGGACGTCGGAGACGAAGGAACCAGCCTACAGGTGATCAGTCTCAGCAGCAGCAGCACCGGGGGCAGCAGTAATCTCAGGTGGAGATTTGTCCTGCCATGTGGTGTAGTTAGAGTCAGTCCTATGTGTCCTCTGTACTCTCAGGTCTTGGAGTCTTTTTGTATAAGTGATCTTGAGATTTTGTATCTTGATGTATATAATTACTCAAGAAGTAATTATCCTGAGATGTAAACAGTTACCTCTCTTTATGAAAGGAGTTTTTTTTATGGATACAAGCTCTTATCTCGAAAAGTTTTAATTTCCCGTGATTTTTGTCTTCCGCTGATTACCGATTCGCTTCCGCTAAGTTTTAATCGTGTTTATGTCATGGTTTGGAGATCAGAGCCCACAAGTAGTGGTATCAGAGCTCCAGGTTCAGTTGAGTCTACAGAGGCATAGGACTTAGGATGTTGAGTCTACCTTTAGTACTCCTTCCTCATCTAATAGAATCTTCTGCTCCTCAGGAGAAGAAGATACATAAGAATGTCAGAACATCGTGATGAGCACGTGGCAGAGAGTAGTGCTAGTGCACCTCGAGGCGGTGCAAGAGTTCCAAGAATAGAACAACCTGCACCTGAGTCGCCAAGAGAGCCACCCCAGTTCGACCCAGCTGACATGAGTGATCCAGCTGTACAGACGATGTTCGGGCAGTTTATGACTGCCATGACACATATAACCGATAGGATGCCCATTCCTGCACCTAGGGCACCTGTCCAGCCTGAAGCACAAGGTATCGGTAAGACGTTCGAACGACTTCGTCGTGTCGGAGCTACCGAGTACTTCGGAACTGCCGACCCTGCAGATGCTGACTTATGGTTGACAGAGTTGGAGAAGGCTTTCAGGATTCTTATGATTCCGGAAGCTGAGAAGGTTAGACATGCTGTCTATCTTCTCAAAGGCAGTGCTGGTCACTGGTGGAACATGGAAGAGCAGAAGAGACCTGGAGTAGAGTTCTCATGGGAAGAGTTTCGTCGGGAATTTATCAATAGATATTTTCCAAAGACCTTCCTAGATGAGAAGATCTCTCAGTTTGAGAAACTAAGGCAGGGTATGATGAACATTAGTGAGTATGAAGCTAAGTTCATGGAGTTGTTGCGGTTCTGTCCGCACATGGCTGCTACTGATGAGGAAAGAATCAGAAGATTCGAGAAGGGTTTGAATTCTAATATGTCAACCCCTGTGTCTGCCTTAGAAAACAGAGAGAGATTCTCTACCTTCGTTGAGTCAGTCCGAAGGATAGAGAGATCTGTAGTTGAGAAAAGACAAACCCATAAAAGATATCCACAGTTCCAGGGTTCTTCATCTAGGGATCCCAAGAGACCTAGATTCTCTGCACCTAACCCTCCACCACCCAGATCGAGTTTTCAAACTCAATGGACACCAAGCAGAGGTAGAGGGCGGAGTCAACCGCTTCAAGGGACGCACAGTTCTGCATCAGTGTCAGTTACTGGACCACCCAGACCACAGCAACAGGAGAAGAGTTGCTACAACTGTGGTAAGATGGGACACTTGATGAAGGATTTCCGTTCTAGGGTTGTCGGTGTGACACAACAAACCCCGAGACAGAATCAACAGGGATCTCAGAATAGACAACACCAAGGAGCAGCTCGAGGACGTGGACAAGCGTCTCAAGCTGGATCATCAGCACCACCTCAACACCAGGCGACTGCGAGGTTCTATGCTATGAACCCACCTGAGGCAGTGGTCAATCCACGGGTAGTGGCAGGTCAGATGAAACTTTTATATTCTGATATGTCTATATCCTGTGTTGTATCCGTTCTGATTGATCCGGGTGCTACGCACTCTTTCATCACTCATGAAGTGATTCGTAACTGTAATGTGACTGTTAGTCATAGAGCAGATGGTTTGTTGTTAGAGACTCCGTTGAGTGGGTCTGTTGTTTTGCAGGAGGTATGTTCTCCCTGCATCCTTTTCTTTTCTGACCATCGCATTCAAGTGGATCTTATACCACTTGATATGCAGGGATTTGATATAATCCTTGGGATGGATACCTTAGAAAGGTATAGAGTTGTCTTGGATTGTGAGTCCAAGTTAGCTGTGTTTGCTGATGAAAGCAACACGTGGATCTTTCAAGGTGAAAGAAAGATTCTGCCCACCTGTCTTGTATCAGCTATGGTTGCTAATAAGCTGTTGAGGCAAGGATGTTATGCATTCTTAGCCCATGTGGTAGATGTTACCAAGGAAAAGACCAATCCTGCTGAAGTTCCCATAGTCAGGGAATTCGAGGATGTGTTTCCTGAAGAACTTCCTGGTATACCACCACCTCGGGAGATTGATTTTGAAATTAATCTGATTCCAGATACGAAACCCATAGCTCAAACTCCGTATAGAATGGCTCCTGCCGAGATGGCAGAACTCAAGAAACAACTTCAAGAGCTACTTGAGAGAGGTTTTATCCGACCGAGTACTTTACCTTGGGGTGCTCCGGTCTTGTTTGTTAAAAAGAAAGATGGGTCAATGCGGTTGTGCATCGACTATAGACAACTCAATAAAGTGACTATAAAGAATAAGTATCCTCTGCCGAGGATTGATGATCTCTTTGACCAGTTGCGTGGTGCAACAGTCTTTTCAAAGATAGACTTGAGGTCTGGATATCACCAACTCCGCATTAAGGATAGTGACATATCCAAGTCTGCCTTTAGAACAAGATATGGTCACTATGAGTTCACGGTTATGCCGTTTGGACTAACCAATGCACCAGCTGCATTTATGGAACTCATGAATAGAGTTTTTCGACCTTTCCTTGATCAGTGTGTTGTCGTCTTCATAGATGACATTCTGATCTATAGTAAGGATGCTTAGCATCATGAGCAGCATCTTCGCCAAGCTTTGACCTTGCTAAGAGAACATAAGCTGTACGCTAAGTTTAGCAAGTGTGAGTTCTGGCTGCCGGAGGTATCTTTTCTTGGACATGTAATATCCGCCTCGGGAATTCGTGTTGACCATACAAAGGTAGAATCTGTTCTACAATGGGAACAACCGAAAACACCGACGGAGATTCGAAGTTTCTTGGGGTTAGCTGGCTATTATCGAAGGTTCATAAAGAACTTTAGTTCCATAGCTTTACCCTTGACCAAGTTAACCCGGAAAGATGTTCCTTTTTCTTGGAGTGATAAGTGTCAACAATCTTTCCAGTTGTTGAAGGAGAGGTTGACAAGTGCACCTGTTTTAGTGCTACCTGAACAAGGAAAAGGATATGTAGTTTTCTGTGATGCTTCCAAAAATGGACTAGGATGTGTGTTGATGCAGGATAAACAAGTGATTTCTTTTGCTTCCCGACAGCTTAAGAAACACGAGGAGAATTATCCGACACACGATCTAGAGTTAGCTGCTGTGGTTCATGCCTTGAAGATCTGGAGGCATTATCTCTACGGAGAAACATTCCAGATTTTCACAGACCACAAAAACCTTAAATATATCTTCTCTCAGCATGAGCTCAACATGAGGCAACGTCGCTGGATGGAGTTAATCAAGGACTACGACTGTACAATTGATTACCATCCAGGTAAGGCCAATGTTGTTGCAGATGCCTTGAGTAGGAAATCAGCAACATCAACCATGAATAGAGCACAACTAAACTCTTTAGTATGCTCTAGAAGAGATATGCTTATCTCTTTAAGGCAAGACAATGTACAGTTGAAGGTGTCATTGCTAGCCGGTTTGTTAGCTGAGATGCATATTAAACCTACCCTAAGAGAGCGGATTAAAGAAGCACAGCTAGATGATGCTGCAGTTCAACATATAAGATCTGAGTATGGAAATGAGAAGCAAGATGGGTTTCATGACTCAAAAGATCAAGTAGCTTGTTATAATGGAAGAATGATAGTGCCGGATGTGGACAACTTAAGGAAGTTAGTCCTGGAAGAAGCCCATTCTTCCATGTATGCTATGCATCCAGGGAGCACCAAGATGTATCGGAATTTGAAGAATCTGTATTGGTGGCCTGGGATGAAGAAGGACGTTGCAGAGTTTGTTCTGAGGTGTCCTGTGCGTCAGCAAGTTAAAGCTGAACACCAGAAGCCTGCAGGGACAATGCAACCTTTACCCATATCACAGTGGAAGTGGGACCATGTGACCATGGACTTTGTTGTTGGCCTACCCAGGACAAGCAAAGGACATGATTCCATTTGGGTAATTGTTGATAGGTTGACTAAGACAGCACATTTCTTACCTGTCAAAACAACCTATTCTGCTGAAAGGTTATCAGAGTTGTATGTTCAAGAGATAGTGCGTTTGCACGGAGTTCCTGTCACAATAGTTTCTGACAGAGGTCCTCAGTTTACAAGTCGTTTTTGGGAACAGTTGCACAGTGCCTTAGGCACTAAGCTGAGGTTTAGTACGTCCTTTCATCCACAGACTGATGGACAGTCGGAAAGGACCATACAAACCTTAGAAGACCTGTTGCGAGCATGTGTTCTCCAGTTCACCGGAAGTTGGGATCTACACCTAAGCTTGATAGAGTTTGCCTATAACAATAGCTACCAGCATAGTATTGATATGGCACCTTATGAAGCCTTATATGGTAGATGTTGTAGATCACCCTTGTGTTGGTTTGAGACTGGTGAGCACCAGTTGTTAGGTCCCGACCTGGTGCAGCAAACCACAGAAAAGATTAAAGTTATACAACATAAGATTAAGACTGCTCAGGATAGGCAGAAATCTTATGCTGACAAACGTCGTAGACCCTTAGAGTTCCAGGTTGGAGACAGAGTGTATCTTAAGGTCTCACCTTGGAAAGGGGTCCTTCGTTTTGGAAGGAAGGGGAAGTTAGCTCCTAGATATATGGGGCCTTATCCAATCATTGAACGGATTGGAAAGGTAGCATATAAACTAGAGCTTCCCCCAGAATTACAGAGGTTACATCCTGTGTTTCACATTTCTATGTTGAAGAAATGTCACCCAGACACCGAGTCAGTTCTACAACCTATGGAAGTAGAATTGAATGATGACATATCCTATGAGGAGGGACCAGTGTCAATCCTTGATAAACGAATTAAAAAGTTAAAGAAGAAAGATATAAGTCTTGTGAAAGTCCTCTGGAACCATCGTGGTATTGAAGAAGCCACTTGGGAGTTAGAGGATGAGATGAGAAGGAAGTATCCTGCCCTTTTCTCGTAATATGTTTTATCGATTTCGGGGACGAAATCCTTGTAAGGGGTGGATAATTTGTAACATCCCTGACCTGGGTTATGAGTTAACCCTAGGTGTTTTGCCTAAATATGTAATTAAATCTTTGTGATTAACTCTGAGCATGTAATTAAGCTTCTCAGAAACGTATATTTCAGTATTTGCTCCTTTTTATTTAAAGTTGTAGCATTGTTTTGATATACAGGGACCTATGTGCAATTTACCCAGTTGAAAGGGTTAGCTTGCAATTTGCACATGATGAGATGTTCCTCTGATGTTGAGACATCATGATAATCTCTTTGGCAAAGTTTGAGGGATTTCCCAAGCTAGAGCACCAAGGTGCAGCTGTGGAAGCAATCCCAGGGCTTGAAAACCCTAATTTGGGGTAAAATGCAATTTACCCAAATAAAGGGATGCAATTTGTAAAGAATGTCATCTAATGTATCTTTTTAGACTTTTGCCATCATTTAGAGAATAAATGATGAGGAATTCACCTCAATTGAGTTATCAAGTTAAGAAATAGGCTTTGTGATTGAATAATCAGGGTATATGTGCAATATCCCTTTAAGTATGAACTTTATTATTAGATTGTTCTTCCTTGCCTTCTTTTCTAGACCTTAAGAGAAGGTTTGTCCTTAGAATAAAGAGGAAGGGACGATCAAGTAAAGAAGGATGGACCTAGTTGGAATTATGGACAACTTATGAACTAATGTTGAAAATCCTACCCCATGTATATAAGCTCTCCTTCCCTTAGTTGCAAGGGAACTCACCCTTCGTTCCCTTACTGTTTCATTTCACCAAAGACGACCAAGGACTGCCTTGGAGCTAAGGAGGACGACCAAGGGGTGCAAGGTAGGTCTAAACCCCTCTTCTTGCCTAATTCCATGGTTAGAACTCAAATTCAAGGTCATCTTCATGGCTAACTCTTGAAACCCTACCTTTCTAGCCGTCTCTTTTCATCCTTCCTTGGAGTTTTCACCTTGGCCAACCTGTGGGAACTCAAGGACGCCATTAGATCTTGGAGCTTGAAAGCTTGGAGCTCAAGAAGCAAGCTTTAGGCGGGTTTTATAACTCTAAACCCATGCTTTACTATGTGCATCTTTATATGCGATTTGATGATAGCTCTTAGTATTTCTCTACTTTTCCTTGCTATTTTGCAAGCAAACCCGTGAGATATCTGTACTGTTCTTGAGCTAGAAGATGAAGGCGTGATTTCCAAGAAAAACCCACCGCTTTTCTTTTCCTTAAACGGTCCTAACAGTTTGCTCTCTCGGACTCAAGACCGCGAGGTGAGCAAACGGTCTCGAGACCGCGACAGGGCAAACGGTCTCAAGACCGTTTGGCCCCGTTGACCGAGCGTGGACCGTATAAGAAACCTGTTCCTAATTATATAGGCTAATTACCCTCAAAATTTGGGAGACTAACTCCAAAGGAATCAGGAGATATGACCTTTTTAAGTCACAACTTTAAATGAATTAATTACTGATTTTCAAACGGTCTGAAATTGCCTTTTTGGGCAAACGGTCTCAAGACCGTGTAAGGTCGTTGACTAAGCGTTGACCGTATGAGATTACTGTTCAAAATTATGTTAATTAACAACTCACCAAGTTTGATGGTCTAATTCCAAACGGGCTAAGAGTTGAAGGGTGAATACTAGGGTTAACCCTAGATAAAATCAGTACTGAAATTATGGTGACCTAATTAGGGTTTTTAGGGTTGATTGACCTAAACGGTCTCAAGATCGTTTGGGGGTCACCAAACGGTCTCAAGACCGTGAGGGCAATCAACCAAGACCGTTTGGAGGTCTGGGGTCAAGATTTGTTGACCAATTGAAGGTACAATTACACCAAATTACATTGCAATTAAATATTGACATGATCATCAACTCAATGGGTCAGACCTTGATGAATTTGCACTAGAATCCAAAATTTTGGATGGGCAAACGGTCTCAAGACCGTTTGGAACTCATCCAAACGGTCTCAAGACCGAGAGGAGAATCACCCAAGACCGTTTGAAGGTCTAGGGTTGAGTAATTTGACCAATTGAGGACCCAATTGCAAATAAGTTATCAATTTAATCAAAATTCTATTTTGTGGTTCAATCATGGTTCAACCCCTATCAAATCACCCTAGACTTTGATGAAATCTTGGGAAAACGGTCTTAAGACCATGTGGGGTCCACCCACATGACCTCAAGACCGTTTGGGCCAAGTTTGGGCCCAATTGGAGCTCAATTGAAGGGTCCAACCTTGTGTTGATGCACACTGTTGAGTGTTGATGGGTGAACATTGATAGACCCTAATTGAATCGATTTCAACCATAATTGGTTAACCATTATGGGTCAATTGAATGACCAAGTGATCAAGCATAATCTTAATTGACTAAATCCATAAGTGGTCAACATAGATTTGACCATTTGAGGGCTTCAACATGGGTTGACATTATCGGTTGCACCTTTGAGCCTTGTTGAAGGACCAAGCGGCTGAGACCATGAGAGCCTCGCGGTCTCAAGACCGTGAGAGGGCTCGCGGTCTCAAGACCGTGAGGGGGCTCATGGTCTCAAGACCGAGAGGAGGCTCGCGGTCTCAAGACCGTGAAGGGCCTCGCGGTCCTGAGGTCAAAGAAGGGCAAACGGTCTTCATGACCCTCGCGGTCTCAACTCAAATTGGTCTTCGCGGTCTCAACTTTAATTTGAACCAATGGGAGGCTTCACGGTCTTGAACCCTTGAAGAGGCTCGCGGTCTTGAAGCCTAAGGGGGCTCGCGGTCTTGGAGTTAGAAAGAGGCTCGCGGTCTTGGAGGGTCAAAGTGGGCAAACGGTCAACACTTTCAACCGATCTCAATTCAATTAATGATTAATGATTGGAATTAATCAATGTGACTCAAGGTTGACCACATTCAATCATTTGATGATGTAAATGGTTCAATGTTGCCCAAATCAAACCCTAATGATAATCTAGGATAGTAAGGGGTTATTTGACCAAGGTTTTTGACTATGATGATGATCACTGGGGTGAATTACCAATATACCCCTGAAGGGTCAATTGAGTTATATCTTGCTCAATTCAAACCCTAATTACATGAGAATAAAGTTTTTAGTCATAATGACTCTATCCAACTTGATCTAGTGTAATGTTACCATCAACCATTAGTATGATGAAAGAGAGAGTACTCTAGAGAGAGAAAGTAACCTAGAGAGAGAAAGTAACCTAGAGAGAGAAAGTAACTCTAATCACATAATGATGATGTTTTTGGCTATGTTAGCCTATGATGCCTCAATCCAACCTGTTTTAGAGTAATGTTGACATCACCTAACATTATGATGAGAGAGAAAGTACTTCTAGAGAGAGAAAGTACTTCTAGAAAGAGAAAGTATCCTTTTTAAGTGGAAACTCGAGTAAAGTATCTCCAATGCACATGAGTGAGTATAATTAGGGTATGATCCACCTGTGTGAGGTCATAGAAACCCTAATTATGATAAATGATGAACCTTTAACCAATCTAAGAGCATCAATGAAGATGTTACTCATACATGATGATGTTATGAGTTTAGTTCACCTTGATGTGAATAGTAAACCCTAATTCAAGGGTGATGACATGTAATGTGAATAGTAAACCCTAATTCAAGGGTAATGGCATGCTTTTGAGTATTAAACTCTATTTGATTTGAATTAGAGATTTAACTCTTATGACAAGAGTAGGAAGTACATTCCTTATTGTTGCATTACCTTTATCAGATGTATTAACCATGCAGGTTCTGATATGAAGGTAATCATATCCAGGTATGGATGTTGATGTTATATTCATTAAAGGCATGTTGTTAGCCTTATGAATAAGTAAAGTAATCTGATGCCTTGCCAGTGGCATCCTATGCTGAAAATGGGCTATGAGAGCCATGAATACCATCAAGGTCATGCCTTAGAGATGACTTGTGATGAGGATAATGAGAAATGATGATTGATATGAGTTAGGCCTGTTACATTTAGTATTCTTCTTTTATAGCTGTTATGCTACTGTTATTGTTTGAAGAACAATGTATGCTGTTAAAGAATACTGAATGTACCTAACTAATCAAGTATAATGTAGAGCCCTGATCATAGATCCATCATTGTCAGAAATTAAGTGATGGAGAAACAGGTTTTCCTTAGGGAACTCCTGGAGCACATACTTTTGAGTATGTGGGGTACATGGATGTGTAGAACCTTACATCCTAGTGTAGGAAAGTGATGTAGATGTGGAATCCATCCATCCTTCACTATAGTTCCATACCGTATCAGTGGTAGGTAAACATGAAACCTCCTGATGACGAAGAAAGCACAGATATCCGTATCAGTGGTAGGTAAATATGAAACCTCCTGATGACGAAGAGAGTACAGAATGCCACTGTGACTCTAGAATAGCGAAGGACCAGTTTACCCTGGTAAGCTATAGTAGTAGAGACACGAGATGTCCTACAAGTGATCCTCTTACTGACTGAGGAAGATGAAGGTCATGAGAATCCGGCTCTCTTAATGACCTATGTATGATACTGATGCGGCTTCTCAACAATCAGTTGGAGTATGAGTGGTAAGCCTCATCTCCACAGGGCATAATGTTGTTTGTAAAACATAATCAACCATGTAGTATAACTTGTTAGAGATGACTCCAAGTTAGTTGATTGATGTTACATTGCAATAATGTTGATATTCTCCATATCTCCTAATTTGTAGAGATCTTGTTATATCTGCAACTGTTATAGAATGCTTTGAAGGCTTTACTGTTTAAAATAATCTTTGATGTTATAATAAAGCTTCTGGCGAAGAGTTATAACTCTCGCTGGGACAATTTTGTATAATTGTCTCACCCCGTAGACTTCAACTTTTTAGGTGGACGTCGGAGACGAAGGAACCAGCCTACAGGTGATCAGTCTCAGCAGCAGCAGCACCGGGGGCAGCAGTAATCTCAGGTGGAGATTTGTCCTGCCATGTGGTGTAGTTAGAGTCAGTCCTATGTGTCCTCTGTACTCTCAGGTCTTGGAGTCTTTTTGTATAAGTGATCTTGAGATTTTGTATCTTGATGTATATAATTACTCAAGAAGTAATTATCCTGAGATGTAAACAGTTACCTCTCTTTATGAAAGGAGTTTTTTTATGGATACAAGCTCTTATCTCGAAAAGTTTTAATTTCCCGTGATTTTTGTCTTCCGCTGATTACCGATTCGCTTCCGCTAAGTTTTAATCGTGTTTATGTCATGGTTTGGAGATCAGAGCCCACAGGTTGTGTCGGTCACCGCTTCATTGAGATGATGTTGGTGAAGGAGGCCTCGTGAAGGTCAGAAAAGAACCACAGTGTGTGTAGATGAAGTCACTTTGATCATGCAATGGCTGAGAGAGGGCCCAATGGTGACATGAGTCACGAGCTGATGCAAAGAAGATAGAGATGCAGTTCACTGTGGGAGAATATGTGATGTGAAAATCCGACCCCTCTAAGCTACAACTGAGAAAGTTGAGTCCCTGATATATGGGTCCATTCAGATGGATTGGTGGAGATGGTTGTGTTTAGCCTTGCCATCAGGATAACATGATGTGTATTGTGTTCCATGGGTCCGATCTAGAGCACTATGTGAGGTACCCAAGCCATGTGTGAGCCCTGAACCTATTCAGCTTTTGAGAGGCTGAAATGTCCTGAGTCACCTATGAGGGTATGATATACCAAGGTAAGAAAGAACTCAGATGAAAGAATATGAGATGATGAAGGTTCTTGGGAAGAACCATGGAAAGGGTGAAGACACATGGGAGCCCTGATGGACATAGGAAAGACTTATCCTGATTTGTTTTCTTGATGGAATTTTGAGGACAAAATTCTTATAAGAGGGGAAGGATGTTACCGCCCCAACTTTTGGGTTCATTGGTGAGAAATGTAATTTCTCATATTTAAGATATTGGAACAAATAATGATATAATTTGTTTTGAATAAATGAATTTCATTTACAATAGCCTTGATGGTTGTTTTGTGGGCTTTATCGGCTATTGGGCCCAATAAGGGAAAAGACAAAAGAAATTCCACTATTATCGAGTAAATAAGAAAATAGAGAAAAGGAAAAGTGTGGAAACCTCTAGAAGGCAAATCCAAAGAGGGATTTAGTGCCTCTTGGGTTCCTTGGGTTCCAAGGAGTCTAAAGTTGCATAGATAATACAATAAGAAAAGAAAAGATCAATTAAGTATTTCTTTATTAAGAAAGAAATTGAAAATAATGATAAAATGTGGGAAATAAGTGAAAAGAGGTATAATGGAGTTATCCTTGGTGGATTTTCGTATCCCAATGATTCCTAATGATAAAAGGAATACCAATGAGGAAAATAAAAGAGAAATAAAGAGAAATCCTCAAAAAGAAATATTTTAATAAGAAATACACATGATAATGAAGAATAATGCATTTAGATGCATCTAGACGGATAATGATGATCCAATAAAAAGGATTTTGAAATAATAGAGTTTCTTGGGATCCAAGGAGTCCCAATGAAGAGGAAAGAAAGAGAAAATACCAAAATTGCAAAATAAAAGGATAATGGGAATACATAATTAATGAATTATGTGGTTTTGTTAAGAAGAAAATATTTCCTACATAAGGAAAATATAATTTCGAGGCCCATGAATTAAAAGGCATGAATGAAGAAAATAAGAGAGAGTATTTTCATATTTCTAATTATCCATGCAATAAAGAATATCAAGAGGTAAGTAGGAGAGAGAATCTTACTTCTCATTGAAGGAATAGGAGTCCTAATGGGAGTGGGACTAGTTCCCTCTTAGAAGGGCACGTTAGGGCGTGTATAACCTCCCCTATTTAAGGGGTAGACCCTCTGGGTCGAGTTCTAGAGACATCCCATGTCTCCCACCCTCTTCCTCTTGCTTCCTTATGATCAAAACCCTAGCTGGGCGGAGCAGCATGAGCACGGGGTTAGACAGAGGCAAAGCTAGGTTTGGATGAGAACCTGAAGTGCCCCAGTTCTGAGGAGAAGCACAGCCATCGAGGTTGTGCCCTATGGTGTGCACAACGGCAAGACGTCAGGCTGCAGTGACGGCCGTAAACACATGGCCGATGAGTGGACAACCAGCCATGTTAGCCGCGGTTTGGGGGAGCTTCACGTGCGCCCAGGTGCGGCGGAGTTGGGGTGGCTCTTGGTGGCAAACCCCGAGCCCTGAGGAGGAGAGGGCGCACCCAGGTTGTGTGCAGATCGGCACCCCTCTGGCGTGTGAAGGATCGACGACTTAAGTAAGGGCAAATGTGTCTTTTCGAAATGTTTCCCAAACCAAGCCGCGCCAACGTTGCATGGGAATGGCCACGTGGCAGCCCCCCATTGGCCCGAAGTAAGTCAATTTTTCTAAATTCATAACTAATTATTCGTAGCTCAGATTAGCACACATAAAATATGAAAATTGCTTAGAAAAACGAAAGGAATCCAATAAAAATATTTTTAAAAGCTAATTCCTCCTGAAATTCGAAAAGTAATGGAAGATATCAACTTTAATGTGTTAATGTTTAAAGAACCCTATTTTGAGATGAATAATATATTTATAAGGGTTTAATGGATGATTAGAGTTAGTATTAACCAGTTAATGATGAAAACGGCACATTAGGAACAAAAAGGATGAAATTTGCATGTAATTAGTTTAATTTCGAGTTTAATGTGCATGGATAATACTTTAATGGCCTTAAAACCCTAATGTTGGTAAATTAGACTCTTAATGACTTTAATTGATTAATTTCATGATTAAAGTTGGAATATGCTGAATCTAAGCTATTTCGAGCATTAAAGTCCCTAATTTGTCGATAAATAACCTTAATACAGAAATTAGGGTTTTCGATTGAATCAAGGTAGAATTAATAATAAATAGAGTTCATATGGGAATTAGACCATAATGAATTATGAGTTGTTAATCCGAAAGAAACTAAAGGTGATAATTGAGTATAATGACCTTGAAATAACTTAAAAGGATAAAGAAGGTAGTTTTGGTATAAAAGAGAAATAATTGACTTTAATTGGGCTTATGATGTTGAAATTAGGGTTTATGAACTAAGAGAGCATTTAATATGATAAAAGCATTATGGAGGCAAAAACCCTAATAAAACCCTAATGTGGTCTAGAAATCCTAAGGTGGAATCCAAGTCTAGCTTTAGAATGTTCTGGATAAACTATAACACTTGGATCCCATGCATTAATTTCAGGATATTGTTGATTGCTGTTGGTTGTTCTTTATCCTTATTGCTTGGACAATCAAGTTGCTCTGGATCAGGTATGTGGTTAATTATGATTAATCATATTAGTTTCCCGAGGGTTTTTCGAATGTTTCCTCGCATTGAATGCAATATAAATAGTTTGGATGTTCATACTGTAATTATAAAGTCACTATGGCTATCACAATTATATATACATGTGAATTCTCGCACCTACATGCCATCCTGATGGAAGATGCCATAAAGGTCAGGCCAAAGAGGGTAGACCCATGATCACCATGAGAGGTGACTCCCAGACACCAATCTCGGGAATGAGAAGGTGGTCTATGATGCATGACTATGGAGCACCGTGAGAGGTGACTCCCATGCACCAAGCTCGGGATTGAGAAGGTGGCCTTAAGTTAATGGCAAAAGAGAAACCCTAGAGGGGTATGCCAGGGTTAGGGGAAAAGTGGTGGAGAATGAAACATTGAAAATGTAAAGTGGCTTGTTAAATAATTTGATTGTGATTATTAAATTGTTAGCCATATTTGCAAGTTTTTGGTTGTTCCCACATACCAGTATATTTCGATATGCTGACCGACATTTTGTTTGTCAACGTTTTAGGTACAACCCTGAAATAAACAAACAGTAAAGTGACACATTGTGAAAGTAAAACATAAAGTGCAAGGAGGATTAGATAGAGTAGATTCAAGCTTGGATAGATAGATTCCCAAAGTTTTAAAACGTATGCAAAGTTTTAGTTTTCTACCAGATTTCAGTTTAGTTAGTAGAATTTCATAATTATTATTGATTATTTGTCGAACCTTTGATCCGAGTTATTAGATAACGGCTCTGACCTTTCGGTCTCCCTTAATTTGGGGTTACCGGGAGGCGGGGTCATTACAATGTTCTTGCATAATAATATGCTTTCTTCACAAGTTGCACACGTACGAGGATTGATGATGTCCTCCTAGCATGGCGGCGACAACCTTCACACCTCTATGTAGTCCATATAGACCAATTGAAACTCCATGTTGTATTTCCTAAAGCCAATAGGAAGGAGTTGTTCCTTCATTTTTTCAACATTCTCAAGTCAAATTTTCTCCTCTTATCTATATCTTCCTTTGTCTGTCATGTTAGTACCACGTTGAGATGAGGAGTCTTGTCAGATGACAGTTGTTGAGAGCCTTGACCACCGCCACTTTATATGTGAGTGGATGGGTCAATGTTTCTTGAATCCCAAAGACACAAAGGGACAAAATTTAATGATTTAATTGTTGTTGTGAATCACCGGTTGATCGAATGGACCATCTGCTCAGTCAAATGATACTCCAATCAGTCGACTAGACAATCCACTTGATCAATTGATTTTCTTTCCTATCTGCAAAAAATACTAGCTTTAATATTGATGTTTAATGCACGTTGATGAATCCATATTCATCCTAGTTTTAGCTGAACTATTAGTCTAATTTAGCAGTCATATACCATAGTTTTCATTAGAATAGCCTTGTTTTGATCTATGTAGGAATTTATGTTAATTTTGTAGGAACTTGATACTTTTTTGACTCCCTTTGCATGTTTTGGATTTAATCACTCTACAGTAAGTTTTCCTAGGGGGTTACGCTACCCTTCAACGGACAAGAGTCGAGAGGAGGACGCCTCTCATGGGGTGCGGGGCAACACCTTCAAGAAAATTGGATTTCGAGCACTTTTAGAAGACAGATCGATATAGAAAAATTGTGTCCAAGACCAAAATCAACCTTTCGATTGACATGCAAATTGACATTAAAATCGACGAGAAATCAAGAGGTCAAAAACAATCTCTCAACAACCTTATTGACCTTCTAGGTCGACAAATCCATCAATCTCTCCTTCAACATCATCATTCGTTTATTCACCCGACAAGAAATCAAGTAATCGATATAACATTGTCGACACTCTCATTAACAACCACAACTTCAACCAACAGACTTGTCAACCCACAAGGTCGACAGTCCTGTCGACCTCCAAGACCGACCCCATGAAGTTCAAAAGCCATCATCTGATATATCAATCGACCTATGGACCCATCGATCGACACCGATGGAAAGTGGTCGACACAGATAGGGAACACAAGAGGTCGACAACCTTAACCCTATGAATAGGCCCACAACGCATTCGTACAACTCATCTTAGATTTTCTGGAGATAGAAACGTCAAAACGCTACCATTGAGATCAGAGAAAGGATGATACTTGTTGACAAAGCTAGTTCTATCGACCTAGCTGGTCGAAACCCATCGACCCCAAGCATATATCAACAAATCTCCTTCTTCATCAACTCCAAAGCCATCAATCCTCCTTCTCCAAAGCGATTGATGTCTTCCATGAGTTGCCGTCCGTTCACCTTCTTCCTCTATGAGTCAGGATTAATTCTCGAAGGAGAAAAAGGAAGGAAGTTTGCCATCACACACCACACTGAGCCGCTTCTTCCACCATCATGACCATGATGCTATCCTCTTCCTCCTCTAGTGATATTAATCTCGCCATATTGAGGGAGTAGTCTTTTCACTGGGGTGTAGGGACTAGCCCGACTACTTATTTCTTGCAATTTCATTCATGTTCCAATTCTTGTATGAACTCATATAATTCAGAGCCAATTCATTTATTGCATGCTTTGTGGATTGATTACCCGCTTTACATGAGTTATTATAATATTTTACTGGGAGAACTTCAACGTTTAAGATTTGAATACAGATTTGCTTTGGTTGACTCCTGATGAGAACTTCCGATGGAAAGTCTCCGGGGTAGTGGATAGAGGATCTGTAAATAATGAGACATCGAGCTTATAGGGATATTTACTCATGCAAGTTTCTGATGCCGAAAGGGGAAACTTTCATAACTCCAATTATATCTTCATACATGCTTGGATTTGAATGATTGAACAAATTTGAATAGTGGTGGTGAAACCCAGTTCCACCCTAGTGTTTCCAACCATTGATAACTAGAATATGGCCCTTTTCATTCTCACAATCTTAGATTAATCAAACCATTCTCAACTTTTGTGATAAATACTAGTTCTTTTTAGTTTACATTGATTAGATAGTTCTTTAAAAATTTGTCCTTGGGATTTGATTCTTAACTATATTGTGATAAGATATGTCCTCGTATGGATAGCATTATTGCACTTTAGGTATGGTAAACTCTAGGAATCAAATTCCTAGTGAATTTATAGTGCGATAATATTCCACGTCACATGCCTTTACGCCAACATCAATCACTTGACCCAGTCCTACTTGGTCATCCAGTCGGTTGATTGGACATTCTAATCGGTCGACTGGCTCTTTTTGACAAACTGATGGAAACGATTTCATTTGGTTGATTGGACAATTCAATTGGTTGACTAGCTGGTTACATCGTCCAATGATTGTACAACCCAGTCATTCGATTGACCTCTAGTCAATTGACTGGTACACTAGTTGGTCGTCTGGACAATCCAATCAGTCAAGTGGTTTTTCAACATTGTTTAAGTTGATTATCTAAACACTTCAGTGACAAATTAAACCTTATCCATGAGTAAAATCCTATTACAAGTGCATCCGATGCGTGTGAACCTATAGGTCCCAAATTATGTTGGTAGTGAATGTCCATAACTAGTTTATGACATCAAAAGCATTGGGCGATATCTAGAAACACCTCATTAATTTAAGTAATTGGAAAGTTGGAGAACAACTTCAAATGACATCTGTGATCAGTGTTATAGTGATTGTATAGTTCCCTTGCCTCAGATATTCAAATAGTATGCAAGGCATGAAATCATAACACTCTTAATACTCAATCTATCTCTCTTGAACTAGAGTAGACTGTCGAGATGCATCCAATTCCAATGTCACATATTGACTCACATGAGCATGGCATGCGTTTCTCAGTCTTTCTTATCAAGTGGTTAGGTTATTGGTCCAGTAGGAGGGACAAAAACCATCTACGTCTCTCACAATCAATCCCCGTATGTCATAAAGTACCTGAGCACTACCGTTATGGCAACCCTTATTCAAGGTCATGTTGGGTGGTGCCAAAGTTTATCGAACATGTTATGTGTGCAACGACTTCAAATCTAAGAACCAAAATCACTACTATCACTATGAGAGATGATTCTGACTACCATTCCATGGTCTCTATGTATCACTCTCAGGGTGAGTCTGTCCGGTACACTGTTCTCCAAAAAGTACTTATGTGTTTGACTAGATATCTAATATCATGACAAATTAGATTCTATCATCAGTCAATACACGTTCTAGTTTATGTATTATTGTTGTCTGTATTTATTCCATAATAATATATGACTAGGGTTGTAACAAGAATGTATTACTCTTATCATAGATATGATCTCCTTGTTCAATTCCTTGCTCCAAAGACTATGTCATTGAGTAACATCATTCTTAAGATATCTATAATGTTTGTGTCATCATATCTAATATAGAAAAACATGATAGATAAAATTATCATTAACTGATACAATCATTATATGATATATGGGAATCCCCAATTTCACTTAGAGCCAATCACCCATGAATCTAATTCCAAGTGATCTAACATGACCATTATGCTTCCTCTATAAAAGGGCTTTTTTAGCGGATTAGCAACACTTGCTTTTAGTCTATATACTGCAAATCTTTACATCTCCTTATTATACGATCTCTACTGAAATATGTGATCCAAGTTCCGTATCCTATCCAATAGCTCCATTGTTGTCGTAATATCTCTACTACATCACCAATGGATTGAACCATGACAAGTTCATTCATGAACTTCTTGATCTATACAATATCCTCTATTGTGTTCAAAACAAAAATATACTTGACATCTATTGTTGAATAAACAAGTGTCTCTTTCTCAAAGCTTTTCCAACTTACAATTCTATTATTTAATGTAGATTACAAATATGGATTGTGACTGACAATTATATTTCTATGTCTGGAAGCTTGCATTGGTGTAACTATTTACCATCAACTCTTGCTTTCCACCATAAACAAAGAACTAATCCCTAATTCTTTTCAAGTACTTAAGGATGTTCATTATGGTAGTTCAATGACCTTCACCAGGATGTGAATGATATTTGCTTGTCATGCTCAAAGCATACAAGACATCAGTATGAGTACACAACATTGCATATACGATAGACCTAATAGTGGATGCATATGCCATCTTTTTCATGTGTTCTAGTACTTCACAAGAACTAGGACACTAGGCTCTAGAGAGACTAATTCCATAAGACATGGGAACATTTTCTCTCTTTTAGTTCCGCATGCTAAAGCTTTTCAACACCTTATCAATGTATATACTCTAGCGTAAGCTAAGAAGACTTCTAGATCTATCTCTATAGATATTAATTACTAATATGTAGTATGCTTCTCCTAATTCTTTCATAGAGAAAGTACTTCCCAGTCAGGTTTTAACCATTTGTAGGGTAGGGATGTCATTCCCCATCAATACTATGTCATCTACATACAATATGAGGAATATAAATTATGCTCCAACTGACCTTCTTGTAAACACAAGTTTCATCTTCATTTTGACTAAAGCCAATCTCTTTGTCGGCATTGTCATATTGAAGATTCCAGCTCCGAGATGCTTGCTTCAATCCATAGATTAACCTTTATAGCTTACAAACTTTATTAGCTTCCTTTGGAAGTCTAAAACCTTAAGGTTTTGTCATATACACATCTTCAAGGAGATTCTTGTTAAGGAAAGTAGTTTTAACATCCATCTGCCAAATCTCATAGTCATGATAAGCTGCAATGGAAAGCATGATCCTGATGGATTTGAACATGGCAACTGGAGAAAAGGTTTCTTTACAGACAAAACCTTGAACTTGTCTAAAACCCTTTGCAACCAATCAACCGTTTCAGGTTTCATACATTACCATCCATGTCAGTCTTCTTCTTGAAGACCTAATTGCACCCTCTAGGTTTTACCCCTTCAGGTGGATCCACCAAGACCATACCTTATTGTGTACATGGAGTCCATCTTAGATCTCATGGCCTCAAGTCACTTCTCAGATTGTGGTCCCTTAGTAGCCACTAGGTAGGTTGTTGGCTGATCATCTATGACCAACTCATCATCTTGTTGAGTCACAAGATATCCAAATCTTTTAGGATCAAGGCATGTCCTACTAGATCTATGAGGTTCATGCGTTATATGAGGAGCTTGAGATTCCAAAATAGTTTGCAAGTCTCTTTTTTGTTTTTGTACCTTTAGAGGTTCAATGTTATCTTGTTGGTTTTGAACTTATTTGAGTTGTACTTTTCTCCCATTGGTTCCTTTGAAAATAAATTCCTTTTCTAGGAATACATCAATTCTCACAACAAACATTTTGTTGTTAGATGGGACATAAAAGTAATATCCCCAGGTTTCTTTGGCATATCTAACAAAATAACATTTATCTGACTTGGGTCCAACCTTGTAAGGTAACTAATTTATCACATAAGCTTCACATCCCTAAATCTTAATAAAATACATATCAAGATGATTCCCGTTCCATATCTCATATGGTGTCTGTTGAACCAATTTAGATGGTACATGATTAAGTGTAATTGCTATGAGAACCCGTTACACTAAATGTATTACTCAAAACACAAAACACGATTAATCCTTAATTAAACACAAACCCAGAAAATAGGGTAAATTAAATCCAATTTCAACAATTCCCAATTGCTTAGAAACATTTATATAAAGGCCCAACAACTTGCTTTACTTCACATAATGCTCAATATTCTTTACAACTACCCTGTATCCTCAGATACAACATAAACTTTGCAAACATACACTATCCACATATTCAAAATATACAAGCATCAACATGCTGTAGAAAGTTCGATTTAATCAAAAAATCATATGCAAACTTTTCATCCGGACCTGAGAGTACAAGGACGACTCTAGGACACACTAGACAACTAAAAAACCATCTCTATGGTTTATCACCTCAGATTCTTCTCACTACCATGATACTATTGTCACTGCTGTCGATCACCTAAACAAATGAGGTGACCCACAAGATGAGACCCAGTCCCAACGAGAGATATAATTCTCTTCAACATATATTGATTACATCATATTAAATAGTAAATAACTAAGCAGTTGGGAGTATTTAATAGTCTATTGAGCAGATTTAACAATTCAAGCATGCTAAACATATTAAGAAAATAAGATTAGCAACAAGTATGATTATCAATGTATATATAGGTAATAGGTAAATCCATTTATTTTATCAGATATCTATTTAGGTTTCATAAGATTGCATCTAATGATAATCATTATCATTGATCTGACTATCATAATATGACTTACTAACAACACAAGCAATCTAGAAGCATAAACATCTTTGATATGTCTAGTAGTATGACATGGCTATCAATATTATCATATTTAATAAAGTGATCCAGTCTATATAATAAGTAGAGCTAACATCATAACACAACTAACTGCATAAGCATAATTAGTAGTTTAAGCATTTCTAATTATATAGGCATGGCTAGCAGTATTAGACATTGCTAGAAGCATAATATAAAATATCAGTGTCAGTATATTTGACAACATAAACATGTTTACAACATGGGCACGTCTACATCACAAGCATATCTATCCTCTCTCATTGTACTATATATAATCTATATAAGAAGATCAAATAAGGGTTATCATCCAATGTAAGGGATTGTGAATAACTCTAAATAGATATGCTACATGGATGTATTACATCTTTATTACCTTGCCCTGAGTAATTTGAGGATACCACTCAAATTCCAACTGACCACTACTAAGTCCAAATCAGTGTCATACAAGATCTAGGATAACTAGATTCCTAAGATATTCTCTGTCCTCAATCAGTATGAGTCCACCACAGTGACACATCAGGTCAAGATGCTAAAAGCCTAGTCCGTCCTTGGTACAGGTCACGACACTAGTGAAAGGAGGTGGGAATACAAACCCTACCATTCGAGGTACAAACATAGCTATCCTCAAATCTTATCATATATACATATCTGAGATACGACCATAGCCGTTATCCTACTGGGGTATGACCACAGTCATCCTCCCAAACATTTGGAGTCAGGATGACAAGCACCCCACATACTCAACAGTATGCGCTCTAAGTTTCCCTTAGTAATACTCATTTCACCATTTGGCAAGTCCTATCACTCAGATGGATCTATGGCATAAGGCACTACATGATTAGGGTTAGACTTAATTAGTTATTTCGATTTGGGTGAATTAAGACTTCATCATACAAATGGAAATACAAACCATATTCATTTCTATCAATTGTATAAGCATTTCAAATTTAGAAGATATAAAATGTTTGAAGTATAGATCTTAATTACATTACTATATGCTATCATCCATTGCATTGTAATGAACCACATTATAATCATATCATTTCAATATATACATTTCTTACTATAAGTTCTAGGGTTTCAACCCTTATTGGAACATGAACATGATTTCACCTAAATCAGGGCTCAACATGCCCAAAGGTCATTGAGACCATCACATTATTCATATCAAGGTCATCCTCATCATTCCATGCCTTAAATAAGGCCTAAAAGATCATCAACAATTATTTGTCCATAGGTATTATTATGGCAAGACACTATGATATTAAAATAGCACTACATTATGGTTTAAACACAAGAAGAGTTAATTCATTTTCACATTAATCATGCAAGAGGTATGATTATAACCAATCACCATCATTTAGTTACATTAAGGTTAGGTATAACAAACTATATCACATTGAAGTTACACACCCACTTATTATGGTCATTTATCAAATATAACTATCCATGAGGAAAGGTAAGACAACAAATTAATGATATTGAATCATCAAATTATCATCACAAGGACCCGCATATAATATCATGGGATTCATTCTAATCCATTGGATGTTGATGCATCTAATCTTATTCATTGGATCGGCTTCATTGTTCAAAGTTATCAATTAAAGTATAGGTTTAACTATCAGATCGCACCATCATTCATCACCTTTGGTCACCACCTTCGGTTGTTATGAAGGCCACACCATTGGGTCATGTGTTTAGAGAAGAAACAACCTAGAAACCCTAATATGGACCATCGGGTCATCTGTTTAGAGAAGAAACAACCTAGAAACCCTAATATGGACCATCGGTTGATAGGTGCTCAACACCATAGGTCGTGATACCAACCTAAACTAAGTCATCTCCTTCCTTAGGAAGAATGCGCACATGATCACAGGTTCATCCAAAACTAGAAACAAAATAGGAAACACCATAAAAATAGAAATCCCAACCAAGCTTAGCTTCTTAATGCTTAAATCACCATTTTTAAGCAAGAACATGAGCCAACAAGCTTATAGTAACCAATATATTTAAAGAGGGTTATAAAAATCACCTCTACTAAGAAGAACAGACTTGTAGAAGTAAGAAACTAGAGCCAAGAAGGTAGAAAACCCAAGATGAAGCTCTGAACTCGGCTAAGCAGACACTCTTCTCCACAACAAATCAAAACCCTAAGAGAAGAAGCAAGAAAGGTAGGATCTTGAGCTCTAAAGCAAAGTTTACCATGGAAAAGTAGAGTTGCTACCTAGAGGAAGGTCTAAGGAAGGATAAGAGTAAGAAAATAGAGAAGGAAGGATGAAAACAAATTGCCTTGGTCGAAAACCTTAGAAGATGACCTTAGAAACCCTTAGTAGGGATAGAAGGATCTCTAGGAGACCTTCTTCTCCAAAAAGAGGTTGTCCTCTACCTTAGACCACTTTGTTATGCAAACATTCTCTAAGCTAGAGGAAAGAAGGAGTGAGAAATGATTTCGATTTAGATATAATAAGGGGTATATATAGCTTCATGGATAAGGAAGGGGTCAAGCATGAGGTGTCCATGAGTTTTCCATGCGTCCATAGACTAGAGATTTTATGTCCATGCAATACCTCCCTCACTTACCACCTATATTTTCTCTCCTTTATCCATACCCTTATCCTTATCCTTATCTTGATCCTTATCCTTATCCTTATCCTTATCTTTACCATTACTCTTATCCTTATCTATAAAGGGGAAACCCCTAAAATGTCCTTGAAGAGGAACACCTCCAAAACAAGAACAACTAGGATCCCCATAGCCCAACAAAGTAGAGAATGATAAGGAAACCTATAAGGATCATTATTATTGTGACAATATACAAACAAAACCTCCCAATTGGGTAAATTGTAGAAAAGTCTAGAATGTACATGAATTTGCATAACTTGCTTAAACAATGTCCAAATTGAACCAAATTTGAAACTTCAGCTTGTCACATGATACCAAAACATATCACAAGGTTGGATTAGGGTTCAAAGAATTAAATTATGGTAATTAAGAATGTTCAACCATTTAAGCTAGGTTAGGGGTCTCACATCCAGAAACCCCTAACACACATAGATGTACACTTCTCATGCACATCAACTTCAATCTTACACATGGTTACTTTAATCACCTGGTGATGTCACATCAATCACATAGAAGACATATTATTCTTCCTCAACTCTTTCATGTGTCACCTTGGTTCAACATAAGAACTGTTGTGCCACCTGTACCGGTTTGGTAGTACATTTCAAGTTGGGACTCTAAATGTCATCCTGAACTATTCTATCTATTACACCACACATACCTTAGTGATTATATTTGATGTCTCTTACCAACAAGGAACATCATGTATCTCTTAGCAGGCTTAAATCTACAAGGTTTCATCTCTATGTTCCTTTAATGATTGTTGTAATTAGCAACTCAATCAATTAGGTGAGCATCCCCTAATTGTCAAGAACTATAAGTTATATGTTCTTAGAAGATTCTTCAATCATGTTAATGATAGACTGCCCATCAGTCTAGTTGAAGAATCACACACTTGTCTATAACTATTAACAAATATAACTTCCTGGTTGACATTGTTAGGGGTAGGGTAACGACATTGTCTTCATCTTACCAGGATTCACACAACACACTTAGTGGATGTATCATAACATCCAAAAACATATTCTAGTTAATCCCAAACTCACTCTTGCTGAACTTGTCACACATGAGTATAGTTTCTTCAACATTCTTAAGGTTTAGTAAGATGTTAACCATGTTACTGACCATCTCTAAAATACTTTGAGATGTCATCATTCAAAGCTTGTCGCAACTTATGCGACATAACCTAATTATTTTGTTCCTCCTATTTATGAATGCTATTGATACATTGGTTAGTCTAAACAACAAATCCCTAAACTCATTATGGTCGTGTAACTTATGTCATCCACCTAACTCTTATCCATTGATATCCTGATCCTAGGTTTATTTTAATGGAA
Source organism: Alisma plantago-aquatica (assembly GCA_963693085.1). Classification (NCBI taxonomy): domain Eukaryota; kingdom Viridiplantae; phylum Streptophyta; class Magnoliopsida; order Alismatales; family Alismataceae; genus Alisma; species Alisma plantago-aquatica. Next base: position 1,069,677,246 of record OY856413.1, on the reverse strand, counting down.
CACGGTAACACATGTCTACTGATAAAAAAACCATCAATCATTGATAGTGGTCTTCCCCAACCAACAACAGACCATACACAACATTATAGAATCATTCTTCAACAATTATAAGATCCACATCAACTCTCTCTCTCTCTCTCTATTGGATAGGAACATTTGATAGCTCATTAAATAGATATCTTTAACTCATACATAATTGATACACTCTGGATACTAGGATTCATTACCTTTGTATCCACTACATGTGTTATAAAGAAATCATAACCTGGTTTCATCCACTCAACAATATCATAACCAGCTAAGAACATATAGGAGGAATCCCCCTAACTCTTGTAAGGATAAAAAAGCATGCTCATTACAAAATATAAAGATTTTGGAACAATAGTCCAAGGCAATCACAAATCATATCAAGATATCCATCAATGGTTACAACAATTCCATGTGTACCAAGTGGCATGAGGTCCACTTGTAAGCTATGCCTAAAAAAGAAATGAACACAAAGGGAAACATACTTCTTACATCAAAGAAGCATTGTCCAGGGGTCACTATCAAAAGGAAACCAATTCTATTTTTTTGCCATGAAGGTTACACTTTTTATGTATCATTTCACCTCTTATAGCTTGGGTTTCTTGCCATTAGCATAGGAATTATTATGATTATCACATCTCTTTGCTCTTTTCTCATTAACTCTTCATCATTCATATGCATGCCCTTTCATGTTATCATGTTTCTCAACCACTTATCAATGAATATATCATCAGATTCCACATGTTCTTCATTAGACATGAATCATATCCCTTATTTTCTTTCATATGTCATGAAGATTGTAAATTTGCACTTCTTACACACATAGGTTGGTATGAGATAAACTCAGGTTCCACTTTATTCATCTGCCATTATTCTCATGCATCTTCTCATATTATGCTTCTCACATGAGTCCTCTCCATCTTATGTGAATTTCATACCTTGAATCACTTTATTAGCACATACTTATCTATCTTTTACTATATTATGTTCTTTCAAAAACTCCTCTCTAGCTTATCTATTTTCAAATTTAAGTTTCATGGTGTTGTATCTTTCTCTTATAGTTACCAAATATCCAAGTTTTGATAGGTTATGATGAAATTTTCATCTTCTTTAGGGTAAGATTGAGATATGTGCACCATGATTTCTAAATTGTTATGCTCTTTAGATTGTCTAAAAATGACTACTTGATCAAATTAATCAGAAAGATCACAATCTAAGAGTTCCATACTTACCTTTCCTTTTATACCTGAATACCAGGCCAAGGCATCCAATTACTAAGATTAGGCAGTATGCACTATGTTTTTATGTCATATTACAAACTTAGACATCATCCTAGTCCTAAGTCCTAGTGTCCCTGTAGACTCAGTGAACCTAAAGCTCTGATACCAACTTGTGAGAACCTGTTACACTAAATGAGATTACTCAAAATACAAAACATGATTACTCCTTAATTAAACATCAACCTAGAAAATAGGGTAAATTAAAACCGATTTCAACAATTCCCAATTGCTCTGAAACATTTATATAAAATCCCAGAAACTTGATTTACTTCACATAATGCTCAATATTCTTTACAACTACCATGTAGCCTTAGCTACAACATAAACTTTGGAAAGGTACACTATCCAAATATTCAACATATACAAGTATTAACATGCTGTAGAAATCTCGATTAAATCAAAACATCATATACATATAGGGAAATACGACATCAAGTAGGCAATGGAAACAAAAAGTTTACTAATATATTTCCCATTAACCAGTAGATTGCGTCAATAACTATGCAATGGGAAAGATGGTTTCATGAAGATATACCTGGTCCTAGAGAAAGTCCAACGATAATCCTCGTCAATGTATATGCACACTCTATCTTGGATGGTGGTTCTGTAGCTCATAGTTGCACTCAAACTCATCTGACTGCTCCTCCACTAATAGTAGACTCGGACAACTACTGCAGTGACTCCTCAGATCTCGCCACAGACTGCGAGTTGATGTTGCCCTCCTAGCTGCAGCCAACATACTCCTACCTCTTGAGTAGTCCACACAGACCAACTAGAACTCCTGTTGTCATGTAGGAACATACATGAAGGAGTTGTCCCTCCCATCTGTGTACTAGTCACAAACATGCTCTCCCACAACAATGATCCTCAGTTGTTTCTCTCCCATGGCTATTCCTCCCTAGTCAGGCAGGACTTTCCTGGGCTCTCATGGTTACCACAAATAGATGGACAACAATTATTAGAGGAACTAATTCTCAATTATCTATGCAGTAGTTGTGATCTGAGAAGCCCGAAGTACCCCTCTATATATAAGATGGGTTAGGGTCAGGGTTCCCAGTCCCCAGCTAATGAGGGACTAAAACATGAGTGGAAAGGACATGGAGATCTTGAATTTTCACAACTTTTCTGGAAGTTTCACAACATGCACATGATCAAACAGTCATCTCACCCACCTTCCAGTTGTGCACATATGTTGTCAATTCAATTCCAATTAATACTCAACTTGACACACCCCCAAAATAGGCGTTTGGTGCAACTGAGACGGGCGATTCGCACTAGGACAGATGTCCATTTGGTGTAACTGAGATGGGCATCTCGCACCAACCAGACGACCGTTCCACACAAGCAAGATGGGCATCTCACAGCCCAGGTCAGGTAGAATTCCAACCAATATACAATACAATCAACCTGACACTCCAAACAACAGTCTCAACACTTGAGCCGATCATTTGGTAGTCTAGTCAGTTGATCCATTGTGTGAATTGAAATACCTAAACACTTTAGTAATAAATTCAATTATCACTCAAGATCAAACTCCTCTTATAGATGAGTTCATGTGTGTGTGACCTTATAGGTCCCATATCACATTGGCAGTGAATGTCCATAACAACTTATGACATCACAAGCAAAGAGTGGTGCCTAGTCGCACATCAATGCTACCCAAGTGAATGGAAAGTTGGGGAGCAACTTCAACCTACAATTTGTGTATGGTGTTATAGTGTTTGTATAGTTCCTTTGTCACTGATATCTAGATTGAACTAGAGGCATGGAGTAGTCATCTTTAGTCTCGTTCCTTGAACTAGAGCAGATTGCATGAGATATATGTAAGCTCAATATCACATATTGACTCACATGCTTATCGCCATACTTTTCTCAATATCTCTAATCAAGAGGCCTTGGATACCATACTCCTATAGGAGGGATGAATCCCATATCTATCACTCACAGTCATACCCCATGTGTCAAAGTCACCCAATCATCACCATTATAACAACCCATGTTTTAGGACTGTGTTTGATGATGCCAAAGTGTACCCAATGACATGTGATGAGTTTAGTGATTTCAGGTCTAAAAACCACAACCACCACCATCACTGTGAGAGCTGACTATGACCTCCATGATGATGGCTTCTATGTGTCAGTCTCACAGTGGGTCTGTCTGATACACTATTCTATAACATGTACCTATGTGCTAGGTTTGATATTTCCATATCCTGACTAATGATATTTAGTCATCAACCAACTCACACTCTGATCTTATGTGTTATCATTGTCTATCTACCTTCCACAATAACAATTGATCCGGGACATAATGCAAATGTATATACTCTTAACATATGTATGATCTCATTCTTCCAAGTCACGTACTTGAAGACATACGTCATTGAGTAATATTATTCTATAGACATTTATTATGTAATTCATTAACTCATAACTGAATAATTCAAAATAAATTAGAAGCTTGCCTTTATTATTACCAAATTAGGTATATACTGCCACATCCCAATTATCATATGATTGGCTCTCTGGGCATACATGCCAATAGACTCCCACTTGCACTCAGAGCCAATCACCCATGAATCTCATCCCAAGTGATTTAACACGACCATCATGCTTCTACTGCGCAAGTGCTTTTATAGCAGGTTTAGCAATGTTTTCTTTAAGTCAGTTTTTTGCAATTTTCACATATCTTTATTGTACAACTTATTATATGAGATGGAAGTACCATAGTATGCTATCCGATATTTCCAACGTAACTGGTAGATCCATTATTGTCATCAATATTTCTACTGTGTCATCAATGGTTTGAAACCTCACACAAGTTCACCCATATGAACTTCTTGATCCATACAGTATCCTCTGTTGTTCTCATAACACAGAGATACTCAACTTCTTTTGTACATTTAAACAACTTTCATTAGCTCAGAACTCTTTATAGCTTACAGTTCTCATTTGTCGTCAAAAATAAATTTAGACTGCGATTACTATGTTAGTTTGGAAGGTTGGATGGGTGTAACCCTTTCCATCCAACTCTTCCTTATTATCATAACCAAGGAACTATTCCTGTAAGTGCTTCACAAGCACATAAGGATGTTCATTATGGTAGTCCAATAATTCTCATTGGTATCTGATATATACCCTCTCGTCATGTCCAACACATATGAGATTGCTAGGTAGGTATATATATGTTCCTCATCATGTCAATACATATGAGATGACTGGATATCCTCTCATCATGTCCAATACATACAATATTACTGTATATCTTCTCGTCATATCAAATACATACGAGATAATGGGATAAGTACATACTATTCCAAGACATATCCAATTGTAGATGCATATGACATTTATCCATGTGTTCCCATTCTTCATAAGAATTGGGACACTAGGCTCTTGAGATACTAACTCCATGTAATATGGATACATTTTCTCTCATTCAATCTTGCATGCTGAACCCTTCAACATCTTGCCAATGTAAGTGCTTTTACTTAGGTCAAGAAGTGTTATGACCGTATCTGAGCTTAATTATTAAGTTAGGGTTTATGTGGATGATTACATGCTTGATTATATTGATCATTTATTAAACATGGTTAATTATGATATCTCATTAATGATGTGTTAAACCTAATGAGAATTCCAAGTATGTTATCATTTTGTATAATTAGGGTTTGAGAAAATATAAACCCTAGTCGGCTGAAAATAGGGTTTTCACCAAACATGCTCATGTCTAGAAGGAATGAGAGAGGTAGGAAAAGGACAATGGAAATGGTAGTTGGAGGCTTGGATAGAACGGCCGTGGTGGGTAGCACAGCCGTGTTAGGTCATTGGTGGCACGGGCATTCTAGGCCACACGATCGTTTTGAAAGAATTAAAATGTTGACCAACTTTTGTACTCAAATATGATGAAACCAATGCACCATGGCCGTGGCAGGAAGCAAGGCCATGCTTGGTCCATCTTTGCACGGCCGTGGCAACTTGCATGGCTATTCTGGGGCATTTTCTCTTCAATTGGCTGTTCTACAGATTGCTGGATAGCAATGCACTATTTGATTTTTAATTGTTTAATGGCAGATTAGAATGAACTCAAATTGTAATAAAGACTTGGCCCTCAATTACAAACAACGTGCAAAATTTTCATAATTTTTAGAGATGTTTTGACCTCTAAAATAAACGAATTACAATAACCTTTTTCTGATAGAAAGTTGAACTAAAATAAGAAAAAGTATGGTGAGGGGTCAATGTGCAATTGACCCAAGCATCTCAATTGCTCTATATAGTCAACCTAACACTCCAAGATCTCTCATAATTCATGGTTCATTCTAGAGAAATGAAATCCTAGAGAGAGAGAGAGGGAGAGTTAGGGTTTGAGAGGAGAAAGTGGTGTAATTGCTGATCTAGCACGAAAATGAGTTAAATCATCAATAATCTCCAATTACTTAGTATGCGAGTACAAAACCTAAGTTTCCTGTTTGATCTAGCTTTTGCAAGATGATATGAAATGGATTATTTCTCTGTTGTGATGAATCTTAGATGATGAAATAACATTATATTGGTTACAATCCATCTAAATGAGAATTCTTAAATCAATTGTAGAGGTTATATGAATATAGTGAAATTTAGGATTTTCATCTATGACTGAAATTGTTGTATAATTAAATAGAGAAATTTGTCTATCTGAATATCATTGATTATGAATGACTGTTTATCTGAATGTGTAGTACATATATGTCTGATACTATCTTGGATTGCTTGATATCTCAGAAAAGAGGGTGAAACCCTAGATGAGTGGAAAGTTGGAAATTAGCAATTAGATATTGTGAAATCCATTTGAAGTACTTTTCTTGAGATAATAGACTTTATTTATTCAATGCCATTCTTAATGCATGATATCTCAATGAATGTCATAGAAACCCAAATTCAGCTCAGTTCTAGGATTTCATACATATGTCGATTGTATATGATTTATTGAAAGCAGTCTTTATTCAATGAATGTATGACTCATTAAATCCTTATGAGAATCATGTGATAAGTGAATGAGGTAAATGAAACCCTAAGGATAGGGTGTTAAATGAATCAAGTATTGTGATATCAATGTTACCCAGTATGACATGTCGTGACAATTAACAGTTTAGTTTGTGGTAATTACTACTAGATGATCTATGCAATGAACAATTTACAAAGCTAAACTAAGATATGTCGATGTGATGATTGACTTGTGAACTTAAAGAGTGAATTAGACATTTAGATACCCTTAACACTATAGAATCCTCATAGGATGAGGCATGCACTGTGGGGAGGAAATGGTTTCCCAACTAGAGATAGTCCAGATTGAGGTAAGCTGGAGCGTACCAGTAGGGTGCGCGGGTCTTGACAAATAGGACCGAATTCTTATAGTTGTGTGGTACCCAACACCAACCGGGGGTTCCGGTGGTACCTATGTTACACGTGGTAGTGATAAGTGGTTATTTAGGTCTACCGATGCATAATAATCCTGAGGGCTTTGACTCACCACCTGAGTACCCAAGTTGAGAGGTGGAGTCTGAGATATATGGCCACTCCCATTATCCACCGAAAGGTAGACGTGCCCATGCCCACTGCAGACAGGTTCTTACTCAAGAGATAGGCTTAGGAACATGGGTATGCTTCTAAGACTTGTACATTGAGATCAAAGCTTGCTGTGATTCTTTCACATGTTGTGGTACACCTCATGTGGGTTCATGGGATAATAAGATGAATGAGAGGTTAAACAAGTGTATGCAGTTATTCAATTATTCTTTGTATGTTTCTGAATTATTAGTTCTCTTTATGATCAATCAAGCATGTTCATATATTGATCCGCTCTTGTAGATATCTATAGTATCCGACTATATTTATGTTTGTGAATGATTAGTCTCTTTAAGCTTACTTATGTTATAATTGATATCAGTTGCTCAATATTATATCTGCAATTATGTAAGTGCTTTAAACTATTTCTATGAAGTATGATAAAAGCAAGCAGGTGATCAATCTACAAGCAAATATCGACGATTAACTTTGTTTCCTTAATAATAGAGTATATATATGGTTATCATGTTGCATGCACATGGAAGTTTGAGAAACAAAATGAATGTTTAGATGTGTATCATTAATGTTGAGATCATATTAGAGTAATAAAGGTTTGACTCTCTTGTAAAGTTTGGTTATGTGATTGAATGCAAGAAAACAAATAGTTTGAAACCAAAGAAAAGTTGGGAGTGAACTTTGTATTAAGTATAATCCTCAAACTTATGCCCTAATCTCATGATTAGTGGTAATTCTGGGATGTGGGTGTAACAACTTGGTATCAGAGCTTAGGTTGAGTCATTAGGGACCATTATGATGGAAAATCAGAGTTATAAGTGTGGCAGTTAAGAGGTGATGTGTGAATAGATCTGGGAAGTCTAGGTATTTGGATACCCTGGCCCGATATCTAGATACTTGGGTTGACCAGTATCAAGGTACTCTATCTATTCTTCTCTACATGCCCTGGCTAGGTATACAGAGAGAGGATGGGCTTGAGAGAAACCCTAGAGATATTAGGGTTAGAAGACCAGAAAGTAACGAAGGAATAAGATCATAAAGATAGAATGTGATACATATTTCGATTTATATTGTTATTTTTACTTGAGATGAATAGAAATTCTCTTGTTCATATGAATTCAGATATTCAATTTTTAGAATTATATATGGTTGTTTAAGATTGCCGTACACTATGATGTTACTTCACTTATTGTTTATATTCTTAGTATCATGTAGACCATAAGTGATATGTAAACGAATTTTCCCTAAGTGGATATTCTTTCCACATGTTTGAGATAAGTAGGAGTTGATTAGGACTGAGTAGCTCTTGGCTTCAGGACTACAAGTTTGGCCTAGTCCAGCTCGCATGATGCATTACTGGGATCTAATGACTCCTACTAATTAATTTAATAAGAGTAATTAAACAATGGAGAGGTAAACTACTAGAATGTAATGAGTATGTAAGAGAACTAATATGTTAAAGTATTAGAGAAAGGCTGGATTAACTAAGAATTAGTTGGAACTGATATCAAAGATCCAGCTTTGGGGTCTCATATGAGAAACCCTTGGTTGCGAATAAAGGAACACAACATAATGTTCAAATTAAGTTTAATATTTAGTATTATATGAACTCTAAATATGAAATATGGAAAAGATATGAGAAAAGTATGTAAGGGCCAAGATAGTAAGAATCAATTATAAGAATGAATCATATAATCGAGTAAAATGCTTTTATGTACTCCAAAGAAAAGGGAAAATAGAAGAAAATAGTTAAGTATAAAATAAGTACATATAAGTGAAGAGTCTTTAGAAGAGTTAAAGTAAAGAGTAATTAGATGAACATGTAAATCATAAGACTAGCATAAGAAACTTAGACGAAACAAAGAGAAATGTTGGAAACTATGAGCTCAATTATGGAATGAGGGTTACATGATATAATTGAGAGCATGTAATGTTTACCTTTATTAGGAAGTTCAATACATTCATCCTTACTACCTTTGGATTCTAAGTCTCTATAAAACAACAACCTAGTTATAATATGATGTATTCAATAGCCTCTTAGTGATGGAATGGAACTAGTTCTCAAAGTGCAGCTAAACAGTTGAATACATCATATAGAGGTGGATTATATTAAGGATGAAAAGCTTAATCAAGAAGAAACTATGGTTGAACCCTACATGAGTCATTTGATTGTAAATGAAAGACATGTCATGTATTATGCAGAAGATGAAACTAGTAAGGAGAATATTGATCTGGACTTTCAACTTGATACAAGTAAAAGGATGATAAGAAGTATATATGGCACAAAATATGGAATCATACACGGGAGTGAGAAACATGATCATAAGAGATAAGTAGAAGCTAAATATGATAGATGGAAGAGTATCATATGATAAGACAATTATGAAAAAATAAAGAAGTATTTGAACATGTGGGAGTAATATAGATGATTAAAGAGAGAGAATGAGAGATGCGAGAAGATGCTAAGTAGTCTAATCTCTTTGATGATGAGTAATTAAACCTAGATACAAGAAACATGTTAAGTGAATACTAGAAGATTGGAATTCTAAATCTCAAAACCACCTTCTCTTTTGCATCCTCCCAAATGAGAGTAATGTGGAGATGAAGTAATAAGAAAATGAATCATATATGATTCATACCCACCATTGTAGATACATCTATCTGATGTATTTATGACACATAATATGATGATGAAACACTAGTAGGGTAAATTAAGAAAGTAATCTATATGAATGGCCAAGTAAGAGAAAGGAAATTCAAGTGATAAGATAAGGAAGACTTTAGTAAACTTGTGAGATCTAAAGTTTGAACTTCAAATTAAGGGAGTAAAGTCACATCACAATAACACCATGTTACTATTTAGGACAAACCCTAGAATGTTAGGGTTGTAACATTTAAAGGGATGTGATAACCTCCAATTTTGGATGATTATGTTAATCTTTTCTTTAGGATTTCCACACTTTTTCTTAATTAGAATTAGATATAATACCTAAATATTCCTTCTTACTATAGATATACCATTAGACTAACTTTTCCTCTTTTTATTTGCAGAAAAAGACACAAAAAAACCATAAAAGACCAAACAGTCTCAAGACCGCATGAAGCCAACCGATCCCGAGACCGCATGGAGTCACACGGTCTCAAGACCGCATGAAGCCAACCGGTCCCGAGACCGCATGAAGCCAACCGGTCCCGAGACCACATGGAGTCACACGGTCTCAAGACCGCATGAAGCCAACCGGTCCCGAGACCGCATGGAGTCACACGGTTTAAAGACCGCATGGAGTCACACGGTCTCAAGACCGCATGAAGCCAACCAGTCCCGAGACCGCATGGAGTCACACAGTCTCAAGACCGCATGAAGCCAACCGGTCCCGAGACCGCATGGAGTCACACGGTCTCAAGACCGCATGAAGCCAACCGGTCCTGATACCGCATGGAGTCACACGGTCTCAAGACCGCATGAAGCAAACCGGTCCCGAGACCGCATGGAGTCACACGGTCTCAAGACCGCATGAATCCAACCGGTCCCGAGACCGCATGGAGTCACACAGTCTCAAGACCGCATGAAGCCAACCGGTCCTGAAACCACATGGAGTCAACCGGTCCCAAGACCGCATGAAGCCAAACGGTCTCAAGGTCCAAACGGTCTTGAGGTCCAAACGGTCTTCAGGCCCAAACGGTCTTGAGGTCCAAACAGTCTTCAAACCGTTTGGACCTCACTTAAGGCCTATAAATAAGACCCCAAGGGTCCTCCACTAGGGAGTTTTTCAGACGTCCAGAGGCTGCCTCAATCACTCCAGAGCAATTCCGACTTCCATCCTCTGCCCAGGGGCTGCCGGTCTGAGACCCACACTCCATCTCGAAGCTGCTTTCTCTCTCTCCACCAAAGAAGGTGGGAAGAGGGGATCTCATCATCAAGCAACCTGTGAAGCTGGTGGATCGTCTCTCTCTCTCTCTCCAAGGGGTTGACTTTCCTCTCTCCTTTGTGGGGATGACGCTCTCTCTCTCTCTTCTTGCCTCCTTCTTTGTCCTAGTCATGAGAGAGTAGTTTCCCTCACTAGGGTGCGGGGAGTAGCCCCGCTACCCATGTTTTCATATCATGTAACTGTAATCCATAGCTTGTAATATAGAGTTTATATCTTTTCAGTTCAACATCAAATGTTTAATGAATGCTTGTTGCTTGATCACCAACTTGTGTTATCTTTTATCTTTTAGTATGAATTGACTGCGTTTGTACTATTAGATTTGAAACTCGTTTGCATGTTGGTTCTTGGTGCATGTATCCACCGTGCATCTGTTTCGGTATCTAGGAGTGTCTTTCAAGAAGTGGAGTATACTCACTCCCATCGCTTCACTTTCATGCTATGAAATGGAATCAGTTGACGTGTGGAAGTACAACCTTGGTGAGCCGAGGAACACACTTTGCGAAGGGAATGTTGTAAAGCAAGTGACCATACCTACATGGATGGCTGGCATTACAACATTCTCGCGCTCCTCGTAGTTAGTTATCTGAAAGGAAACTAAGTCTACAAAGATACTAACTGATCTAACTCTTATTGCAGGTTATGCTTTTATGTTGCATGTGTTGATCCATGCGTAGTGGTGGTGAAAACCGATCACATCCTAGTGATTCCTTATCATTGTTAACAACCTAAGTCTACTTTCTTGCCTTTACTTTACTTGCACTTAGCTTAAAACAACCAAAACCAACCTTTCGATTTAAATACCAACTATTGATCAATTAATTGAAATTCCAACATTTTCTATCTTGTTGCTCCCAAAAAGACTGTTGTCCCGTGGATTCGACCCTTAACTATACTGCAATAAGACTTCCACGTATCTTAGCATACGTGGGTGGAGTTCTCTATCTAGTATAAGCAAGGCTAAACCTAAAGAATTACCATCTTTAGGATTTTTAGTTGGTGCACGCAATTCCACGTAAGTGGAAGCTCCATCAAAAATTGGCGCCGTTGCCGGGGACAACATAACATTTTTTATTTCATTTAGTATCTTGCTAGTTGGTTAGGGTTTTACACTTTCTTTTAATCATTAATCCATATCTTCTTGAAATTATCATATCTCCACCATCATCTAAAAGGTGTTTTCTTCTCTCTACTCAGGTAGAAAATGTGTATGCAACCAGTGCATAACCTCAGATTCTCCCCTGATCCAGAGTACGACTCTGAGGTAGAGAGAAGCTTCCATCGCCACATTCGACTCAATCGCCAAAGAGCCAGACAAATGGCTGAAGATCAACGCCAGGCTGCATTGGTGATGGAGAGGGTCAACGCCGCCATCGCCGCTCAAAGGGCACAACTCATCACTGATACTCGTGCCCAGATTCAAGCGGAGATTCGTGCGGAAGAACAAGCTCGCATCAGAGCTAAAATCGAGGCAGCAACCCAAGCTGCTCAGTTGGAGTTAAGGAACAAGAAACTGAGGGACTATGCTATTCCAAAGAACTATGAGGATAACCACCCAGTCTGACCTCCAATTATTAATATTCCCAACTTCGAGATTCGGACCCAGTAGATCCAGATCATGCACGGCATCTCTTTCTATGGAGGTTTTGGAGATGATTGCATGGATCATCTGAAAAGGTTTAAGGCACTGTGCCGCCTGGTTCCGCAAGCTGGAATCACTTTTGATGCGATAATGCTTCATCTGTTCCATTTCACTCTGTCTGGGAGGGCCCTGAGTTGGTATAACTCACTTGACAGGGAACCCATAATAACCACCTGGGCTCCCCTAGAGGAAAAGTTCTTAGAAAAGTTCTTTCCCCCTTCACTGACTTACGAGATCAGGGGGCAGATTAATCACTTCTCTCAACTTCCTGGAGAATCCCTTGCTGAAGCATGGGAAAGGTTTAAAGAACTTTTGTGGAAGTGCCCCCATCATGGAATCTGCCAGAACCAATTGATAGAAACCTTCTATCGGGGAGTGAGAGATGATATTAAATAGTTTTTGGATTCCTCATCTGGAGGAAACTTCATGAGAAAGAATTATGAGGACGCCTGGAAAATTGTTACACTCGGAGCTAAAAACCAGTCTAACTGGGGACGGTCAGCCGGTAAAGGTGTCCTCAAGGTCTACAAAGCTGAAGAATCAATAGAGATGAAGGCAATAGCTGAAACCCTGAAAACCATAGTTCATAAACAACAAGCTCTTGAGACCTATCTCGGAGAGTTTGATAAGAAGAAAAATCCTCTTGTTCAACAAGTCAAGGCCGCCACAGAGACCTTTGAGGCCTGTCATGCTTCTGACCATCTGACCCTTTCCTGCGGTATGCTTTATAATGTGATGATGGATCTTCATCCACCACCACAACCATATGAACCCATCACTGACCAGTATGAAGAACAACTACCGGAACAAGTCAAATCCATCCACTCTATCCCTGGACAAATCTATTACAACCCTAATCAACCAAGGAATCATCCAGGATTTCAGTATGGAAACCCTACTGGGACCGCTAATCCACAACATCAGACACAGGGGGGATCCTCTAGTAGGTTACCACCTGGATTCCCAAACAATTTCAACCAAAATCAAGGGAATTCCAGGAATAACTTCCCTAGGGCTAACTACCCCAGGAACCAATCAGCCTACTATCAGTACACTCATCCTCCGCTCCATCCACAACTTCATACTCAGCAACCTCAGCTGGCGCTGCCACCACAACAATCTCAACAAGCCCAACAACAAAGTCCTCTGAAAAACACTCCTTCTCAACCGGAAGATGAAATATCCTTGATAAGGCAGATGTTGCAATCTCAACAGACTATGCTCGCTAATCAACAAGCACAGCAAAAAGCAGTAGAAGCCAAGCTTGCCCAGATTACTGCACAATTGAAGCCTCCGGCAGGCACGTTTGCAGGGCAGCCCGAATCAAATCCTAAGCATGGACATAACAGACATGAACAGTTGAATGTTGTCACTACGAGATCGGGACGCACTCTTCATGAGACTACCAAGATCACCCCGGATAATGATGATACCCCTGCTTTTATGACGAATGAGAGCCCGCAACAAGGAATGAAGAAACCCTCAGATTGCACAAAGGGAAAAGATAAAGACCAAGTGTCCGCAGAACCTGAAGTTTTGCAATATAAACCAAGAATCCCGTATCCAGGAAGACTGCGAGAAACGAAGATGGACACCAGGTTTCAAAAGTTCAAGGAGGTGATGAAGAAACTATACATTGATATACCGCTCCTTGATGCTCTTTCCGAGGTGCCGACCTGGGCAAAATACCTCAAGACCTTACTATCAAGAAAGTACATCACCAAGGAGCAAGAAACTGTTAAACTTGCTCAGACCACTTCTGACATCATCTTAAACAAGATGCCCAAAAAGAAGAAGGACCCAGGCTCCTTCAGAATCCAATGTTGCATTGGAAATGCATATACTAAAAAAGGATTAGCTGACCTAGGGGCCAGTATATCCATCATGCCTTATTCTATGTGCAAACATCTGGGTTTCACCAAATTGCTACCTACAACAATGACTATTCAATTAGCTGATTCCACCATAAATGCACCTATGGGGATCATTGAAGATATCCCAATAAGGATAGGCAAGGATGCCTACGACCCGTGCGACTTCGTCATCATGGATATTAAAGAAGACTTGAGATACCCGATTATTTTCGGCATACCTTTCCTCGCTACTGCAAGGGCGCTTATTGACGTCAAAGCTGGCACCATCATTCTTAGGCTCGGAAAAGAAGCAATTCAATTTTGAGTCCTTAATAGCATGAAAGGCCCTAGTATCCAAGAGGAGGTTTTTCTTCTTGACGCAATACAACAAATGTCTCAGTTAGAAATATCTGAACCAGCTGACGAACTAGAGAATGTCCTAATCAATCCAGATGTTGAATTCTCTATGAAAGAACAGGTCGAAGAAGCATCAACGACCACTTTTGAAGAACTTAAAGCTGTTACCATTATAGAAGTAGCTGAGCCACCAAAAGCCCCTGAAATGAAGACCTTACCCACATGGCTTAAACATGTTTTCTTAGATAAGGAAAAACTATGCCCGGTCATCATCAGCTCTACCCTTACAGAAGATCAGGAAGAAAATCTTCTAGATGAGCTGAAGAAGAATAAAAAGGTCATTGGATATAAAATAACTGACCTAACGGGCATAAATCTAGCCCTGTGTATGCACAGACTTCCAATGGTTGAAGAATTCAAGCCAACCCGCGAACATCAAAGAAAACTGAATCCTAATCTCAAGGAGGTGGTTTGCCTGGAGGTCTTCAAATTACTCAAAGATGGCATAATCTACCCTATCTCTGACTCCCAGTGGGTCAGCCCTGTCCAGGTTGTTCCAAAAAAAGGAGGCACTATCGTAGTGCTTAATGACAAAAATGAGTTAGTGCACACCAGGACTGTAACAGGGTGGCGGATGTGTATTGACTATAGGAAGCTGAACAAAGCCACAAGGAAAGACCAATACCCTCTACCCTTCCTGGATGAAGTCCTAGAATGCCTAGCTCATCAGAAATATTTTTGCTATCTCGATGGTTATTCAGGGTTTTACTAAATACCCATACACCTGGAAGACCAGGAAAAAACTACCTTCACCTGTCCTTTTGGGACATATGCCTTTAGAAGAATGCCGTTCGGGTTGTGTAACACACCCGCTACTTTCCAACGGTGTATGTCTGCCATCTTCGCCGGTCTAACTGAATCCGTCATGGAAGTGTTTATGGACGATTTCTCAGTTTACGGAGATTCCTTCGATAACTGTTTAATCAATCTTGGACAAGTTCTGCAAGGATGCGAGGAAACGAACCTTATCCTGAATTGGGAGAAATGCCATTTCATGGTAACGGAAGGTGTCGTCCTCGGGCACAGGGTGAGTGACAGGGGGATCGAGGTGGATAAAGCAAAAATTGATGTTATTTCGAAACTATCGCCACCGAAAGATATAAAGGGAGTAAGAGCTTTCTTGGGTCATGCGGGGTTCTACAGAAGATTCATCAAAGATTTTTCGAAGATAGAAAAACCCATGACCCAGCTTCTGACTAAAGATACTGAGTTCATCTTCAATCAAGATTGTATGCAAAGCTTCTTCACCCTCAAGAATGCTTTAATCTCCGCACCTATTCTAAGAGCCCCAGATTGGTCGCAGCCTTTTGAAATCATGTGCGACGCAAGTGATTACGCTATAGGGGCTGTTTTAGGACAGCGAATTGATAAGAAACCCTACGTCATCTACTACACATCCAAAATGCTAGATGAAGCACAGAAAAACTATACTACCACAGAAAAAGAGTTTCTAGCTATCATCTACGCGTTCGAAAAATTTCGCTCGTATTTGATTGGTTCTAAGGTCATTGTTTATACTGACCACTCCGCCATTCGATACCTGATTCAAAAGCAAGATGCCAAACCCAGGCTCATCCGCTGGGTGCTGATGCTTTAGGAATTCGACTTGGAAATTAATGATAAAAGTGGAGTAGAGAACGTTGTAGCTGATCATCTCAGCCGTATCGAGGTTGAAGAAGAAGATAAAATCCCTATCCAGGATTCTCTTCTAGACGACCAGCTTATGAAGGCCACCCATGGATTCCCTTGGTACGCGGATATCGTCAATTATCTAGCCACAGGGATTATCCACCCCTCTACTTCCTACCATGACAAAAGGAAGTTCCTTCATGACATAAAACAATATTATTGGGATGAACCCTACCTGTTCCACCTTTGTGCTGACGGAGTTTTCTGTCGTTGCTTGCCAGAAGAAGAAATAACCCCGGTCCTAGAGCACTGCCATTCAGGACCCACGGGGGGACACATGAGTGCTAAGAAAATAGCTATAAAAGTTTTACAATCTAGTTTCTTCTGGCCTACCATATCAAAGGATTCATACGATTTTGTGAAAGCTTGTAACAAATGCCAATTTTCTGGCAACATATCAAAAAGAGATGAAATGCCCCTCACTATGTGGCATGAAATTGAGCTTTTCGATGTGTGGGGGGTAGACTACATGAGCCCTTTCCCTTCATCCTATGGCTTCTCTTACATCTTGGTCGCGGTGGACTATGTCTCAAAGTGGTTCGAAGCTGTACCCACTGTGTCCAGCGATTCCAAGCCTGTTATTAAATTGTTCAAAGATATTATTTTCCCAAGATTTGGAGTTCCAAGAACTGTCATATCAGATGGCGGGACCCATTTCTTGGAACGAAGTTTTGAAGCCTTGTTGAAAAAGTACGGAGTCAACCATAAAGTAGCAACACCTTATCATCCATAGACTAGTGGTCGGGTCGAGATATCAAATAGACAATTAAAGGCAATTCTTGAAAAAATGGTGAACAGAAACCGCACTGATTGGTCCACCAAACTTCCTGATGCCCTTTGGGCATACCGAACAGCCTATAAAACACCAATCGGGACAACCCCGTTCCGTTTGGTGTACGGGAAGTCATGCCATCTTCCAGTAGAGCTGGAACACAAAGCCTGGTGGGCCATCAAACAACTAAATTTCGATCTTAAAAGTGCAGGAGAAAATAGACAACTCCAGCTACAAGAGCTAGAAGAGCTCCGTATGACCACCTATCAGAGTGCCAGAATCTAGAAGGAGCAGACCAAAATGTGGCACGACGGTCATCTTAAGAGGAAAGACATCGTCGTCGACGACAAAGTACTCCTTTTCAACTCCAAGCTCAAGTTGTTTCCCGGAAAACTTCGAACAAAATGGTCCGGGCCCTTCACCATAAAGCACATTTATCCAACTGGATCTGTCATAATTGTCGACAACAACGGAGGAGAAAGGACGGTCAACGGTCACCGTTTAAAACAATACTACACTCCGACAGACAAAATGCCAAGACAAACCATTGAGATCAAAGACGCCATGCCGTCAACATAACAACGTCACAACTTCGTCGAGCTGGCAACATAAAACCCAGGCGCTACTTGGGAGGCAACCCAAGATTTCAACCTCTTCCTTTATTTCCCATTCTTTTATTTACCTTAGGTTTATTTTATGAAAATATACAAAAAATTCATATAACCAAAACAAACATAAAAATAACAAAATGAAAATATACAAAAAAAATTCATATAAACAAAAGAAATATAAAAATACAAAAATCCATTTTCCCTTAACCCTCCCAAACGGTCCTGAAACCGTTTGGAGCCAAACGGTCCTGAAACCGTTTGGAGCCAAACGGTCCTGAAACCGTTTGGAGCCAAACGTCTCGAAACCGTTTGGAATCCGAATGGTCGCTAAACCATTTGACCATAGTTTTTGTCAAGTCAAACCCCCATTTCCTATAAATATAAACCCCACCCCTTGTTTTTTTTTTCTTCTTCGACTCTCGAATTCTCTAGAGTTTCTGTTCAAGTGTTGTTCCATTGCGTTCGTCTCCTTGCTCCCGCGCGACCTCCAACTCCGATGCTCTCGCCATTGTCTTCCCTTCTCACAGCAACAAGGTAGTCCGGCCGCAGCCGTCGCCTACTCCCGCAACCATCGTCTTCACCTTTGCCGTCACCTTCGGCGCTGCCGTGGCACCCCACATTGCTGCCTTCATCTTTACCACCGCCAGCTCCGCCGCGAGCATCTTTACCATCACCTCCATCACCATAAGCTCCGCCTTTTCCATCGACGCCTTCGCCTTTATCGCCGCCGGCTCCGCCACGATTCTGGTTTTTGCTATCCGCTTCACCCGACGTTTCACCTTCCAAACGGTCGTGAAACCGTTTAGAACCAAACGGCCGTGAAACCGTTTGGAACCAAACAGCCGTGAAACCGTTTGGAATGAAACGGCCATGAAACCGTTTGGAACCAAACGACCGTGAAACCGTTTGGCACCAAACGGTCGTGAAACCGTTTGGAACCAAACGGCCGTGAAACCGTTTGGAACGAAACGGTCCTGAAACCGTTTGGGACCAAATAGTCTTCAAACTATTTGGAACCAAACGGTCGTGAAACCGCTTGGAACCAAACGGTCTTGAAACCGTTTGGAACCAAACAGTCTTGAAACCGTTTGGAACCAAACGGCCGTGAAACCGTTTTGAACCAAACGGTTCTAAAACCATTTGGGACCAAACGGTCGTCAAACCGTTTGGAACCAAACGGTCGTGAAACCACTTGGGACCAAACGGTCGTGAAACCGCTTGGTACCAAACGGTCCTTGAACCGCTTGGGACCAAACGGTCCTGAAACCGTTTGGGACCAAACGGTCGTGAAACCGTTTGGAACCAAACGGTCTTCAAACCGTTTGGCCTTCCACAATCGTTTAAGTTTCATAATAAACAAAAAAAATTAATACAAATAAAAATCCAATTTCTTTTCTTAAGAAAGTGTTCTTACTTATCATTTTTTCACTTTTCAGATATGGCGTCACCAACTAAGTACGCCTCAGGAACTGAAGCTGCTCCTTCTTGGACAAAGGAGCAAATGATGGACGAACTGGCCAAACTCCAGCACATCAGAGATGTCTTCAACAAGACTGGAAAGGCCCCACTAAAAGTCAAAATGATGGAGGTTCTGTGCGACATTGACCGCCTCAACAAATGTCTAGCAGAGGAAACTGACAAAGAAGTGGAAGAAATCTCTTCCGACGACGACGAAGGCTCGGAATACACGCCAAATCCCAAGGAGGAATCCCCAGCCGAAGAACAAAAGGGGAAACACAAGGTCCAGGAAGCTACAACCGGACAGCCCTCCAAGAAACGAGCCAGAAAGCAAGTACGGCCTGCCACTGCAAGGGAGCAAATCCTGGCAGGAAACACTCCACCAATCACCACCTCTGCCGCCACTCCCACAATCATCACTACCCCCATCTTCTCAACTACCACCACCACCGCACCACCACCAGAACACCTTTTCATCCACACCATCCAATCCACCGACAAAATCCTCAAACCCACAAAGTACGTTTCCTCAAGTGTACTACTAAAAATGGGGATCTATGATAGAGTCCTCACACTTCTGGACAATGCAAACCTTTCAAAACTATGTTTTTTCCCCGAACCCTCTTTTATCGAGCCTACCACTGAATTCTTTACCTTCCTTACTAAAGAAGTCATCGACATCATGGATAGATCAAGGGACGACGGTGACCGTAGGCTGGTCACTCAACTCTTTGGCAGCAGGGTTGTCATCACAGAAAATATGCTGAATGAAATCTTTATAGACAACCAGAAACAGCTCAAGAATGCTAAAGCCATTGGAACTGAGAGCTCCCAGTTCAATAGACATAACTTTTGGAAGTCCTTGATAAGACTTCCCACTTATGATGCAAAAACATGCAAGGCATCCAACATACAATCTGGACTAGTGCACACTTTACACAAGATCCTCGCAGGCGCACTCTTTCCCAGGACAAAAGGAGGAAATGTTATAAATTCGGGTCTCTTTGTTCTCTAGTCCATTCTGCACGGGATTCCAGTCAACATTGGACGTCATATGATCCAGAAACTATCAGCTTACGCCCTGGGGAAGGAAATCTGCATGGGGGGTCATGTAACATCCATCATGAAATACCTAAAGATGGACATACCCCTACCGCGCTGCACGCCAATAAAGGGCGACATCCTTACTAATGAACAAACCCTGAAGAACTCCTTCATTATTAAGGAAAAGGATGCGAAATTACATTATGTCTTCTGCACTATAGTCAAGTCATCCAGAACCCTCCTCCTGCTTCCGGAGCTCACATATTATGACAAGGAAAAGCTCCTCTTTACTGACGAGGAGCTTGCGCAACTCTTAGCTTCGGTTAAAACAACCGAAAAGAAAACAAAAGTGGGACAGACGGAGCTCAGTATCACAACCCCGACAGCTCGATCATCAAAAATACATGTAAAATGACCCTCCAGAAGGTAGTTGCAAGCAAAACAGTTGTCGGGGACACCGACATCAAAGCCACATCCAGAAGACAGCCCCCTCCTCGACGAGCACATCACCACCTCATCTTTAGACTCTTTCATTATGAGTCTAAATGCTGAACTAACCGCCACCACCTCACTACCTTCCACCTTTCCAACACCCACCACCCTTCCTTCTTTCCCCACAACCACACTACCACCCACATCCTCTTCTTCACCCCTTTTCCCTTTGGGCTTCCCCTTCTCCACCCCTATGCCCGACTTTACCACTTTCCCATCCACCTCCACAGTCTCTACCCCATCACTATCAATGCCACCACCTTTCACATCCACCACCACCCCGACACCGCTGGTGACCCCATCCATAGTCACCACGCAGTTCGGGGCACCATCAGTGTCTCTTCCGCAAGACACTACCACCATCCCACGCAGGCCCCAGCCACCCCACCCTTCCGTCCATGGGGCCCACTTTTCCAATATCGGTGAAGAATTCGGACGTCAATTTGACATCCTCCGAAACCTCCTCACCAATCCTTCTAACATTTTACATTCTATTTTTTCTTGTGTGCAGGGATTATCCAAGCAGGCGGCCACGATCGACGAACAGAACCGCACCTTGCCCAACATCCTCCAAGGTTTTCAGCAACGACAAGTTGAGGTGGCTAAGCAAGTTGATCACATCAACAGCCACTACAACAACCTGCCCGAGCTGGTCCTTGGCACGAAGCGCCAGCAAGAAGCGATGGCTAAGCAAGTCGATGAGATCTCTATGCAGACCCAACCTCTGCCCGAGACTCTCCGCGAGCTCAAGAAGCAACAAGCAGCTCTTAGAATGCGCTTGGACACCATTAGTAGTACCCTCACACAGCTAAACAATCGCCAGGAGGAGTCCGCTAATAATGAAATCCAGCAACTACATGCTCAAGTAACAGAACTTACATCATGTCTCCTCTCCGCCGAAGGCTGATATAATGACCTTAAAGAAACCCACGACGCACTGCTCGAAACACACGAGCATGTGCAAGTGGCATTCGATGAGTTGCAAGCCGTCCATCGTCGGTGTAAAAAGACCGCACTGCATGAAGCCAGAAGAAAAAGTAGCGGCTGACAAAGATGAGGATGAAGAAGATGATGATGAGGACTCTGACTCCTCGGCTAATTCCAATAATAGCACCTCCTCAGATGACAAATCGGGTGACCTAAGAAATGTTGGGGAGGGCACAAGCCGAGGAGCTGCATCAAAACATGATGATAAAACCCTAGGTCCCCCACAATGAAAATGTCAACATGTCATATGGGGACCAATTCCTTGATTATTCTGCCTTGGGATCCATTGGGGAATCTGCTAAAGATGCGGCTTTCGCTGAGTTTCACCAATGTATTTTAGGAACCAGCGCAAGCCCACCAACAAAAACCGCTCAACCTCCCTCCGCTCTTGATAAAGCAGTGCCTTCCCCCCAAGACCCGGATGAGTCAGAACAAGTAAGCTTAGATAAAGATGAAGAACTCGATTTTGCCTCGGATTCAGATGATGAGCTGCAGGACTATGCAGAAGTCCTGGAACAACCTTCTTCCCCCCCTCTGCAGGAACTTCCCCCACCACCACCTCTACCGCACAAAATGCATGATCTTGATATGGCGGCCATCTCCACATTAGATGCTCAAGACATTTTTATACTGAACACTATTGTGGACGATGCAAAGGCAGGGGAAGACATCATCTACCATAACACCAAAACTAGGTGCAAGGTTACACGAGAAGACTTCCACCACATCCTGCGACCTCGGTCCGCGATACCAATGGAAATCTTCCGTGTCCTTCTCGCCAACTGTATAGAAGTATACAGAAGCTCCAAAAGGCAGCAGCCCATTTTTAACGCCTCCCCTGCTCTGTCTATTGGCCTTTTATACAAAGCCATATGACCAAAGTCAATCGAGCAGCTGCGTGCCGGTTTAGCACGACGGGCACATTATCTTACCATGCCCTTTCAAGTTTTGGATCATTGGTTATTTATGATTGTCGACACCGATGCTCGGGACACCAAGGTTTATAACTTTTGCGGTGCTGAGCTACCCGCCGATACAATTAACTTTTTTGGTGAAACAGCAGGTGAAGCGCGATGCATACCCTTCCGGCTGCTTAAGTTAATCTGGGCCGCACACCCATCTCTCCGCCAAGAATGGAGCCAGCCCTGGTTCCAAATAATCAACCCTCAAGTTCAAACTACTGAGGGATCTAGGGACTGCGCTTTCTGCACCATACGTCACATCCAAGAGCTGAACCAAGAAATTCCTTTTACTGACCTAGTCGCCGAAGATTTTCACTCCTTGTGGGGGTGTTACACCATGGAGCTCATTTGTGATAGAAGGTTCTTCAAGGACTCGACAATGGCACCAGATGACGTCCCTCGTTATCTTTTCTCAGCTGTCCAACGCCCGCAAAGGCGACCTTTTCGACAAACTCTGAAAGAGTTAGAGAAATCAAAGGAGCCAGCCTTAGCTACCGAGCAAAGTAAAAGAGGCATAGATCCTTTATCTTCCATAGAACCAACTTTCCCGGACTTCGACCTTAGTGCTTGTAATAGTCTCTCCAGCATTAAACTACGCCTCATCATGTCAAGGGTTTCTGCCGAGAAGGATGAACTCATGTTCATGTCTAGAGACATTCTAGTAATGGCAGACACGCTTTGAGAGACTTTATAGTTTAAAGGATCCCTCTCTGTAAGCTTAATGGCCGCCTATCAGTTTCTACTAGGCCAAAATAACCCCACAACATATATGGCATCCCCATACATGAAGGATGATCTGTTAAAACTCAAGAACTTCAGAACAACTGAAGCACTGATTTCCTTTCTCCAGCACACAACGCCAAAGTTTATCATGCTACCCTTCCTTTATCATGAGCACTGGATGCTCTTGGAAACAAACCTACCAGAAGGAACAACTACAATCTATAACAGTTCCGACAACTAGTACAATCCACGGCAGAAGAACTATGTCGTGACACCAAGGATGCTAACAGAGGTAGTGGCGAAGGAATGCGCTGACAAATTAATCTCCTTTCTAAGTCAGCATACAAGGGCCTACGACAAAGAACATTTTCATCGCCCTTCCTTCAGCCACAAATTCCCCCAGCAAATCCGAGAATCAAATGACTGTGGCTTCCATGTCCTCTAATGGATGTACACCATCATCGTCCTTCAAAAACCAGTAGAGGATATGACTGACATGGATTATCACGCTCTACGTGGACAGTTTGCAGCTAATCTACTTCAATCACTAGGGGAAAATTCATAATCAACTTAGCCTACATCCCTTGTCATCGTACTTCTCAACCTATCACTTTGACACTCTAAGGACAGAGTGAGTGATAAGTTGGGGGGGGGGGTACATTAGACAAGGGCGAGGTATGAATTCTAAATCCCTCCATTTTCCTCCCTTCTCTATGTGTACATATCTTCTTTTAACTTTTGTTTTCTTTAGCCACCCTCAGTTAACTTTAGAATATTGTTAGTCCTCAAAAGTAAATAGCACTTAGACATATAATGGCGATTTAATAATGTCATTCCACTATTGATTTTAATGCTTTTTGCTTCACTTCTTTATCTGACCCTCCATAGGTCATTATCAAGGTAGAAGTAAGCCAGGCTCTCAAGGACGAGAGGGGCATCATGCAACTTCCAAATCAAGAAGTTCTGCAAGTGGACCACAAACAAAATAAGTGCATGATTGAAAAACTCTAAGAACAACTTTCCTCTCTACAAAATAAAAGAGGCTTGGCCGCCCAAAATAATTTCCCAAACAAAACCCCAAAACCCAAGCATGCGAGTTTTCGAATAAAAGCCAGAGAGTCGAATAAAATTATGAGAGTTTTGCCATAAATAAGGATATATATAAAGAACCGATGAAGGTCTCACCCGGGCGACACATTCAGCTGCCCTCACAAAGGCAGATGTGTTGTGCCCGGTAGTGAAACCCTAAGGTATCCAAATATATGAAAGGCTTATAAAGGACTCACCCGGCCGGTACATTCAGCTGCCCTCACAAAGGCAGATGTGTCGTGCCCGGTAGTGAGATCCTAAAAGCATAGACAACCCCTCCCCCACTTGAAGGGGGAGTCACACTTCAAGCCTTTATCCAACCCTCATACCCTTTCTAGCTTCCAGTAGGTCCTTCAGAGAGGTATAAAGCTGATTAGAGTCAACAACATGCACAGAATAAAGATGGTCCCGATGCGAGCTACGAGATACGGAAAGAACCTGAGACCCAAGAAACTCTCGAAACCTGAAAGAGTCAAGGCAAGCAATAAGACCTGATATGACCTTAGGAGAACTCGGGTTAAGAATTGAAGCAAGGGTATGGCAATCCCAACTAAATAAAATCGCCTCGCCATTACATGCCTCAAATCTATCTAACTTGAGGACAAGCTAGACTCTAAGTTAGGGGGGGTGATAACCTCCAATTTTGGATGATTATCTTAATCTTTTCTTTAGGATTGCCACACTTTTTCTTAATTAGAATTAGATATAATACCTAAATATTCCATCTTACTATAGATATACCATTAGACTAACTTTTCCTCTTTTTATTTGTAAAAAAAGACACAAAAAAATCATAAAAGACCAAACGGTCTCAAGACTGCATGAAGCCAACCGGTCCCGAGACCGCATGGAGTCACACGGTCTCAAGACCGCATGAAGCCACACGGTCTCAAGACCGCATGAAGCCAACCGGTCCCGAGACCGCATGGAGTCACACAATCTTAGGACCGCATGAAGCCAACCGGTCCCAAGACCGCATGGAGTCACATGGTCTCAAGACCGCATGAAGCCAACCGGTCCCGAGACCGCATGGAGTCACACAGTCTCAAGACCGCATGAAGCCAACTGGTCCCGAGACCGCATGGAGTCACACGGTCTCAAGACCGCATGAAGACAACCGGTCCCGAGACCGCATGGAGTCACACGGTCTCAAGACCGCATGAAGCCAACCATTCCCGAAACCGCATGGAGTCAACCGGTCCCGAGACTGCATGAAGCCAAACGGTCTCAAGGTCCAAATGGTCTTGAGGTCCAAACGGTCTTCAGGCCCAAACGGTGTTGAGGTCGAAACGATCTTCAAACCGTTTGGACCTCACTTAAGGCCTATAAATAAGACCCCAAGGGTCCTCCACTAGGGAGTTTTTCAGACGTCCAGAGGCTGCCACAATCACTCCAGAGCAATTTCGACTTCCATCCTCCGCCCAGGGGCTGCCGGTCTAAGACCCACACTCCATCTCGAAGATGCTTTCTCTCTCTCCACCAAAGAAGGTGGGGAGAGGGGATCTCGTCATCAAGCAACCTGTGAAGCTGGTGGATCGTCTCTCTCTCTCCAAGGGGTTGAATTTCCTCTCTCCTTTGTGGGGATGACGCTATCTCTCTCTCTCTTTCTCTTCTTGCCTCCTTCTTTGTCCTAGTCATGAGCGAATAGTTTCCCTCACTAGGGTGCGGGGAGTAGCCCCGCTACCCATGTTTTCGTATCATGTAAATGTAATCCATAGCTTATAATATAGAGTTTATATCTTTTCAGTTCAACATCAAACGTTTAATGAATGCTTGTTGCTTGATCACCAACATGTGTTATCTTTTATCTTTTAGTATGAATTGTCTGCGTTTGTACTATTAGATTTGAAACTCGTTTGCATGTTGGTTCTTGGTGCATGTATCCACCATGCATCTATTTCGGTATCTAGGAGTGTCTTTCAAGAAGTGGAGTATACTCACTCCCATTGCTGCACTTTCATGCTATGAAATGGAATCAGTTGACGTGTGGAAGTACAACCTTGGTGAGCCGAGGAACACACTTTGCGAAGGGAATGTTGTAAAGCAAGTGACCATACCTACATGGATGGCTGGTGTTACAACATTCCCGCGCTCCTCGTAGTTAGTTATCCGAAAGGAAACTAAGTCTACAAAGATACTAACTGATCTAACTCTTATTGCAGGTTATGCTTTTACGTTGCATGTGTTGATCCATGCGTAGTGGTGGTGAAAACCGATCACATCCTAGTGATTCCTTATCATTGTTAACAACCTAAGTCTACTTTCTTGCCTTTACTTTACTTGCACTTAGCTTAAAACAACCAAAACCAACCTTTCAATTTAAATACCAACTATTGAGCAATTAAGTGAAATTCCAACATTTTCTATCTTGTTGCTCCCAACAAGACTGTTGTCCCGTGGATTCGACCCTTAACTATACTGCGATAAGACTTCCACATATCTTAGCATACGTGGGTGGAGTTCTCTATCTAGTATAAGCAAGGCTAAACCTAAAGACTTACCATCTTTAGGATTTTTAGTTGGTGCACACAATTCCACATAAGTGGAAGCTCCATCAGGATGTAAATAGTGATTTGACCTTGAGCATGAACATCTCTATAAAATAAATTCCTAAGATCCTCAATATGAGAAGGAAATAGTTGTTATATTCATGGGTTTAAAGGTTGCAAATGTTAAAGATAGATAAACAATATGGAAATGAGTATGAATGAAGGATAAGAAGTAGATTTGAAATATAAGAGGTGTGATTTGAACAAAAAGAGAAGTGCAACATGAACAAAGTATAATCTAAAATAAATTCTTGCAGTGATAGAAAGAATGATGAATAATCTATTCTTACCTTGAATGTTTCAATGTTTGGGGTGTTTAGAGTGAATCATGAATTATGAGAGCTCCTAGTGTGTTAGGTTGATCATATAGAGAAATTGAGCTGCTTGGATCAATTACACATTGACCCCTCACTATACTTTCTCTTATTTTAGTTCAACTTCCTATCAGCTAAAAGTTACTGTAATCCGTTTATTTTAGAGGTCAAACCTTCTCTAAAAATTATGAAAACTTAGATTTTTTTTAATTGAGTTAAAAGTTTCAATTAAATTTTGAAATCGTTCTGAGCTTTCATTAAGTAATTAAAAATCAAATAGTGCACTTCTATCCAAAAATCTACAGAACATCCAGTTGAAGAGAAAATGCCCCAGAACAGCCATGCAAGTTGCCACATCTATGCTAAGATGGACCCAGCATAGTTGTGCTGCCTACCATGGCCATGTTGCATTGGTTTCATCATATTTGAGTACAAAAGTTGGTCAACAATTCAATTATTTCAAAACGGTTGTGTGGCCTAGAATGTCTGTGCCACCAATGACCTAACACGGTCGTGCTACCCACCATAGTCGTACTATGCAAGCCTCCAACTAACATTTCCATTGTCCTTTGCCTACCTCTCTCATTCCTTCCTGACATGAGTCTGTTTGATGAAAACCCTAATTTCATCTGACTAGGGTTTACATTTTCTCAAACCCTAATTATATAAAGGCATAACATACTTGGGGTTCTCATTAGGTTTAACACATCATAATTGAGATATCATCATTAATCATGTTTAAGAAATGGTCAATCTAATCGAGCATGTAATCATCCACATAAACTCTAACTTACAAACTAAGCTCAGATACAGTCATAACAATTCTTCCCCCCTTAAAAAGGTTTCTCCCCCAAAACATAAATATGCAAGCAAAGTACATTAAGGTTTATTTTAAGCTTCTAAAATCTTACATATCATTGTATTCTTGCATTTCATACTAGAATGTAGTTTTCAACATTGAGTCATTTATTTGTCTTATAATCACACGGACTTAAAACATGGCTTCTTAATGATAGTAAAAGAATTTTCTATGTCACAATCAATCATATGAAAGAGAAAAAGAAACAACCATTTTCATACTCTTGAGGTGTTACCTCAACATTAATAATCTGGTCCAACTATCTCAATTCATACGGCTCAATAGGCACTATTGTTCTATATTACCTATGAGTCATAAAAGAGAGTTCACCATGTTGCTTGAATTTTACTATTGTGCTACTCAAATAGAAAAGCACTCATGAGTTGGAAGACTAGATTCAACAACAATTGTACAATATTGAGCTGGGCTTACTGGTATGAATGACTAAAACTATTAAACACCTTTAATTAACATATTTCTCTCACATGTCCAACTGAAATCATACGTAAAAAAAATTTACATCCCTTAATATACCTGCAACAAACTATACTTCTTTAAAACTATTTCACATATTGTCGAAAGTCATTTATTTTCTCTGATTTCTCTTCTTATGCATTACAACTTCTTCTTACTTATCCTTCCAAGGTCACTTTGTTAAGTCCGACCTAAATGCCAACATGATGAATATGCACCCTGCTAGGACAGACCCACATATTCATCATCACACTTCAATGAGATAGACGGTGCACCATACTAGGGCGTGCCCACACTTGGTCGATCAATCTTTTCATGTGTGCTTCTTTTGGAAGGCATCTTAAACTTAATATTTAGTTGAGGAGTTTTAATATGCTCATATATTCATATATGTATCCAATCACCACATATATAGTATGTATCATATACATGCTATATCCCACAACAAAAACATTCAATAATGATGTAGCGATGATTATGGCCATCCTATTATAACTATTTGACCCACAAGGAATTACGGTCATCTAGGTCTACATCACATGCAACCTGTTTTTGATGAAGATCTTGTGCTTAGGCCACACAGGTTTGATCAGATCATCACACGACTGATTGGCTCACCTCCTAGTCGGTCGGTTGGTTGTCTCCAACCAATCATCTAGCTCCTCTAGACGGTCGGTTCATTAGGCCGTCTACTCCTTGTCAGGCCTCCACCTGCACCATCATCCGGTCATCTCAGTCCACCAGCCAATCGGTTGACACCTCCATCTGATCGTCTCACATCTCCAACCACTTGTCTGGGCGCCCTCTAGTCTTCGATGTAATAGGAAATAAACTATCCTACTTTTACACATCTCATTCGAAAAACCCAAGTTACATTCGGGGGGAGAAAAGGTAGAAGAGAATCTCAAATTATCTCAAGTTACATTAGGAAAAGAAGAAGAAGGCTCAGTGCGCAAACTGAGATGCAAGAAACCATAACTAATCAAGCACACACATAGGGGTTTATATGCCATAACCACACTACAAATCCACAATCAAAACCATTTTGAGCGACACATATCGTTTGCATATATATACCATATCATATATGTATATATTAGTTTGGGATCATGTGGCATTAATCAGATATTTAGACCAGTCCTTTAAATATTCACATCGTATGCAATAAATAAAAGATGGTAAAACCAAAAACCAATCATATCGATTAATCCTAAAACATAGTACATTGACGTGGCTCTGATACCACTGTAGGTTTTAGGTGAGGGAGAAGGCAATAGAAACAAAAATTTTCTCTCACAACAAAACCATAAACACAAATCACATCAACAACTATGAAATAGGAAGGATGGTTTTAGTGAGTCATACCTGGTCTTGAGGCTTGCTCAGCGAAAATGCCTCGCAACAAGTGCGGTTTTCACCCACCTATCTTTGATGACATATGTGCAACTCCTGGTCTTGACCCAGACTGCGGTTCACAGTCATCCTCCTGAGCGGAAGAAACCTCCTGCCTCTATATATAGTCCACATGGACCATCGGGAACTTTAGTCTTCATGTCCCACAGGACACTAGAAGGAGTCTTCCCCTTCTATCAGCGTACTAGACATCGACACTCTCTCTTGCAACCAGTTACTATCATGTAGTTGTCTTTCCCTCGTTGTTCCTCCTTGGATGGGTAGAACTTGCTTGGGCTCTCTCAGTTACCACAACAAGAGAGGACAACTTTGTAGAGCAACTGATAATTTGAGTTGTGCTATTTGAGAAGCCCCTAATACCCTTCTATATATAGGAGGGGTCAGGGTCAGGATTCTCAGCCCCAGGCAATGCAGGACTAAAGTGGGAGTAGATGAGTCTAGAATTTCCATGAACTGATTGCATTGTGACATATGAACTGTTCGTTTCACAAACAAACTGGTCGGTTGGGAGTGTGAGCCGATCGGTTCACCAATTGAACTGATCGTTTCACATTCTTAACTCACCTCCAATTGACTTTCCTCTTTTGTTTCCAATGAATACTAAGATCAGTTCTTGTCCCAATCGAATTGTACAAGTGAAATGAAAAAGCTTTTCTCCCAAATTGGGACAACCCAACCTAGCTTGTTTGGTCTAGTCAAACTGATCGGTTCATAAAGTGAACCGGTCATCTACTGGCCTTGATCCGATCGGTTCACCCAATGAACTAGTCGGTTGGTGGTCCAGATCGTGCAGAACACAATCAATGCAGTTCTCAATCAATCTGGCACTCAAATAAGTTAGTTCAACACTTGAACTTGACGATCTGAGTCAAGTCAATTGATTGAATGTTTGATTGAGTACCTAAACACCTTTAGTAATCAATCCAAACATCATTCATGGATAAACTCCTCTTCTAGGTAAATCCTTTATGTGTGACCCTATAGGTCCCATTTCACATTGGCAGTGAATGTCCATAACTATCTTATGACATCACAAGCAAAGAGCGGTGCCTAGTCGCACATCAGTGCTACCCAAGTGAAAAGGAAAGTTGGAGAACAACTTTCAATCCTACAGTCTGTGATTGCTGTTCCAGTGAATGTATAATTCCTTTGTCTCTGATATCCTGAATGAACTCAAGGCATGGAGCTGTCATCCTTTCAACATTCAATCATGTTCCTTTATCCAAAGCAGATTGTATGAGATATGTGTGCCATCAATATCACATATTGACTCACACGTGCATGTGTATGCCTTTCTCAATCTCGCTTATCAATTAGCCATGGACATCATACTCCCTCAGGAGGGACAAATCCCATATCTATCACTCACATTCAAAATCCCATGTGTCAAAGTCACCCAATCATCACCTTTATAGAAATCCATATTTCAGGACCGTGTTTGATGATGTCAAAGTGTACCCAACGACATGTGATGGGTGCAATGATTTTAGGTCTAAGAATCACAATCACCACCGTCACCGTGAGAGCTGACTGTGACTACCATGTCATGGTTCCATGTGTCACTCTCGTGGTGGGTCTGTCCGATACACGCTTCTCTAACATGTATTTATGTGCTTGGTTTGATATATCATGACCAATGAGACTCTATCATTAACCAACACATACTATAGTCTTGCTGTGTCATTGTTGTCTATCAACTTTCCACAATGACATCTGACTAGGGACAAAACAAGAATGTACAAACTCTTAGCAACTGTATTATCTCATTCTTTAGGTCCTTAACCTGAAGACATACATCATTGAGTATTGTCATTCTTTAGACATTCTTTCTATTCTATCATTATCTCACAACTGATTGAACCATAATAAATTGGAAGCTTGACTTTGATATTTATCAAATTAATCTTAATGTATTCCAATCCAATCATCTTATGATTGGCTCTCAGGACATACATACCAACAACTTCAACACCTTAGTGACCACCGAGTATGGAGAGTTCAACGATCAGTGAGCTAGCAGTATCAAAAACCACCAAGCCAGATTCTCAGTGACTGATGACCTTGTATCATCTGTCATCTTTGAAGAGGGATTTCAGTGACCACACATGATCATTGAAATTCCACAATCCCATCAATATCCTAGATCTTACAACATCAGATGCCACAACAATTGGCGACCATTGAGAATTGGAAGACCAACCATCTCGACAACCAATTAGATCACATTTCAGTGACTGATGAGTCTACAGGCTCAACAATCGATGAGATAAGAGATTCAACGACCGCCAAACTTATATCAGTTACCTTGATGCCTGTGCCTATAAATAACGGACCACGTCAACATGTAAGAGGGTCACAACATATAGAAGATGACAAAGTGTTTCCAGGCTGGATCCACGCCATCACCTACCCTGTCAGGAATCATCTTTGAAAGGAGGGGGCATCAATATTTGAAGCCCACTCTTGATCCAGATATGAATGAGATGTGAAATGACATTGGACATATGTGGTTATAGTTGGTGTATCTCCCTTATTCTTTACTAGATCTATTCATCCTCCTACATATCCTCCCCCATTTTGCCATCTACTTTGATGTATCACTATACTTGTAATTTTGAAATGGTACTCACCACCATGAGTTGCTAAACAACTATTTTTGGGTTGGGAGTAGCCACTAAGGCTCTCCCAACATGTAAATACTCTCTCCTAATGAGTATATGCTCTTTGCAATGTTTATCTCCATACTCTAATTCTTATTGCTTCACTTGCATGATTGGCTACAATCTTGTGTTGGTTGATTTTAATACCTTGAAAGATGAGTGTAAACATATATCTAAGTGTTATGGGGTTGCATGAATGCATGAGAATGCTTGATTGCTTAAGATTTTGATCATATGGTTTTACTTTGATTGTTTGTTTGCCATCTCAAGATAGAGAGAACCTTATAATCTAGATATATCCTAGACTCAAGAGAGGAGGGAATAGACACGAATGATGATTTCTTTTAAACTAGATAAAGGTATACCATCAGGGTGAGTATTGCATGTTGGTGAGGGACCTTAAATGGTAAAACCCAATCCAAGTTCTCCATTCATATCTATTATTTTACTTCTTTACATTCTTGCTTTCTTGATTTTAATCTTTTTGTTGTTTTTCTTGATTGACATCTATTTGTGGTATACCACCAGTCTATTAGGGACACATCCTTGTCTAAACTTTTTTTGGTGTAACTAATCTAAGACTTATTGATTTCTTAACACATACCACCCTTGTCCCTATGGATCGACCTCGATTTACTACAAGAGGCCCCATATCTACATTATGGGGGCCTGAGTGTCAGGTTGATAAATTTAAAAGTTTGATTACTCTAGATGCACTCTTTTTGACGTGCAGATTAGGTCAGTCAGTTCTTAAGAATGCCAAGAAAAAAATTATACAAGTGTTACATTATTTTTAGACCTCAATAAATGGATAACTAGTATAAAAGTCCACAAGTTGCATAAATTTGCATAACCTGAGCAAATAAAGTCATAATTGGACCAAATTTTAAACATAGCTTTATGAACTAATATCAAAATCATAACCCAAGGTTTCATTTTGAATATAATTACCAATTAAAGTAAATATTTATGTTTATATATTAAAAAAGGTTAGGGGCCTTACATATAGAAGAAAAAAATATCTTTATTTCTTTTAACATATTAAGCAGACTGGTAAAAGCCTCAAAGGGTCATATTTACAAAAGAAGACTTAAAATATTAATCGTAATGCATCAAATATTTTGAAAGATAAATATATATTAAAGCTTGAACTAAATTTAAAGGATTTTTACCAAGTATATTAGCCAGATATATTTCACTTAGCCCCCTACATAATATAAACTAAATCTAATTAAATGGTATTCATCCTACATCACATAGCTTATATAAAGGTTACGGCCAATGCTTAGCATATAGTGTTGCACATGGTCTTTTAAAGAACCATGTTGAGTAAACCTCATGTACATTGTTCTATATAATATGTACTTGGAACTCCTTGCTCCTCAAAAACAATAAAATTGTAAAATCATGAAAGAGCATTCTAACAAGAGATAGATAGAATTAAAGTAATCATGTTGCCCCGAATAAAAGTGTCCAAACTAAAACTGAAACCATATAGATAATTAATTTACATTGTTGGTTAAGTTACATAATTATTTTCTAATATAATATTTTCAGTTTATGAAGTAGTAAATAACATAAAATAGCTTACCTCATGTTCAACAATCCTTCAAGAATTTACTCTTTGGATTCGTACAATGTCAAAAAAAATTAGTAAAAGTTATTGGTTGTTTCTAGTTGAGTGAAAACATATCAATCATAACTGAGAACCAACATTCATATGCTCAACAAACAAAACAAAAATAAATCACTTAATTTAGATGGTTGTGTATATTTAGAGGCATGAAAAGTGTAATACTTTATGCCCAAAAGAATTTGGTACATGAATTCTCATGGTCACATATAAAATTTTGGGTTGAAGATGTACTCTTAGTGATATTCTTATTATAAAATACCTAAATCAAATCATCACACAACCACTACATGTAGATAAAAATTATTAATGACTACTAAATATCAAATAAGATAAATGATTGGTTTCTTGTAATTAAAAGAATAGATGTTCTATTTTGAGACATCTGATAAAATTGGAACAATACAAAGAAGATTAGCATGGCCAGTATGCAAGGATGAAACACACAAACTGTCACAGAACCATTAGTTACCCAAATCATAACTCCAAATGACTATAAAGTCAATGAAAATATGACCTAGGCATCCATCCTTAGCATGGTATTATCTAAGTGTGAATGCAGAAGCGTAAATCTTAGCATACATGAAAAGATAACAAGATAAAAGCACTAATCATAATATCAACACTCAACAAGTATTACTAGACAACATTGTCTTATTATTGGATTTCCATTACACATTAGAGAGTACAATCTTACAAGTTTGGTCATGTACACTAGGGATCTTACAACAAGTACACCTGACATATCTCACCAAGACCATCATTTCTATCCATCTATTAACCTATAAAAATATGTGAAAACAAGTCGGGTCAAGCACATGAGGTGCTGAGTACATGGCTAAAAGATACATATAGATAAGCTTTATACATTTTGAAAGAAATGATTTGTAGAAGTAAACAAGTAAGAATAAACACATTACATATTTAGACAAATGAAATCCCATGTTTTAGTCATTTTACTACATTTATACCAACAATATCATCTCTCATAAGGCCTTTGACCAACTTCCCATTAGAAGGGTCTGTAAGGGTTCTCAAGGTTCGCTAACCCTTTTTCCTTTTATATGTGAGGGACCTCACGAACTAAAGTCATTGAGAAAAAAATCTATTTCAACATTGTATAATGGAGTTTTTGAATTATGTTTGCTGGTTATAAAACAATGATATAAGACAAACATCATGTACATACTAAAATATTGCGTGAAATATGTGAGCAAGTAAACAAGAATACATATGTATCACATTTTATGCAAGAAAGCCATAGTCATATAATTATTTAAATCATGTACCTGATTGCATAGATTTCACAACCTAAGACATCCTTGACCATCTAGACACAAGCAACACGTGATTAAGCAACAAGATTACATACATGCATTAGATTCTCATCATTAGTCCTAACTAGATCCATTTTAGGGTTTTATCCATGTTAGGTTACAAGTTTCTCAATATTATGTTTGATGACCTTTTATTGAATTAGAGGTCATCAATAAGATGTGGTTCAAGTTTCATGTCATTTTGACGTTCCATTCATTTTCTATGATCATTTTGAGATTTTGGGTTACTTACTTGCATAACAAGGTCATAAGACTCATATTAGGGAAAGAAATGCCATAGGTCATCAACTAAAGAGGTCTAAGTATAATATATAATGTAGATGGGAAAGTTAAGGACAAGGCTAGCATATCTCAATGATGGGTTGATGGTCACCTAAGTCTAGTCTCATAAGGTTCCTCATTATATTCAACATTCCAACACACATAGTTTATGGATTCAACATGTGACTTAGGTGAACCACTGTTACAACCTCGATTTTGCTTATATGACTATAATTGCAATTGTTTCAAAAGAACTATACTTGGTTGTAAATTTGCACGTTTTATAATAATTATATGGATTTATTTTACAACTCTTCCTTGTGCATGGTTTTTTGTGGACCCTTTGGTAATAATGGGTCCAAAATAATAAAAGAGGAAGATAAGTTAGAAGGGAATACGAATTTCATAAATAAAAATGAAAATTGGGATAAAGGTGGAAATATAAGAAATAAATAGATAAGTGTGAGTTTGATCATAATGGATGGTGATCCGAACCCCACATGGATCCTTGAGATGCAAGGAATTGAAATAAATGAAAAAAAATAAAGTGAGAGAGAGGAAATATAAAGGATATATATATATATATATATATATATATATATATATATATATATATAGCTTGCACATGAAGAAAAGGTTCGTTTTATTTTAAGTTATGACTACAAACTTGGAAGGACTATAAATTAAGTTATTATGAAGTTTCCCTCAAAATTTGGGATTAAACGGAGCCATGGTTTGAGAGTTATTCTTTTTCCAAATTATCCTAAAATGAAAGGATTTTCTTAAAAATAAAAACCAACTCTCTATTTGGGCGCGAGTGACGTGGATCGTTGGATCCTGATCCAACGAAGGGTGCTTATCCTCTAGCTCCACTTGAACTAGGAAATAGGCCACCCCATAAAGATCTTTCCACCCAACTTTCCTCACAAATCAATGCATGTGCAAACTAGAAAATATCATGGCTGAGTTTGGGAGGGAATTCCGCGCAACCTATACCTAGGTTCTTCGCACTTTAGATGCTTCTAGAGGAGATGCCCAATTTCCTAAAATGGTAGGCGTCGACAGGGGTTGGGAACCCTAAAAATCAGCCCTCGATCCTATAAATAGGACCCCCTCGACTTTGGCAGGCCCTCATGATCGCAACATGCCACTTGCCCTCTGCTCTCATGCCCCAGATCCCTGGATTGGTTTTTCTCCAGTGAGCTTCATGCTGCGGTGCCGCCGCGGGTAGCTCTACTTGATTGGGTGAGGAGGAAGAGAAACTGCCATCCGATCGGAGTCCACAGTGGGACACATGATAGATCAATGGCCCTGTAGAGATCCACGTTTCTGAAGCCCATGAGTGGGTGTGTGCACTAGGGACCGCACAATCATGCACAGTCAACAATGACTGGCAATCCAACGACCAGTGATAATATGAAAATCCCAGGTTAGTCGTCTCTCTATTCAAAATACAAGAAAATTGATGAATCTTGTTTTATTCGCTAAAAATAGATCTTTTGGCTGAAAAATAAAAGTAAATAGTACTTTTTGATCATAAAAATATGTAGAGTCTGATAAAAATGTAATTGGAGTCTGATATTTCTTGCAATTTAAAAAGTACACAAAGTCATCACTTTTGATGTATTAAATTATGGTAAAACCCTAATTTGATATGGAACTCGAATTTAATGGCTCTTTTGGGTTATTCTAAGTAATATTAACCTGTTGGGGATAAAAGGGAGAGTTAATTTTGAAAAAGGTAATTTTATGCTTGTTTTAGGGTTTTATGCACATGATTATGTTTAGAAACCCTAATTTGGGAAATATGGGTTTTAATGGTTTAAATCCAAAAATGTAATTATATAACAAAGATTTGGTGATCTCAAACTTGTTTTAGGATTAAAGAACCCTTAATGAGGATAATTGGAATAATTAGGGTTTTTGAGAAGTAAGAAATCTATTTTAGGGTTTGTAGCCTAAAAAGGATATGAAAATTGGATAAAGAAACCTAAGAAATCCTAATGAACCCTAAGGGAATTGAAGCCTTAGAATATATCCTCATGTCATTAGAAAGGTGTTTTGACATTGGGTAATCTATATGTTTTAGGAATTAAGGGTTGTTTGCATTAAGCTGCTTGTTTTGATATTTTGTTGAATTTGGATTCGGTTGCTCAAGAGCAGGTATGTGGTTACGCTTATGGTTAGATCACTTTAGTTTCTTAGTGATTCTTGAAGTTTTATTGATTTCTTGGAATAAATGCTTGATTTTCTTTTATTTCATGCAATTATAAAGTGACTATGACTATCACCATAATTATATGTGCATAACTAGCTCAGATCCTGGTCCTCCTCTATAGCTCTAATGTTGATGAAATTGATGACCTAGTACATGGTCTTCCCGCGAGGTAGGACCATCAGGTTATCATGGGTCAGGGATTGGACTACCTTTAGATAGGGCCATGTGACTCCAAAACCCTATGTATTGATCTATCTGTAAGGTAGGATCATGGGGGTTAGTCAAGATCTACCATATGAGAGGTAGTATCTATGTCCACTGTAGGGACAACACACATGCTAGGGTATGTAAGGATTGAGTAGTCATGTTTAAAATGTAAAGTTTGCTTGTTAAACCATAATTGCTTGCAATATATTGTTACAATTAATTGCAAGATTATTATTTCCCCCACATACCATTATAATTCGTTATATTGACTGCCTTTTTGTTTGTCGACATTTTAGGTTATCAAGAAAATAGATATTCCTTTAAAGTGACATTAATGAAATAAAGCTTAATAAAGAATTGGAGGATCATAGATAGATAAGTTCTTTCTTGGGTAAAGAATTCCACTTCCCATATTTTGCATAGTATGAAAAGAAAAAATTTATTTCATTAAAAGTTTAGTTGCTGTAGAATTTATTAATTATTGTTGATTATTTGCAAAACCACTGGTCCTATTTTGGGATAATGAATCTGACCTCTTGGTCTCCCGGGAGGCGAGGTTGTTACATGTGGTATCAGACCCGTGGTTTTCCATTTAATCTTCCGTATTTATTTTTTTACAAACTCTTTAGAGCCCCAGGGAGTTATTAGAGGGTTTTATGAGGATAGAGGTGTCTAGAAAAGGATCACGGTCTGGGGGTTGGAAATATTTTTCCTCCACCCCGCTAGTCGGTCATGAGGACACCCGAATGAAGTGTGACTGCCTGGCCAAAATCCAAAGAATTGACTCGAAATAAGATACCTCTAGGTTTTCTCATCTATCTTCGTCCCTTCTTACCTCGTATTTCTAGAGAAACATTAAGAGCTTAGGGTTTTCTCTCTCTCCACTACCTCTTATGATTGGGAATACAAGGTGTTAAGGATTAAAGAATCCTCCATCAAATTAATAAAAGATACGTAAACAAGATGTCATCAACATAAGTATAATTAGTTTAAACGTAAACTAAAAGTTGATTGTATGATTATGTAGATGGCTCGTGTGAAGACAGTAACGATCCTCGAGGCCACTGAGAACTCTGCTAAGGGTTGGCCTCCCCACAAGAGGAGGGGATATTCTGAGAAAAGGAAGAGGAACCATGGTGATGAGTCCTCAAAGAAGAGAAAGAGACTCGAGGGAGCCTCAGAAGAAGGCTCAGACCCTAAGTCGGTTCCTTTCGATAACCCAGAGATGGACCAAGAAGAGGAACACATGTCCGAGGATGAGGCCAAGTTCGAGGAGAACCCAACTGGTGGTCTGGGACCTGCAATGGTAGTCCACACACCTGATGCCATGTGGATGGAACAACAGAAGAGACTGACTGAGGCCATTAGTGCCCTGGTCCTCAGGGATATAGCTAGAGACGAGAATGGTGAACCACTTTCTATCCATCCCCGACTCGAAGTCACTATTCTGGACTTTGTCAAGCTGAACATTGAGAAATTATGGGGAGAAGATAAGACCAAAGTGGTTGACAAAGCAGATGCTTGGTTGATAGAGATCGAGAATGGGTTGTGCATGCTGAAGCTGCAGCCGAACAAGAAGGTCCCTTTTGCTGCACATCTCTTGGAAGGAGCAACCAAGATCTAGTGGGAGAACCACATCATGGGTTGAGATCTGAGTGCAGACCCAATGGCATGGATTGACTTCAGGACTATCTTCACAGCAAAATTCATTTGATCTCAGCTAAGAAGGAGAAGGAAAGAGAGTTTACCAACCCGATCCAAGGTAACTTAATAGTCGTAGACTTTGGCCGCAAGTTTCACATTCTGAAGCATTTTGGGTACATGATGGATTAAGAAAGATGAGTGGACATTTTGTAGAGTGTCTTCATCCTACCATTAAGCCTAATGAGATGACAAGTAAACAAAAAACATTCATCGAAGCCTACCACACCGCCCTGGACATGGAGAGGACAGTGATGCCTGCTCAGAATCCACCCAAAGGATATTTGGGCCTCACTGAAGGTACCCAAGGCCAGAAGAATGGTCACAAGAAAGGACAAGGGCACAACCATACCAAGGGAAAGCATGGAGGAAAGCGAAAACCCCTTCATGAGAACAACCAACCTAGGTGCACACCTGTGGAAAATGGCATTCAGGTGAGTGTCACTACAAGAAGAGGACATGCTATCATTGTCAGTAAGAGGGACATCTCCAAGCCAACTATCCTCTACTAGCCCTGAGAGGAACAAACTTAGTAGCAACCCCACATGTAGTAGCCCAACTTGTTGCTACAGCCCCACCTACTCGAGAAATAACACAAGCTCGAGTTTTTTCTATTGACAATAAGGAGGCTCAAGCTAATGCTAATCGGTTGATAGAGAGTAATAACCCTTAGAGTTCTCTTTTATGTTCTAAAATAAGCATGTAATGGTTTAATGTATGGTGAAAAGAAATGTAGGCATGCTTGAAGTCATGGGACACAATGTAAAAGCTTTATTTGACTCTGGATCTACTAATACTTTCATTTCAAGAAATCTCACAACTATGTTTTGTTTGGATATCAAGGATTTAGGGTATATCTTAGATGTCACAACCTTGAGTGGTTGAATCTTTACATCCCTTTTGAAAACTCCTATGATACATGTTAAATATCGAGATCATGAGTTCCCTACAGATTTTATCCTCCTTGACATGAATGATTTTGATGTGATCATTGGTATGGATTGGCTTTATACCTATAGGGCCAATATTGACTATAGGGAGAAGAAGGTAATCATAAAGAAACCAGGTCACCCTCCATTCATTATTAGGGGTAGGAAGGATGCTACCACCAGCCTATATGTGTCAGCTTTGAAAGCAGAGCGGATGATAACCAAAGGTTGTCAGGCTTTTCTAGCAGTCATTAACGAACCGGAGCCCAAGATGCAACCCTTAGAGGAAATAGAGGTAGTCAGGGACTATGCAGATATTTTCCCAGATGATTTTCCTAGGATCCCTCCTGAGAGAGAGGTATACTTTTCAATAGAGCTAGCTCCCGGGACAAACCTATTTCATGAGCACCTTATAGGATGGCCCCTACCGAGTTGCTCAAGTTGAAGAAACAACTGCAAGAACTGTTAGACAAGGGTTTTATCCACCCTAGCACATCACCATGGGGAGAACCAATTCTCTTTGTGAAGAAGAAGGACAGTTCGCTCAGAATGTGCATAGACTACCAAATGATCAATCGGGCTACCATTAAGAACAAATACCCTTTACCCCGGATAGATGACCTATTTGACCAGTTGAAGTTAGCTCGAGTCTTTTCAAAGATTTACTTGAGATCGGGATACCACCAGTTGAGATTCAAGAGTGAGGACATTCTAAAAACCACTTTTAGAAACTGTTATGGCCACTATGAGTTTGTGGTTATGCCTTTTGGTTTGTCCAATGCCCCAAGTGTGTTCATGAACCTCATGAACAGTGTGTTCCAACCCTTCCTTTACTCTTTTGTCATAGTGTTCATAGATGACATCTTGGTTTATTTTTATGACCTAGAACAACACTAAGAACACCTGAGTAGAGTCCTTGATATCTCGAGAAAGCAGAAGTTTTATGGGAAATTCTCAAAGTGCGAGTTGTGGATAGACCGAGTCATGTGCCTTGGACACATCATATCTGGAGGGACCATTTCGGTAGATCCAGAGAAAGTATCAGCTATTTAAGATTGGCCAACACCAAAGAATCCCTCAGAGATCCACAGCTTTCTGGGACTGGCTGGATACTATAGATGCATCATAAAGGATTTCTCAAAGACTGCTTTGCCTCTTACCAAGCTCACCCGAAAGGATGAGAAGTTTGTGTGGTCGGACCTATGTGAAGCACGATTCCAAGAGCTAAAGGAGAAGTTGACTATAGCCCCAGTGTTGACTCTACTATCTGGTAACAAAGTTTTTATGATCTTCACTGATGCATCAAAGATGGGACTCAGATGTGTTCTAGAGCAAGATAGACATGTTGTTGCCTATGCCTCCAGAAAACTCAAACCTAATGAAGTGAATTATCTGACACATCATTTAGAGTTTGCTATGATTATACATGCCCTGAAGATTTGGTGACACTATCTATATGGAGCCACCTTCAAAAGCTTCACCGACCATAAGATCTTGAAGTATCTCCTGACTCAGAAGGACCTAAATCTGAGACAGAGGTGATGGATGGAATACATGAAGGACTATGATTTCACCATTGCCTATCACCCTGGAAAGGCAAATGTTGTAGCAGATGCTCTTAGCTGAAAACAGCTCAGGTGTGCAGTTGTCTTGTCTATCCAGTGGATGAAGTTAGAAGATCTTATGAAATGGACCCAACAATTGTTAGAAGACCGAATCCGTTTGGCTAATATAAAGATTAAACCAGACTTGTTGATTGAGTTGGTAGCTGCCCAGATAGCCAGTCTAGAGCTTGACAAGATGAAAGGTTTGCTGGAGAAACCTCAGACCCACCTCTCTATAGGAGTGGATGGTGGGATCTGATACAAGAGTCGTATTTGGGTTCCTAAAATCTCTCTTTTGAAGGAATGTATCTTACAAGAAGCTCATGGTTCAAAGTACATTGTACACCCTGGCACTACCAAAATGTTCAAGGATCTACAGCGGTACTTTTGGTGGCCTAGAATGAAAAGAGATATAACATAATATTTGGCTAGATGTCTCACTTACTAGATGGTGAATTCTGAACACCAGCGACCTGGTGGATAGCTACAGTCAATTGAAATTCCTGAGTGGAAATGGGAACAGATCACCATGGATTTTGTGGTGGGTCTCCCCAAGATCAAGAGAGGTCATGACACAATATGGGTTGTGGTAGATCGTCTTACCAAGTCAGCACATTTCGTCACACTAAAGACCACTACCAAGGTGATAGACTTATCTGAACTATACATCTGAGAGATTGTACAACTACATGGTGTTCTGAGTTCGATCGTTTCTGACCGCGATCCAAAGTTTACTTCCAAGTTGTGGAAGCAAGTACAAGAGGAACTTAGTACAAAGTTGAAGTTTAGTATCTCTTATCACCCCCAGACAGATGGTCAGTCAGAGAGAAT
Source organism: Alisma plantago-aquatica (assembly GCA_963693085.1). NCBI lineage: Eukaryota > Viridiplantae > Streptophyta > Magnoliopsida > Alismatales > Alismataceae > Alisma > Alisma plantago-aquatica. The sequence goes on along the minus strand of OY856413.1, from coordinate 1,069,633,723 downwards.
GATCCAGACATCACAAGATCTATTAAGAGCTTGTGTGCTCGATTGGGGTGGATCATGGGAGTAGTACTTACATTTAGCTGAGTTTTCCCACAACAACAGCTACCAAGCCAATATTGGGATGCCTCCATATGAAGCTCTTTATGGGAGACCGTGTCGGTCACCGCTTCACTGGGATGATGTTGACGAGAGGACCTTGTTGAGGTCAGATGAGCTCTAAGTGTATGCAGATAAAGTCGCTTTGATCAAGCAGAGGCTGAAGAGAGCCCATGATCGATAGAAGTCGTATGCTGATGTGAAGCGGACTAATGTGCAATTCACTATGGGAGAGCCTGTATTCTTGAAAGTCCGACTGCTCTGAGCTATTGCCAAGAACAGAGGAAAGCTGAGTCCCTGATACGTAGGTCCATCTGTGATTTTAGAATGGATTGGTAAAGCTGCTTATCGTTTGGCCTTACCCCCTCAGTATAGTATGATACATGATGTTTTCCACATGTCAAATCTGAAGCGCTATGTGAAGGACCCGAGCCATGTGCTCAACATTGAACCTATTGAGCTCCAAGGGAGATTGACATATCCAGAGTCTCCTATGAGAGTACTAGATACCAAGGTGAAAGAACTCAGAAATAAAGAAATAAAGATGGTAAAGGTTCTTTGGAAGAACCACGAGGAGGATGAAGCCATATGGGAGCTGAAGACAGACGTGGAAAAAGCATACCCTAAATTGTTTGTTTGATCGGCTGAATTTTGAGGAAAAAAATCATATAAGGAGGGGAGGATGTTACAACCTCAATTTTGCTTATATGACTGTAATTGCAATTGTTTCAAAAGAACTGTACTTGGTTGTAAATTTGCATGTTTTATGATAAATATATGGATTTCTTTTACAACTCTTCCTTGTGCATTGTTTTTCGTGGACCCTTTGGTAATAATGGGTCCAAAATAATAAAAGAGGATGATAAGTTAAAAGGGAATAAGAATTTCATAAATAAAAATGAAAATTGGGATAAAGGTGGAAATATAAGAAATAAATAGATAAGTGTGAGTTTGATCATAATGGATGGTGATCCAAACCCCACATGGATCCTTGAGATGCAAGGAATTGAAATAAAGGAAAAAAATAAAGTGAGAGAGTGGAAATATAAAGGAAATATATATATAGCTTGCACATGAAGAAAATGTTTGTTTTCTTTTGAGTTATGACTATAAACTTGGCAAGACTATAGATTCAGTTATTATGAAGTTTCCCTCAAATTTTAGGATTAAATGGAGCCATGGTTTGAGAGTTATGATTTTTCCAAATTATCCTAAAATGAAAGGATTTTCTTAAAAATAAAAACCAACTCTCCTTTGTTTGGCCGCGAGTGATGTGGATCATTGGATCCTAATCCAACGAAGGCCACTCATCCTCTGGTTCCACCTGAACTAGGAAACATGCCACCCCAGCGAGATCTTTCCACCTGACTTTCCTCACAAATCAGTGCATGTGTGAACTAGGAAATATCATGGTTGAGTCCGGGAGGGAATTCCGCACAACCTATACCTAGGTTCTTTGCACTTTTGATGCTTCTAGAGGGAACACCCAATTTCCTAAAATGGCAGGCGTCGATAGGGGTTGGGAACCCTAAAAATTGGCCCTCTATCCTATAAATAGGACCCCCTCGACTTTGGAAGGCCCTCACGACCATGACCGGCCACTTGCCCTCTTCTCTCGTACCCCAGATCCCTAGATTGGCTTTGTTGCGGTGAGCTTCAGGCTATGGAACCACCGCGGGTAGCTCTACTGGATCGGGTGAGGACGAAGAGCAACCGTCATCTGATCGGAGTCCACAGTGGGTCGCGAGATAGATCAACGACCCTGAAGAGCTCTGTGTTTCTAAAGCCTGTGAGTGGGTGCGCACGCTAGGGACTGCACGATCATACACAGTCAACAACGACTGGCGATCCAATGGCTAGTGATAATTTGAAAATCCCAGGTTAGTCGCCTCTCTAGTCGAAATACAAGAAAATTGATGAATCTTGTTTTATTCGCTAAAAATAGATCCTTTGGCCGAAAAATAAAAGTAAATAGTGATTTTTGATTAGAAAAATATGTAGAGTTTGATAAAAATGTAATTGAAGCCTGATATTGCTTGCAATTTAAAAAAGTACACAAAGTTATCACTTTTGATGTATTAAATTATGGTAAAACCCTAATTTGATATGGAACTCGAATTTAATTACTCTTTTGGGTTATTCTAAGTAATGTTAACTTGTTATGGATAAAAGGGAGAGTTAATTTTGAAAAAGGTAAATTTATGCTTGTTTTAGGGTTTTATGCACATGATTATGTTTAGAAACCCTAATTTGGGAAATATGGGTTTTAATGGTTTAAATCCAAAAATGTAATTATATAACAAAGATTTGGTGATCTCAAACTTGTTTTGGGATTAAAGAACCCTTAATGAGGATAATTGGAATACTTAGGATTTTTGAGAAATAAGAAATCTGTTTTAGGGTTTGTAGCCTAAAAAGGAGATAAAAATTGGATAAAGAAACCTAAGAGACCCTAATGAACCCTAAGGAACTTAAAGCCTTAGAAAGTATCCTCATGTCATTAGGAAGGAGTTTTGATGTTGGGTAATCTATTTGTGTCAGGAATTAAGGGTTGTTTGTATTAAGTTGCTTGCTTGGATATTTTGTTGAATTTGGATTTTGTTACTCAAGAGAAGGTATGTGGTTACGCTTATGGTTAGATCACTTTAGTTTCTCGGTGATTCTCAAAGTTTTATCGATTGCTTGAAATAACTGCTTGATTGTATTTTATTTCATGAAATTATAAAGTGACTATGACTATCACCATAATTATATGTGCATAACTAGCTCAGATCCTGGTCCTCCTCTGTAGCTCTAATGTTGATGAGATAGATGATCTAGTATGTTATGACTGTATCCGAGCTTAATTAGTAAACTAGGGTTTACCTGGATGATTATATGCTTAATTGGATTGATCATTTCTTAAATCGAATTAATGATGATAATTCAATTATGATGTTTTAAACCTAATAAGAATGTTAAGTATTCTATTGTTTGAGAAATTAGGGTTTGAGAAATATAAACCCTAGTTGGCTGAAATTAGGGTTTTCATGGTACATGAGTATGGAATTTGATTAGGATAGCAGTGTGGTAAATGAGTTTTCATATTTTCTACAAATTTTGTATTTAATTGAATTTTTGATATGATATTGATAAATCAATCATGCATATTGGAGAAAACTTTTAGAATATTTGAGTGTTCTTTGAATGTGGTTCTCGGTCGAACTATACTTCGACCAAAATGCTGACAGAGTGCTTTTCAGCAGTGTAATGTTTTATTTTTAATTATTTATTGGTAACTCCAAATTATCTGAAATTAGATCTAAAACTCAATCATAAAAAACATGTAAAATTTTCATAATTTTTGGATGCGTTTAGATCTTATCAGTAGATGAATTACTGAAACTGATATTTTTGTAGAATTCTGGATAGCAGTGCACTATTCGATTTTTCATTATTTAAAGGAATCTTGGAATGATTGAAAATTATAACTAAAGCTTTGTATATCAATTATGCACAACATGCTAAATTCTCATAATTTTTGGAGTAGGTTTGATCTCTGAAGTACATGAATTCACAAAAACCTTCTTATGATAGAAAAATCTATTGAAATAAGAAAAAGTTTAGTGAGGGGTCAATGTGCAATTAACCCAAGCAGCTCAATTGCTCTATATGGTCAACCTAACACACAAGGAGCTCTCATAATTCATGATTCAATCCAGAGAAATGAAATCCTAGAGAGAGAGAGTGTGTGTTGGGGTTTGAGAGGAGAAATTGATGGAGATGCTGACCTAGGGTTTTGCGGTCCGAGGAATGATGAAATCATGTAAGTTTAGCTTCTTTGGATATATTTTCATGGTGAATCTTCTCTCACATGTCAAAATTACGTACCTCCTCTGATTTGATCCAAAATGCTATCAATACTTCCCCTTTTCTCACTCTTTCTTCATAATCCCTCATTTTTAGGGTTTTCGAGTTGAAAGGAAGAAGAATTGGGTGAATTGCTAAGGATTTGATATGGATTCAAGATTTTCAGAAATGGGATACATTTTTAAGGTGTTTTCACACCTTAGGGTGAGTGGGAACTTCCTTTAAATAGTATATTGCACGAAAATTGGTTAAATCAACCATAATCTTTAATTGCTTAGTATGCGACTACAAACCCTAAATTGTCTATTTGTTCTAAGTTGTTGCAAAATGATATGAAATGGATTCTTCATTTGTTTGAATGAATTTCAGATGAAAAAATCTTATTAGAAATGTATACAATGCATTCTAATGAGAATTCCCTAAGTATTCACAAAGGTTATAAGAGTAAACTGAAATATAGGGAATTTTTCTATGACTGAAAATGTTGTATAATTAAATAGAGAAATTTGTTTATCTGGATCCCCTTGGTTATGAATGATTGTTTATCTAAATTCATAGTACATATATGTCAGACACTATCTTGGATTTCATTTAAGGTGAATATTGTTTGTTTCATATCTCAGTAAAGAGGGTGAAACCCTAGATGCGAGGAAAGTTGAATATTTGCGAATAGTTATCGTGAAACCCATTTGAATGGATTTTCATGACATGATAGACTTTATTTATTCAATTTTATTATTGATGCATGTTATCTCAGTGAATGGCATGGAAACCCAAATCCAGCTCAGTTCCAAGGTTTCATACATATATTGATTGTATATGATTTGTTGAAAGCAGTCTTTATTCAGTAAATGTTTGTGTCGTGTGAAATCCTTATGAGAGACATCTGATAAGTGAATGAGGTAAATGAAACCCTAAGGATAGGGCATTCAATGAATCAAGTATTGTTATATCAATGTTCTAAGTATGAGATGTGGTGATGCTTAACAGGTCAATTGCATGATTCTAGTATATAAAGTGCCAAGTTGACATGTATTCTGTTTATTTAAGAATTTTAGTCTTCCTGTATGTATAGTATGATGATTACTCATAATATTACAGTGTTTTGAATATACTTCTCTACTAAGTTTAGTAGGATATACATGTTGTATTATAAGCTTCATATGAATAGACTCGGTACCATAGAGATACCAAAGTCAAGAATAAATAATAGAGAGATACAATATAGTAAGAGATTTCCAAGAATAATAAAATAATATACATAGGTGCCCTGAACACCATAGATTCCCTACGGATGTCTGCACTGTAGGGAGGAAATGATCCACCCTGGAAGTGACCAGTATACGTGGATTGGAATGCACCCACAGAGCATGCGGGGAGACGAAGCCCTTGACGCAATCTCCTAAGAGAAGATATGTTACCCAACATGAACTAGAGATCCCGGTGGTAACCCAGAGGTACCCACAAAGCGTACCAAGTTGAGGCCCATACAGCATCTCAGACCCTCCGCCTGTGTACTCAGCCTACAGGAGAGGTCCAGTTAAAGGCCAACTATTTAGCTGCCTTAGTCAGACATGACAGTTCGAGTCAAGCAGACCCAGATTTAGTTCTAGGCTTAGCTTCCCAGGTTTTAAGCTAAGTCTTGTACGGTGAGATCATAGTTCGTTACGATTCTTCATATGTAGAGTACACTGCATATGATCAGGGCATAATAAAATGAATGAGAGTTTAAACAAGTGTGTGTGCATTTATTCAATTATTCTTGTATATTTCTGAATTAATAGTTCTCTTTATAATCAATCAAGCATTTCATATTGATTCACTCTTATAGATATTTAGAGTATCCTACCATATTTATGATTGTCAATGATTAGACTCCTTAAAGCTTACTGGTGTTATAACTGATATCAATTGCTCAAAAGTATAATTGTAATTATATCAGTGCTTTAGACTATTTCTTTGAAGTACTCATTCACTGAGTGAGTAGGCTCACCCCTCTACTCAAAATTTTAGAGAAATCACATGGACTTGAAGAAGATATCATTACATCAGAGTAGATCTTCCACAAGAGTTAAGTCTGAGTATAGTTAAGTTCAGTCGGTCCTGTCACTCTAGGTCCTTGTGTAGATGTGAGAGAGTTGTAAATGATGTTTTGTATGTTTTTTTTCTTAATAAGAGAGAATAATAAGAGAGAATGCAAATGATTGTCATGTTGTATGTACATGAAAGTGTGAGGAAAATAATGAATGTATGGATGTGTATCATTAATGCTGAGATCACATTTGAGAAATAAAAGTTTAATTCTCTTATAAAGTTAGTTTATGTGGTTCAATGCGAGAAAACAAAGAGTTTGAAAAAGAAGAAAAAGCTTAGGGTGATCTTTGTATTATGTTAAATCCTCAATTTATACTCTAATCTCATGATTAGTGGTTGTTACAACCCCAAATTTTGGGTTCATTTGGTGAGAAATGTAATTTCTCATAATAAAGATAAATGAAAAAATAAAGATATAATTTGTTTTTCATTTACAATAGCCTTGATGATTGTGTTGTGGGCTTTATTGGCTATTGGGCCCAATAATAAGGAAATTCGATTAATTAATGAATAACTGAGACTTCGAGAAAAGAAAGATGTGGAAACCTCTATAAAGTAAATCCAAAGAGGGCTTTCATGCCACATGGGTTCCTTGGGTCCCAAGGAGTCTAAAGTTGCATAGAGGATTCAATAAGAAAAGAAAAGACTAATTAAGTATTTCCTTGTTAAGAAAGAAATTGAAAATAATGATAAAATGTGGAAAATATGCGAAAAGAGGTATAATTGAGTTTTCCTTGGTGGATTTTCGTATCCCAAGGATTTCTAATGTTAAAAAGAATTCCAATAGGAAAATAGAAGAGAGGTAAAGAGAAATCCTTGAAAAGAGAGATAAAAAGGAAAATAATTTGTTAAATAAAAAGGAAATATGAGAAATAGACTTTTAAAAGAAGATAAAGGCAAACCAATATTCCCCAATATGGGAATTCGTGCCTTTAGGATTTCTTGAGGTCCAAGGGACCCAAAATAACAAGATAATCACAAAGGAAAAAGGAATATAAATTAAATTAGATTAATTCATTAGATAACTTGGGAGAGAAGGAAGACTTCTCATTCATTGCAATTTGTTTCCCAATTTTTGTACAGAGCTAGATAATGACAAGACAAACCTTCCCTTAAAATTTGAGTTAAAAAGGAACAACGATTTGGGAGATACGAATTTTGTAAGTTTCCTAAAGTGTAAAGGAAACATTAAATGTCACAATTCAATTGTTCTTACTCGTGACCCGATAGCCGTTGGATTTAGATCTAACAGTGGCTATTTTTCACCTAAGATAAGAAAAGGAGGATCAAGACAGGGATTTTTCCAATCAATTCTCTCGATGCACAATCCCTGTGCAACTTGGGGATCACTCCATTAGATGCGGGAGAGGAAACTGAACCCGATGGTCCGTAGTTCCCCATGTTTCCATGCGGGAAAGGGATTTGCCCAAATCCCTGTTCAAGCCGGACATCTAAGCTTCTGTTGGAAATCCTGACCATCGTGAGCCCTGCCTATATAAGGCTTGGGGTATCCTGTTAGTTTTGCCCAAGGTTTCCGCATGAAAGGATGCCAGTTGAAGGTGCCATCGTGCCTGGGAGAGGTGTCGTCTTGGAGCAGAATCATGCTCTGCTTCCGGCAGCAGGACCCTTGCATGGCCAGCTTGACGAGGACGATGGCTGGGGTGAAGAAGTGGCTCGCAAGGATCGCCAGAGGCTGACGGAGCTAAAAGAGAAAGCTCCCAGGCCGTGGCTACCGGCGGAGGCAAGAGTCAACCCTTCGGTTGACCGGCAACTGGCCTGGCTCGCGAACAGGAGCCGAGTGCTGGGTTGAAGACGGGTTAGGGGAGGAATAGACCTCCTTGCCCTCGGCCATAATGAAGAGAATAAGGGGCATAAATGTCCAAGTGAAAAAACTCTTTACATAGTGCGTGAAACAACGTGGATCGTCTGATCACGTGTGGTCCAAGCGGACCACCGATCGTGCGGCCCAGTATTTTGGTAAAAATCTTCTCTCTATCAAATATTCCAGGAAAAGGACTTAACTTTGCAAAAATCATAACTTCTATTAGGAAGCTCGAATGAATAAAGTTAAAATATGAAAGTTTCTTAGAAAAATACGAGGAATAATGTAAAAATGGTTTTAAATCTTAAATCTGTTTGCTTTAACATAAGTGTAGTATTTTGATAGAAAAGGGATTAATTTGTGGTTAGAAACCCTAATGGTTGATAAAAGATATATTTAATCTTGCAAATATGTTAGTTTGAACATGATTTACTTGATTAATGATTAAGATGGTTTTTAACCTATTTTCATGATAGAATTACAAGGTTTAGGTTTTTAACTCAATATGTTGATTAACAAGTTTAGAAACCCTAAATTAGAGAAAAAGAAAAGAAAAGATATAGTAATCTGAAAATTAGGGTTTTCATGGTCCAAACCTGATCTTAAGGACCTTAATGGAAAATAAGATAAGATAATTAGGGTTTGATGGATATTTGATAAAAGTAAGGTAAAAGTGGTAAAAAGGAAGTAAACCCCTAATTATGGTCAAAACCCTAAAAAGGGCTAGTAACCCTAGGGCACAATTAGGTCCTTTAGACTTGAATACCATGATCCATGATAGAGAATATTGGGTGAATATTTCAAGATTGAATTGTGCTTGCTTGATTTACTCTGGAATACTTGATTGCTTGGAGTTGTTGATTCTGCAAATTAGGTATGTGGTTAATTATGAATAACTTCCTTAGTTTCCTGATGATTTTCCGGATGGTTAATCACATTGAATGCAAATTATCTATTGGATGTTCATATTTGCAAATCATAAAGTCACTATGATTATCACATAAAAAGAAATAGAAGTATGGATTCTCGCACCTACATGCCACCCTGATGGATGATGCCAAAGGTCAGGCCCAGATGGGTAGACCAATGGATGCCTTGAGTGGTGACCCCAGGAACCAAGAAGGTGTCCTATGATATTACATGACTAGTGGGCACCATGAGTGGTGACCCCCAGGCACCAAGCTCGGGATTGAGAAGGTGGCCTTAAGTCATTGGCAAAGGGCACCCTAAGGTGGGTATGCCAGGGTTAGGGCAAAAGCGGTGGAGAATGTTATACTGAAAAATGTAAATTGGCTTGTTAATTTGATTGTGATTATTAAATTGTTAGCCATATTTGCAAGATTTTGGTTGTTCCCACATACCAGTATATTTCGATATATTGACTGACGTTTTGTTTGTCGGCGTTTTAGGAACAACAATTGAAAGAGCAAACAGTAAAGTGACACATTGCGGAAAAAGAAATAAAGTGCAAGGAGGATTAGGTAGAATGATTCAAGATTAGGATAGATAGATTTCCAAGGTTTTCAAAGGTAAGTAAAGTTTTAATTTTATACCAAATTCCAATTAGTTAGTAGAATTTCATAATTGTTATTGATTATTTATCAAACCTTTGATCCTATTAATTGAATAATGGCTCTGTCCTTCGGGTCTCCCTTAATTGGGAGTTACCGGGAGGTGGGATCATTACAATTGGTATCAGAGCTAAGGTTCCTCACTTAATCTTGAATAATTATTAAATTTTACAAATTCTTTAGAACCCAAGGGAGTTATTAGAGGATTGTCCGAAAGATTGAGGTGTCTAGAAAAGGATCACGTTCGGGGGCTGGCAATATTTTCCTCCGCACCGCTAGTCGGAATACGAGGACTCTCGAATTGTGTGACTGCCTGGCCGATGTCTTAGGATATGACTCGAAATAAGATACCTTTAGGACTCTCTCATCTTGTTCTTCCCTTCTCAACTCAAATTCTATTAAGGACCTTAAGGATTAGGGTTTTCTCTCTTCTCCTCACCCTCTTTAGGTATGGGTAAAGTTAATAAGGTCTAAGGAATCCTCCACCAAATTAATGAAAAGCATGTAAATATGATGTCATATACATAAGATTAATAGATTAAGCGCAAACTAAAGAATAGATACATGCTTAGGTCGTATGATACAAGTTGTAATCGCCCTCAGGAGAGGCCTGAGGATAGATCTCTTATTAGGAGGCTGAGTAGAGAGGGTTAGTTTGGGAGGTAGAGATCTCCATTAAAGGTAGAGACATAGCACATGCTTTGAGGATGATGGTAACCCTAACCCTAAGTGAAGGTTAGAGAGAGAGATGACATGATGAGTTAGATGGCATGGTTGACCGAGTGTTTGGTTGGTCATGCCTTTGGGATGCCATAAGAGAGTAGATGACCTAGTACCTTTGGCGACCCAACCCTGGAGAGGGTCGTGCATGCCATAGCAAAGGATAGCTCCTTCGTGGATGAGGTTAGAGGAGAACCTATACTTACCCTATGGGATTAGGGAAGTAGGGTATAGCTTGATGAAATCCTAGTTAAGAGATCATGATGGATGGCTTATGAAAGGGGTATGGATGCTCTTGAGCCAAACATGAGTTGAGCATAGGCTTCAACCACATAGGGGTATGCTTGTGAGCATGAGCCTTCATGGAGAAGGGACCTCTAGTAAGTATGGTTGGAGGTGGAATTAGCTCTAGAGAGAGAAAGCAGAACCCCAACAAGGAGGTTGGAACCCTAAAACCTCGAAACTTGAGGAGTAGTGGGAGTTGAGAATGATGCAACCTAAGTGGATGATAGTGGTTGCCTTATGCTTGATCCCTGGAGGCTGATGATATCTTGCTTGCCTTAGAGGAACCAAACCCTAGTGAGAGGACGATGCTTCTAGTACCCAGGGTATAAGTGGTGTACCTAATGCTCATGATGAGAATTGAGTCTAATGTAGGTTTGATGTAGTTTCGAGTATGGTACTCTTCATGTATAGAGGAAAAGGAAACCCCTTAAGTTGAATGTAGGTTTGATGAACCCCTCACAACTAAGTTGGTCTAATGTTGAGGATGAGAACAAGTGTGACCTAGCATGGTTTAATAGGTGATCTGCTTGTGCCTTGGTAGCGGTTGGGTTAGGCATGTTCATGTGAATGTAAATCCTAAGGACGGCTGTGACCTTGTTGTCAAGAGTTGTAGTTTCCTCCCATCTGGGGAGAGGGACCCTTTGGTAGGGTGTATACCAGTTTTGCTGGTTTTGAGGTAACCTAAAGAGGTCCCATAGGATCTTGAGAAGCTAAGTGAAAAGTACATGGAATGAGAATGAACCTAAGTGCATGTGTATGTGTTACCATGGAGGTAACTGGTATGGGGCGTGACCAAGGTAGGCAGGTTTCCTTGACCCGTATGAAGGGATGAAAGTCAGTCGAGAATGCAGAGAGAGATGATGAAGGATTGGGTAAGGTTCTAAGTTGAACATGTACTATGTTAGAATCCTAAGTCTATCCAAGGGTCAGGTAGGGATAAGACCGATGGAAGTAGGAGTTGCCTAATTATCTAGTTGCACATGACCATAGGGTCGGGAGGTAACAACCATCATTGTCTGAGGGCCATGGGTTAGGAGATTGATCACCTTCATGAACTCATGGGACCCAAAAGGCAGATGAGTAGGGCACTCTCTGGATGCATAAGGGAAAAGGGATGACACCAAAAAGTGCCGGCACCCTACAGACCTCGAGGAGATGACCAAGGATTGTGTAGTGACCCAAGTAGGTTTGAGACTAGTTTTCCATGAAACTAACTTTGATATCAAGATGACTGAGAAGTAGAGACATAAGTTGCACGTTTCAACTTAGTTTTAAAGGTGTATTGGCAAGGTGGGATGTACCATCTCTACTCCTGGAATGGGAAGAACTCTGTATTTGGACGGCCGCCAAATGCTTATTTCTTCTTGTTATAGGAGTGAGAGATAGGACAATACGCATGCCATACACCAAGGATAAAGATGATGTAAGTTGGAACGTTGCTGCAAGGTATGAGGATAGAGATGATAACATACCTTTGTGGAAGGAATAATACATGGATGGTTTACAAACACTAAGAGAGACAAGGTAGTCATCTTATAAAGATGTTTTTAGCATGAGCTATGTGGTTTTTGCAAGTGATACAAGGTCGAGTTCGATCACAGTGAGTATGAGCTCAGAGCTTCTTAATGAAGATAGACGTAGAGTTTGAGATGAGATGATAAGTATAATACATGGAGGTGTATGTTACCGAACACTTAAGGATGAGAGGTGGTAATGAATACTCTGGTTGAGATATAGCTGCCTAGTTTAGCTGGAAGCTAGAAGAAGTTGAGGTTGTTCGACTAACCCTATGTTTGGAAAGAGGATGTGTTTTGCCTAACACACAAATGAAACAAGATATGTTGAACAAGTTAATAGTTGTTTGGTTAGCCAGTTTAGTCCTTGATATAGTAAAAGGATGGTGATAGAACCTCAGATATATTCCTTTGGATAGGAAGGTAATAAAACCCTTTTGAGAATGGTTTAGGGTTTCTGAGGTATCAAGCTTGAGGAATCACAACAATACGGGAGGTCATGATATACTTTGGTACTACAAAGATAGTAAGTGTGAGTAGCACTCTGGATGCTTAAAACAAAGTTGCATGTAGCATGTGGCCATGCAAGTCAGGAGGTGAAGGACGAACACCATTAACCCAGTGCATGGATATAAAGTATAAAGAGTTCCCGAGAGGGAATGAGAGTTCATCATTATGGATGTTGTGAGTCTCTCCTAGACCAAGAAGGTCAAGATACAATATGGGTTATGGTAGATCGCCTTACCTAGATGACATGAGAAAGGAAGATTTCTATCAAGGGACAGATCAGGTTGAACTACTTATGAAAAGAGATGGTTCAACTACACCATGATGCAAATTCAAAAGTTCTTGATGTGACCTAAATGTTCACTTCCGTGAGGTGGAAGTAGATACATGTAGAGCTCAGTGTTTGTACAGTTTATCACCCCATACTAATGGACAGTATGATCCAGACTAGAGGGTCTGATGAGAGCATGTGTGCTCATTTAGGGTGATACATAGAGACAGTTCTTAAGATGTGATGTTAACCACCATAACCTTTATCAGGATGCAAGAAGTCTTATAGAGAGGTTGTGTCGGTCACCGCTTCATTAAGATGATGTTGGTGAAGGAGGCCTCACGAAGGTCAGAAAATAACCACAATGTGTGTAGATGAAGTCGCTTTGATCGTGTAAGGGCTGACATGAGTCATGAGATGATGCAAAGCAGACCGACATGCAGTTCACTGTGGGAGAATATGTGATGTGAAAATCCGACCCCTCTAAGCTACAGTTGAGAAAGCTGAGTCCCTGATATATGGGTCCATTTGAGATGGATTGGTGGAGATGGTTGTGTTTAGCCTTGCCCCTCGGGATAACATGATGTGTAATGTGTTCCATGAGTCCGATCTAGAGAACTATGTGAGGTACCCAAGCCATGTCTTGAGCCTTGAACCTATTCAACTTTTGAGAGGCTGAAATGTCCTGAGTCACCTATGAGGGTATGATATACCAAGGTACAAAAGAACTCAGATGGAAGAATATGAGATGATGAAGGTTCTTGGGAAGCACCATGGAAAGGGTGATGCCACATGGGAGCCCTGATGGACGTACGAAAGGCTTATCCTGAACTGTTTGTTTGGTTGATGGAATTTTGAGGGCAAAATTCGTATAAGAGGGGAAGGATGTTACAACCCCAAATTTTGGGTTCATTTGGTGAGAAATGTAATTTCTCATAATAAAGATAAATGAAAAATAAAGATATAATTTGTTTTTCATTTACAATAGCCTTGATAATTGTGTTGTGGGCTTTATTGGCTATTGGGCCCAATAACAAGGAAATTCGATTAATTAATGAATAACTGAGACTTCGAGAAAAGAAAGATGTGGAAACCTCTAGAAAGCAAATCCAAAGAGGGATTTTGTGCCACATGGGTTCCTTGGGTCCCAAGTAGTCTAAAGTTGCATAGAGGATTCAATAAGAAAAGAAAAGACTAATTAAGTATTTCCTTGTTAAGAAAGAAATTGAAAATAATGATAAAATATGGAAAATATGCGAAAAGAGGTATAATCGAGTTGTCCTTGGTGGCTTTTTGTATCCCACGGATTTCTAATGTTAAAAAGAATTCCAATAGGAAAATAGAAGAGAGGTAAAGAGAAATCCTTAAAAAGAGAGATAAAAAGGAAAATAATTTGTTAAATAAAAAGGAAATATGAGAAATAGACTTTTAAAAGAAGATAAAGGCAAACCAATATTCCCCAATATGGGAATTCGTGCCTTTAGGATTTCTTGAGGTCCAAGGGACCCAAAATAACAAGATAATCACAAAGGAAAAAGGAATATAAATTTAATTAGATTAATTCATGAGATAACTTGGGAGAGAAGGAAGACTTCTCATTCATTGCAATTTGTTTCCCAATTTTTGTACAGAGCTAGATAATGACAAGACAAACCTTCCCTTCAAATTTGAGTTAAAAAGGAACAACAGTTTGGGAGATACGATTTTTGTAAGTTTCCTAAAGTGTAAAGGAAACATTAAATGTCACAATTCAATTGTTCTTACTCGTGACCCGACAGCCGTTGGATTTAGATCCAACGGTGGCTGTTTTTCACCTAAGATAAGAAAAGGAGGATCAAGACAGGGATTTTTCCAATCAATTCTCTCGATGCACAATCCATGTGCAACTTGGGGATCACTCCATTAGATGCGGGAGAGGAAACTGAACTCGATGGTCCGTAGTTCCCCATGTTTCCATGCGGGAAAGGGATTTGCCCAAATCCATGTTCAAGCCGGACATCTAAGCTTCTGTTGGAAATCCTGACCATCGTGAGCCCTGCCTATATAAGGCTTGGGGTATCCTGTTAGTTTTGCCCAAGGTTTCCGCAAGAAAGGATGCCAGATGAAGGCGCTATCGCGCATGGGAGAGGTGCCGTCTTGGAGCAGAATCCTGCTCTGCTTCCGGCAGCAGGACCCTTGCACGGCCAGCTTGATGAGGACGATGGCGGGGGTGAAGAAGTGGCTCGCAGGGATCACCAAAGGCTGACAGAGCCAAAGGAGCAAGCTCCCAGGCTGTGGCTGCGGCAGAGGAAAGAGTCAACCCTCCGGTTGACCGGCAACTGGCCTGGCTCGCGAACAGGAGCCGAGCGCTGGGTTGAAGACGGGTTAGGGGAGGAATAGACCTCCTTGCCCTCCGCCCTAATGAAGAGAAGAAGGGACATAAACGTCCAAGTGAAAAACTTCTTTACATAGTGCGTGAAATGCCATGGATCGTCTGATCACGTGTGGTCCAAGCGGACCACCGATCGTGCGGCCCAGTATTTTGGTAAAAATCTTCTCTCTATCAAATATTCCAGGAAAAGGACTTTACTTTGCAAAAATCATAACTTCTGCTAGGAAGCTCGAATGAATAAAGTTAAAATATGAAAGTTGCTTAGAAAAATACGAGGAATAAGTTAAAAATGGTTTTAAATCTTAAATCTGTTTGCTTTAATATAAGTGTGGTATTTTGATAGAAAAGGGATTAATTTGTGGTTTGAAACCCTAATGGTTGATAAAAGATATATTTAATCTTGCAAATATGTTAGTTCGAACATGATTTACTTGATTAATGATTAAGATGGGTTTTAACCTGTTTTCATGATAGAATTATAAGGTTTAGGGTTTTTAACTCAATATGTTGATTAACAAGTTTAGAAACCCTAAATTAGAGAAAAAGAAAAGAAAAGATATAGTAATCTAAAAATTAGGGTTTTCATGGTCCAAACCTAATCTTAAGGACCTTAATGGAAAATAAGATAAGATAATTAGGGTTTGATGGATATTTGATAAAAGTAAGGTAAAAGTGGTCAAAAGGAAGTAAAACCCTAATTATGGTCAAAACCCTAAAAAGGGCTAGTAACCCTAGGGCACGATTAGGTCCTTTAGACTTGAATACCATGATCCATGATAGAGAATATTGGGTGAATATTTCAGGATTGAATTGTGCTTTCTTGATTTACTCTGGAATACTTGATTGCTTGGAGTTGTTGATTCTGCAAATCAGGTATGTGGTTAATTATGAATAACTGCCTTAGTTTCCTGGTGATTTTCCGGATGGTTAATCGCGTTGAATGCAAATTATCTGTTGGATGTTCATATTTGCAAATCATAAAGTCACTATGATTATCACATAAAAAGAAATAGAAGTATGGATTCTCGCACCTACATGCTACCATGATGGATGATGCCAAAGGTCAGGCCCAGATGGGTAAACCAATGGACGCCTTGAGTGGTGACCCCAGGCACCAAGAAGGTGGCCTATGATATTGCATGACTAGTGGGCACCATGAGTGGTGACCCCCAGGCACCAAGCTCAGGATTGAGAAGGTGGCCTTAAGTCATTGGCAAAGGGCACCCTAAGGTGGGTATGCCACGGTTAGGGAAAAAGCGGTGGAGAATGTTATACTGAAAATTGTAAATTGGCTTGTTAATTTGATTGTGATTATTAAATTGTTAGCCATATTTGCAAGATTTTGGTTGTTCCCACATACCAGTATATTTCGATATACTGACCGACGTTTTGTTTGTCGGCGTTTTAGGAACAACAATTGAAAGAACAAACAGTAAAGTGACACATTGCAGAAAAAGAAATAAAGTGCAAGGAGGATTAGATAGAATGATTCAAGATCAGGATAGATAGATTTCCAAGGTTTTCAAAGGTAAGTAAAGTTTTAATTTTATAGCAAATTCCAGTTAGTTAGTAGAATTTCATAATTGTTATTGATTATTTGTCGAACCTTTGATCCTATTAATTGAATAACGGCTCTGACCTTCGGGTCTCCCTTAATTGGGGGTTAGCGGGAGGCAGGGTTGTTACAGTGGTAATTGTGAGATTGGGGTGTAACAACTTGGTATCAGAGCTTAGGCTGAGTTGTTAGGGACCATTAAGTTAGTAAGTTAGAGTCATAAGTGTGGAAGATAGGAGATGTTATGATGTTAGCTCTGGGGATTTGAGTATTTGGATATATTGGCCCAGTATTTGAGTACTTGGATCAACCAATATCAAGCTACTCTGTCTATTCTTTCATGTATACCCTAGCCAGGTATACAGTGGAAGGATGGGCTAGAGAGGAACCCTAGAAATATTAGGGATAGAAATAAGATAAGTAATATGAATTAAGAGCATAAATACAAAATGAGATAGAACTTTCATTTCATATTATTGTTTTATTGGAGATGAATAGAAAAGCTCTTATATGTTTGAATTCAGATATTCAGTATTTTGTAATATGTATGGGTCTTTAAAATTTGTTGTACACTATGCAGTTGTATCATTTATTGATTACATTCTTTGTATCAAGTAGACTAGAAATGATCTTTGAATGAACTTTCCTAAGGGGATATTCTTTCCACATGCTTGAGATTAATAGGAGTTGGTTAATCTTAAGTACCTCTTGGCTTCAGGACTACAGGTTCTTCCCCGTCCGGCTGGCAGGATGCATTACTGGGATCTAATGACTCCTATTAACAATTTGATAAGAGTAGACTCTGGATAAATTAGACCCACATCATGGTGAGAATGTACATACACTAAGATGTTGAAACATATGGGGAGGATTGGAATAGCTAAGAATCAGTTGGAACTGATATTTGAGATCCAACTTTGAGGCCTCATATGAGAAACCCTTAATTGGGAATAAAGGAACACGACATAAGGTTCTGATTAAGTTTAATAATTAGTATTATATGAACTCTAAATATGAAATATGTAAAAGATATGAGAAAAGTATGTAAGGGCCAAGATAGTAAGAATCAATCATGAGGAATGGATTATATAATTGAGTACAATGTTTTTATGTACTCCAAAGAAAAGGGAAAATAGAAGAAAAGAGTTAAGTATTCGATAAGTACATAGAAGTGAAGAGTCTTCGGAAGATTTAAAGTGAAGAGAACTAGACGAGCATGTAAATCATAAAACTAGGATAAGAAACTTCGTTGAAACAAAGAGAAATGTTGGAAATAATGAGCTTGATTAAGGAATGAGGGTTATGATATAATTGAGAGCATGGAATGTATACCTTTATTGTGAAGTTAATACATTCATCCTTACTGCCTTTGGATTCAAAGTCTCTATAGAACAACAAACTAATTTCTAAAAGAAGAAGAAAAGTGTAGCTAAATAAATGAATATGTCATACAAAGGTAGACTATATTCAGGAAGGAACAACTTGATTGAAAGAGAAACTATGTTTCACCCATGCATGAGTCGTTTGATTTAAAATGAAAAATATGTAATGTATTAAACATGAGTTGAAACTAGTAGAGAGATTATTGATATAGAATTTCAAGTTCACATTAGCAAAAGGATAAAAAGAAATATGTGCAACATGGTATACGTGATCATATACATAAAAGAAGCAACATGATCATAAGAGAAAACTAGAAGTTAAATATGACATGTGGAATAATTGTATATGATAAGGGGATTATGGAAAGTAAAGAAGGGTTTGAAACATAATGGAGTAATATAGATTATAAAAGAAAGAGGTTGTGAGATTCAAGAAAGTGCTAATTAGTCAAGTATCCTTGTTGATAATTAATTAAACCTACATATGAGAAATGTATTAATGAATGCTTGAAGATAAGAATTCTAAGTCTCAAAATCATCTTCTCTTTCATATCTTCCTTAATGAGAGCAATGTGGGAATGAAGTGATAAGAAAATGAATCATATCTGATGCATAACCACCATGGTAGAGGCATCTAGTGAATGTAATAATGACACACAATATGATGATGAAATCCTAGAAGGGTAAATTGTGAATGTAATCTATGTGAATGGCCAATTAAGATGAAGGGAATTCAATTGATAAGATAAGGAAGCCTTTAGTAAAACTTGTGAGATCCAAAGTTTGACTTTCAAATTAAGGGAGCAAAGTCACACCACAATAATGTCATGCTACTGATAAAGGCCAAACCCTAGAATGTTTAGAGTTGTAGTAGTTCAAGGGTTGTCACTAGTGATTTGACCTTGAATACTAGCATCTCTATAAAGTAAGATCATGAGATTTAAACTATGAGAAGTAAACTAGCACTGATAGTAATCCAGGGTTTAAAGATAGCTAATATGAAAGGTGGATAAACAATATGAAAATGATTTGGAGCAAAGAGTAAGATATAAATTTGAAATGTGACAAGTGTGTTTTGAACAAAAGGAGAAATACAATATGAGTGGTGTGATATGAAATAAATTCTTGCAGTGATAGCAAGAATAATGAAAAATCTATTCATACCTTGTATCTTTTAATTTTAGGTGTGTTTAATCTACATGATTAAAATGAGAAGGATAAGTAGCAAAAAGTAAGTAATGAATGAGAAGAGAGATAAGACAAAACAATGGCTTTTAGTAATATGTGAATTTGTTTTTAGAAGTATAATTTCTTGAAGGTATGTTAAGGGATGTAAATTGGTTCTACTAATGATTTTAGTGTACATGTGCAAGCAATATGTTAATTAAAGGTGTCTGATAGTTTAATTCATTCATACCAATAATCCATCTTAGTATTGTACAATTGTGGTATGGTGATATGGGTTGAATGATGATGTAAGAAATGGAGGGTTACCTTAAATAAGGGATGATAACCATATTGTATTGATATGTAAACCTAATGAGGTGTAGCTTGTTATACCTAGTTTTAATATAACTAAGTGATGGTAATTGGGTATGAATACTCCTTGAATGAATAATACAATTATGGAGTACTCTGTTACTGTTGTTGAAACCCTAGCATACTATAACCTGATGGTTACACCTTGAATTATGTGTGGGTTCATACTTGAGAATTCTTGACGATGTGTATATATGTGTATATACTTGATAAAGGCCAAACCCACTAGTAATCAAGAAGAGTTTCATTAGACATAGAGAAAGATTCATAGGAAGGTCTAGGAGGAGATGGAGGAGCTGGGTAGAGGTGGAAGCACCTGGGGTAGATGTAGATGTGGGGTGGAAGGAATTCTTGACGATGATGTCACTAGTGTAAACCCCTTTTCTACTAGATTTGTAGGTAAGATCCTTGAAAATAGTTTTTTTAGTATAAAACTCAAATAAGCATAATATAAAGTTAGGGTAGGGCGGTTGGGAGTCCTTGGTGTTCTTCTCTATGTGAAAATAGGTCATGTGGTGTAGAATATATTTGACCCATTTGACTTTGATATTTGCAAAAGACAATACATAAGAACAATATAATTCTATGCAATATCTATTTTGTTTCACTTTAGATGGATATTTCAATTTACTATGAGTGTTATTAGACGTGTCTTAATGTCTAGAGAAGAAGAGGGTAGGATTGACTTCTTCTTGTATGGAATGTAAAGTTTGTTTAGAGTTTTATGGATTTCTGGAATGGTTAGCTCAGGGTTAAAACTCTTGAAGAAATTCTTAGGATCATTGAGGTCCATGTATGAGTTATAGGAAGCAATGCAATCTTGTGAGGATGAGGAGCTAGAGAAGTACTTGTTTAAAGAGTACTCAATGATTTGAAACCTAATCCCCGCAATCATGGAAGAAAGGAACTTGGTTGTTTGGGTGTGACACAAGAGTTGTATAGTTCCATGTAATATTGCCATAGAATTCATGGACAAGTTTCATTCTAGATTGAAAATTTAAAAAGTATGATTGCTTTAAACAAAATGCAACAAGGTATTGGGTTGTGAAAAACTTCTTAACCCCATTCAAGATCTCATTTTGTATCTCTAACAAGGGCCTAAAAGGATAAGGATTTCTAGATAGCAACTCTTTGTATCGATTAACAACTTGAGACTTGATAAAAGAGGTACTAGCATACCCAATGATCCTTGAAGATGTGGAAGAAGATAGAACACCATCTGGACCCATCCTCTTCCTTTGCTTTGACACCATGGAGAAAGAAATGGAGATAGATGGTGCCAAATGAGGAAGAAACCTCCAGCAACCACCCAAAACATTATTTTAAGGTTAGGGATGGAAAGGGAAGAAGAAACTTGGACTGGAGGAGGCTAGGATATGTAGGAGGGTCTAGGGTTTAAGGATGAGCACAAAGAAGGGCCAGTCAGTCGAATTTTTCTCTAGTTAGAGGTATACAATCAGCTGATATTCCATATATATTTTCATGCAATAGTGTTTTTGGTCAAGTTTATGATTTGGGAAACTCGGACGACACTATTGTGTGTGTAGTCTTTGATCATCTTGTCGGTTGGGTTTTCACAGAAAAAGCTTGACTGGCAGAGGAGCCTATAAACAACATTTGAAATTTAATCTAGAGCACTAGATCACTATATAAATGCATTTCTCTAGCCTCTCATGTATATTGAGCACATAAAGGCACTTTCTCCTCATCATTGGCTACTATTTTTCAATCAAACAAGCATTTGCAATTTAAAGAAAAAAACTCCAAAAAAAAGCAACAAAACTTGGCATTTGTAGCACAAACAAGTATAATATGAGAATTTTATGAGCAACACCACATAGATAAAAGAACTTCTTAGCTAGAAGGTGTACCATTATCATTAAGAGAAGTGTTGAGCAATTGTGTTGTAATAAATGTAAATTTCTCTCTACCTAGAGGTTTAGTAAAAATGTCTGCAAGTTGATTTTTGGTGTCCACATATGTGATATAGGCATCTATCTTACTGATGAGGAACCAAAGGAATTGATGATGAACTTATACATGTTTATCTCCTCTATGAAATATAGGATTGTAAGAATGATTGATTACACTAATATTATCACAGCAAATAGGAGATGCATCATAGAAAAAAAATTAAATTTTTGAAGCATTTGCTTCATCTATTGGACTTGGGCACAACAACTTTCAGCTGCAATGTACTTAACCTCGGTAGTTGAAAGAGCCAAAATACTTTGTTTCTTAGAAAAACAAGAATATAAGCATGGACCTAGAAGGAAGAGAGTGCCACTTTTGCACTTTATATCAATTAATCACTCAAAAAAAATATGTGTCACTATATGATGTGAGAGTAAAGTCCCTTGACATAGGATGCCATACTCCAAACTTTTAGGTTTTGGCAAGGTACCTTAGATACCTCTTGATAATTATAAGATTGGATTTGTTTAGGCTTGATTGAAATGTAGCACACAAGCCAATACTAAACGTGATATCCGGTGTAGAGGCGATCAAGTATAACAAGCTACCAATCATACCTCTATCGAGCTTCTCATCTACCTTTTCACCATCTTCATCTCTATCAAGTTTGGAAGTGTTAAACATGGGAACTATTGGCTAAATTGGACATTAGCATAACCTTTGTTTTGATGATGACAAACATTTCACTATTGTGGATCTAATGTGCTAATTGAGTATTTCAGGGTTCAAAGGAATAAGGAAATCCTACTTAGTGGGAAGATGAATATCAATGCAAATTAAAGATCAAATATTCTTAATTTTATAAATGTTCATGATTCTACTCAAATGTAAACACTTGTACAAAATTATAATGCACAAGTACTTAAACATCATGTAAATCAAGCGTTATATCTTCCTTACCCACCTATAACCCTTAGATAGTTTTCCCCCAAAGTTAGAGTCACCCACACACATTGAAACACACACTTAGTAGGTGATTCAAAAGTCTAGAATAGGGACACTGTCGGTCAAAGAAATTGTCAATCGAGATAGTATCGGTCGAAGTTCTTGTCGATTGAGGACTACCTCGGTCGAAACTGTGAGCAATGTTCAACAACTTACACAATTGTGCTCTAAAATATCTCAGTCAAAAATAACCTCGATCGAGTAAGCAATGATCTAAAGCTTACTACCGTTAGACTGGTTGGTTGGTTGTTGGGAGTTGGAAATAGACGTTGCAACACTTTTTCTCCAAACCCCTCTTTAGTCGAAGAAAAGGTCTACCAAGACACATTTCGGTCGACAAGTTCCTCGACCGAGATAGTTTTTGGATTGTTCTTTTCACCTCGAAACAATTATCCTTTACAAGTCAATTAATGAATACCTAATAGCTAGTTAAGTACTAAGAACACTCTAAAAATCCTCTATAACGTCCCTAAGTACTTGGAAACCATTCCTATAAATAGGAGAGGCCTTAGGATACCTAAAGCACAACTACACTTGAGAATACATTCTAGTAAGCAACTAAGCAAGAGCTACACTTTCCATCTTATGTTACTTTCTACAATTTCATGTCCTATATCTACAATCTCCTAGCCACCACATATAGCCTCATCCATCTTAAGTGGATAGGAGATCTATATGCTTGATATAGGATCAACGTGTTGTACTCAATTAGATAAGTATTTTCTTCTATATTGTATATTGTTCTCCTTGACTACTCCTAGGTTTGGAGGATGTTGAAAGGAGGTTTCTTGGAGCTACTTCTTTGTGAAGAAGGCTGCTTTGAGGTGTGCTTGAGATTACTTCAAGGAAGGCTGCTTCAAGGGAGGTTGGAGCTACTTCTAAAGGAAGGCTATCTAAAGCTGGTGGCACTACTTCAAGGAGGTGAAGGCTGCTCCAAGGACTTGAAGTTACTTCAAGAAGGCTGCTTCAAGGAAGTTGAGGATACTTTAAGGGTGTTGAAGGTGATTGTATTTTATGTAGCATCCTTACGAGTAATAATATAAATCACTTTCAAAATCCCAATTGGACACAATTGGGTAGTGGACATAATTGGGTAGTGGACTAACTACCTTTGACTTCAAAGGTAGGAACCACTTTACGTCCTTGTGTCTTCCTTGTTTCCCCCTCCTTCTTTGGTTGAGTGTTTTGCTTTTTTTAATTTATTCTAAAGTTCCAAAAGGTTCCATTCACCCCCTCTAGATATTTCAATTGGTATCAGAGCAGGTCTTCAAGGAGCCATAACATGTCATGAAGAATGGGGGACAACATGTCGAACAACCTCAACCTTGAAGGAACCTACGTGACCCAACCACCACCCTTTTATGGAAGTAAATACACTTATTGGAAGAGAAGGATACAATATTACTTCCAACAAATTAGCTTGGACCTTTGGAGGATGGTATATACACCCTATGTACTTGCCACGATGGAATATGCAACATGGGATCCAAATACGGTAAAACAAGTCCAATTAAATGCAAAGACAGTAAACATTTTATATTGTTCTATTTCTATTAATGAGTTTAATAGAATATCTTCATTGGATACGGAATATGATATATGGCATAAACTTTCCATAACACATGATGGAACTACCCAAGTGAAAAACATCAAAATGAATATGCTTAAAAAAAGTTTAAACAATTTCATTTGCTACCTATTGAATCTATTAGTGAAATGTATGCAAGATTTTCTTCCATTGTTAACAGTTTAAGTGCATTAGAAAAATATATAAGTGAATAAGATCAAGTATCCAAAATTCTTAGATCGTTACCTCCAAGACACAAGCCAAAGGTGACAGCCATTGAAGAAGCCAATGATCTCACCACAATGAGGATGGAACAACTCATTGGCAACCTAGAGACGCATGAGGTAACTCTTGAAGAAGAAGAAAGATTGGAAGCCAAACACAAGAAGGACATTGCTTTTAGGGCATCAACTAATGAAAGCAACAAAACAAGTGTAGAAGATAGTGAAGAAGAGGCACTCATTGTAAATGGTAAGCAATATAGAAGGTTTAAACTAATAGAAATTATTCAATTTCTGCTTCTTCTTCCCTTAGGTGCTTTGAATGTAGTAAGAAGGGGCATTTAAAAAATGAGTGTCCCCAAGTCATGAAGGGAAAGAATTCTTCTCTCAACAAGAAAGATAAAGCCTACAAAGCAGCTTGGGATGACTCAAGCGATGACCACAAAGTGAAGAATAGGTGGAATGTCTCATGACCAAAGAAGACACGGTAAGATGTTTCATTGAACAAAAAAAGAAGAAGCAAATGAGGTAATTCTTCTTGATTTATCTAAAGAAGAGTTATTAACTAGTATTGATGAATTACATGATAAATATGTTGATTATAAAAAGAAATTAAAAAGGCTTACAAAAACCAATGAAAATTTGTATGCTGAATTAAATGATCTTAATTTGAAAAAAAAATCTTATGTCTGAACAAGCTACTTTGAAATCATCTATCAATGATTGCAATATTAAGTTGTTTTCTCTAGAAACTAAGAATAACTTTATTTGCCAAGAAAAGGTTTAATTGCTTGCTAAGATAAATGATCTTCAAACTCAACCTATTCTATGTACTCATTTAGATTATGATGCTATTGTCAAAGAAAGAGATAGTTTGTTAACTAATCTAGATCAAGCAAAGTTAGACATTAAAAAGAGAATGGATGAAATTTCTAAGTTACAAAAGGATATTAGTCGCTTGAAAAATAAAGATATTCTTGATAAAATTTCTAAAAGACTGTTCAGGTCAAATTGGGAGGAGTGGACTAGGTTATGTGCCCAAAGATAAATCCTATCAAAAACCTAGAACTAAAAAGACACATTGCAAATGTTTGAAGAAAAGGAACATCTTCAAAGATGTGGTGATTTTAGACCTATCTCACTGAATAAAACCTGCTTCAAATAAATCTCCAAAGTAATCATTGAAAGACTTAAGCTGTTGTTGCCATTCTGGATTAGTGGAACTCAATCCAGTTTTTTCCTTGGGAGGCATATCAAAGATAACATCCTCCTTATCCAGGAGATCATCTATTCTATGAAGAATAAAGCCATAAAAAAGAATCATGTCTGCATTAACCTTGATCTCTCGAAGGCGTTTGACAAAATGCATCACCCTTTTATTCATGACACTATGATCAAAGTGGGTCTTCGTGAAAACATCACTGCGCTCATTATGGAAATCTTCTCAAGCGGTTCCACCTCTATCATGTGGGAAGGAACATCGTTTCCAGTGTTCAATTCCTCTCAAGGTGTCCGACAAGGTGATCCAATTAGTCCATATGTCTTTGTTTTGTTTATGGAAAGGCTGAGTCAAGCGATCTTGCAAGAGGTCCAAAAATGCAGCTAGAAACCTATTGTTCTATCATGAAAAGGCACTCCTCTCAACCAAATATTCTTCACTGATGACATTATGCTTATGGCGGAATCTTTGATAGGTTAGGCAGGGCTCATACGCAAAGTCCTTTGAGCATTGGCAAAGTTTTCAGGCCAGGAGGTATCTAATGATAAATCTAAATGTTTCTTTTCGCATCACACCAGTCATGCAATTCATGTGGCTTTTTGTAATAAGCTAGGCATCTCAAGAATGACCGATCTAGGTCTCTATCTTGGTGTCCCTATTCTCCATCATCGCCTCAACTAGAAAATGCATGAGAGTATTGTCACTACTCTACAGGATCAGATGAAAGGAAACAATATTTATTGGATCGGAGCCCTAGCGATGGTAGGGCGAGGTGATGGCCACGGCCGCGGACGTGTCTATGACATCCGTCTTGGTGGTCACCCCCCGCCCCCCCCTCGCTCGGAGTAACCCAGATGCACCTTCATGAGGGATGCCTATCGATGCCCAGACAAATGTTCCTCCAGAAGTTCCCCTCCATGGGGAACAACAAAGAACCAACGTGTTCATATGTAGATATGGCTATGGGTAATGACGCCAGGATCCCTGCCTCCATTAAGTGGGTCTCACTATACACGCTTCAGTCTGACGCCATCTTGATTGATCGTAGTGGTACAATCCCTACAATCAATGTAGATCCATCCAAGTTCCAACCTCTCCTCGAACCCTGGTGATTCACGATGGTAGTTAAGGCCATTGAAATTAATATTAGGTTACAAGCGCTAGTCTCAAGACTTTAGGTTTTATGGAACCCTACCGAGATGTTTCGGTCCATTGACCTGTATTTGGGATACTACATTATCCAATTGGCAAACCAAGAAGATTTCATCAAAGCTATGACTAGAGGTCCATGGATAGTTTTTGGCAACTATCTATATGTACAATCCTGGTCTCCAAGCTTCAGGCCCTCTGATCCGATCCCACAGAAACTCATGGTGTGGTCGTGGGTCCCATACCTTCTAGTGTATCTATTCCAAAATCATCTGCTCATGTGTATCGGAAACCTTATCGGCAAAACAATTAAGATTGACGGTACCACAACGGCTAGCTCAAGGGGTAAATTTGCCAGGATCATGGTAGAGGTTGATACTTCCCAGCCTTTGTTACTAGAGATCATACTCAACAGAGAAATTTTTTGCATTGAATATGAGAACATGCCTGTCATATGCATGCACTGTGACCGAGTAGGGCATGGAGACAAGGATTGTGCCTTCATTCTCTCGTTCAACACACTCAGAGCTTCAACATTTTCTGTTCAATCTATGGTCATTACTTCCCCATACAACCCATCCATCCACGCTAAGAAGCTTAAGCGTAAATAGCCAGGGAAGAAACCAGCCAAGAAATCCTCTAAGAATCATGAATCTCTTTCAAAACAAGCTCCTCCTAGGGGTCAAGAGGCACAACAGGAGGAGGAGGATTGGCAGGTGGTCACAAATAGGAAAAACAAAAAGAAATGGAAGGCATGCTCACACACTCCCAATCAAAACCATGTTGAGAGCAACACTGGTGTGAAGCAACAACCTAGACCCTCCAATACTGTGGTGGTGCTCATTGATGATGAAATGTCTGAAGGGTGTGACACATCTCCACCATTCCAGTTTAAGAGTGGTACGACTGTAAGTGGGGACAACACTCCACCGTTCAACTGGGGCGACAACGGAAAAGGAAATGGAGGAGTCATCCTCCATAACAGACATGTCGTCTTCTAGCCAGTGCAGGTCAGCCCAGGTAAGGAACGGAAAAAGGGCAAGATCCCCCAGTCGCTAGAAAAAGCTAATAACACAGCTGAAGCTAAGCGCATTTTACAATTCGGGAAGGATAAGAAAGCCATGGAGGAGAACCAATCTTCTGAGGATGTTGTGGCAATGGGCCTAGGCGCCTCCATCACTTAACTCCCCATTGTTTTAATGATGAACATTCTACTCTGGAATGTTCAAAGAGCCAAATCTGACGACAAGGTTAGACTCCTGAAGGAATATAAGCGTATGTATAAGCTACATATCCTTGCATTGGTGGAAACTAGATGAAATGGATCTTCCACTCTAGAAATTATCCGTAAGCTCAGTTATTCATCTTCTCATAGGGTAGAGGCTCTTGGCTTCTCGGGAGGTATTTGGCTACTTTGGGATTCAGTTCATTGTGATTTGGAAATCATATTCAACCATAGGAAACTGATCCACTGTAAAGTTAACCAGAAATGGTACATCACCTTCATTTATGGCAGTCCTAATCCAACCAAACGACATGGCGTACATCGAAGAGTGAGCCTCTTATAGAACCAACTTCCTTAGATCATCAACATCAGGTAGCTTTGCGTCTACCGTGGTAACATATTGTCCTATCCTCTGACTCATGGAAGTGATCATTCTTCTCACTGCCAAACTCTACTTGGATCTGTTGGATCTTGGTATCATCACACTTTGCATCTCTGATCTACTGTCTCAACATAAATTTCACTTCTAACTGGGCTAACAGTCCTACTAACAAGGACACTTCCAACTTCACATTCATCTGATGCAAGGAGACCAACATGTCTCTCTTATGGCACACCAAAGTACACAACTGTGCCTTATTACATATGATGATGAGGAATATTTCTTGTTCAAAGCATCTTCCACAACGTTCACCTTCCCTAGATGGTAGTGTATGGTGCAATCATAATCCTTGATCATCTCCATCCAGCGTCTTTGCCGCATGTTAGCTCCTGCTTCAAAAATATGTAGTGTAGGTTTTTGTGGTCGGTGAAGATCTGAAACTTCTTACCATAAAGGTAGTGCCTCCATATCTTCAAAGCATGGACCACCACTGCAAGCTTGAAATCATGCATTTGGTAGCTCTCCTCATGTTTCTTAAGTTGTCGTAAAACAAAAGAAATCACATTCTTAACTTGCATCGACACGCAACCCAAACCATTCTTTGACGCAGCACAAAAGACTATGTATGCTTTCCCTTGCTCAGGACGAACCAACATTGGTGAATTGATCATATTTTCCTTCAAACGCTGGAAAGAATGCTGACACTTGTCATCCCAGATAAATGGCACACCTTTCCTTGTCAACTTCATTAGGGGTAATGCCACTACAACAAAGTTCTTGATGAACCTCCTGTAATAGTCAACCAAGCCAAGGAAACTGTGAAACTCTATTGGTGTCTTTGGCTGCTCCCACTCTAACATAGACTGAACTTTCATGGGATCCAGCCATACACCTTTAGTAGATATCCCGTGTCCAAGGAAAGCTACCTCCTCCAGCCAAAACTCACACTTGTTGAACTTAGTGTATAGCTCATGCTGTCTCAACAAGGTCAATGCCCGATGTAAATGTTAATCATGCTCCTGGCTATCTTGGGAGTATATCAGGATGTCATTGATGAACACCACCTCAAACAGGTTAAGATAAGGCTGGAACACCTTTTTCATCAGGTCCATGAATGTTGTTGGTGCATTGGTTATCCTAAACGGCATAACCACAAACTCATAGTGACCATACCTAGTCTAAAAAGCTGACTTGTCATCCACCTTAATCTACAACTGATGATATCCCGACCTCAGATCTATCTTCAAGAACAATGTGGCACCTTGCAGTTGGTCAAACAGATCATCTATCCACATCAAAGGATACTTGTTGTTGATGGTCACCTTGTTCAGTTGTTGGTAATTGATGCACAACCTCATGGATCCACCCTTCTTCTTCACAAACAGCACTGGAGAACCCCAAGGGAACGTGCTCGGTTAGATAAATTCCTTCTGAAGAAACTCCTACAACTGCTTATTCATCTATTTCATTCTTGTCGGTGCCAACTTGTACGATGTTTGTGCTACCGGTTGTGTACCATGAACCATATTGATCTCCAAATCAATCTCTCAAGGTGGGGAAACACCTAGGAACTCATTGGGAAACACATACTCAAACTCACAAACAACTGGCACTTCCTGAATACTAGGAATCCTCACATCAGTATCTACCACATGTGTGGTGTACAAATCGGTCTTAACTAATATAACAAGGTTAACTAATGCGGAAGCGTATTGTTAGCAGCAGAATTACTAAAAATCACTAAAAATTAAAACCATTCTCAAAGAGATCCATTCTCAGGAAAACTCTTTAAACAAGAACCACAGTATTATATTTACATACTGGTCCACATTGTACATTTCATGTACCATCTCCCCTCGAGAAATATATATACATCACTACTTTGCTTGAACAGCACAAGTAACAAAAACCTCGAGCATCAAAATCTCAGATCGATTATAAAAACACTATCTACTGACCCCTAGGACCTGAGAGTAGAGAGATGACACATAGGAATCTATTGACATATGTAAAAAGCCTGACAGCCAATATTTCCACCTGTAGAATTACTATTGTCCTTGTTGTTGTTGCTGCTCTTCCCCTGCTATAGAGTTTCTGCCTCTCTGTCTGCGTCTACCTAAAAACGTTGGATCCCACAGGGGTGAGACAATTATACAATTGCCCCAGCAAGAGATATAACTCTCTGCCAAAAATATTATTATTGCAGATTAATAGAAATAAATTGAGCTGTGGGATAATATACTTTAATGGAAGATAAATCAATATCTAAGCAGATTAGAGCAACATTCATATTCAAGTATTTCAGCTATAACTTGACAAGGCAGCATGTCTCTTATTCAATAATGAATTAAAGAACATAAGTAACATTTATGTATCAATGACATGCTAAGCAAGATAACATCAACCAATGGTTCTCATATTTCAATCTTATGCAAATACGCTACACGGCTGATTACATTTTTCAAACATATTTAAGCTCTGAGGAGATGAGGTATACCGCTCATACTCCAACCAACCATTGTGAAATCGAAATCGGTACCATACAAAGTCAGTGGAAGAGACGACTTCCATGACTTCCCACATCTCGGTCAGTGTGAGATTACATGTAGGACATCTTGTGTCTCTGCTACATAGCTTGCTAGGGTATAGTGGCATCTTCTCTATAGATCTACAACGGCGGCTGCACTCTCTTCGCAATCGAGAGATTTCGTGTTTACCTCCATCGATCCGACATTAACATCATCGGGAGATTAGTGGTACATCCATCCCGGAACATATAATGGAGGATTGAGAGGTTTAATGTTTACCTTCCATCAATTTCCCCCATTAGGACGTACGGATATTTTCGCTCATTGACCCCCACAAATTCAAAATATGTGAACTCCAGGAAATCTCGTAGGAAAACCTATTTCACCATCACCAACTACTGACGATGATGGATCTATGGTCAGAGCACTACATGAATAGCTTTCACTTGGTTACTTAAGTACATTATAATATTCTTTTAGCATCAGTCAAGTTTTCAAACACAACTTATTAGGATAAATGCTATAAAGAAACATGTATTGTTTTCATCAGTTACTTTTCAGTCTTTAAAAGACAATAGGATCTCAGTCCCTCATTTCAAACTTAAAGCCATAAACATATGATTATGGGTATTCAAACCCTTAGCTCATCACTGAGCATTGTTACCACTTTTTCAGGTAATCATCACCTTCAGGTCATCTGACCAAGGTACACATGACACTTTCCACACAAGCATATCATCTGGCACTTGAGGCCTATTAACTCTCTTGTTACTTCTTACTAAGCAACAAAGCATATTATGGCACACAAGGCCCAATAAATAATTTCAATAATTAAAGCATCATAGCTCATACATGGTTATGTTCATCATCTCAGGATACCTGCATGGTTAGCACACATGATAACAGATATATCAATCATATTTCAGTTCCATGCTATACCAGAGTAACACCACTATTCCCTTATCAGGGTTAGGGTTTCCCATTTCCTTTAAATCAGGGTTACTCATCCCCTTTGTTCAAATAGGACCAATGATTCATCATTTCATTGTCCAAGATTAGGTTTTCACACTATATAGTATAATCCAGAATTAGGGTTTCACACACCTTCACCCTATTTTAGAATTAGGGTTTACTATTTACATCACATTACCCTAGATTAGGGTTTGTATTCAATAACCCACAATCAGGGTTTACTATTCATCCCAATTAGGGTTTTACATTAAGATAACCTAAATTAGGATTACTCATATCATTACCCTAAATTCGTATCACATTATCCTCCTAAATTAGGGTTTCACTCGGAATTTCCCTAATTTAGGGTTTGAGTTCATCAATTAACTCAATTAGGGTTTTATGATCTCTTTCTCAAGGATCATACCCTAAATTCATACTTATCTTGAAGGTGTTAGACTTGATTGCCACATGATTATCTTACATGTATGAATCTCTCTCTCATCCTCCTCTAGAATGTCCAGAAGATTTGATCAATTGAACCTTCAATTACATGAGGTATCCAATTGGATTGACCAATTAAATCTTCAATTATATTATGTGTCCAAGTGGATTAACCAATTGAGTCTTTAAACACATTAGATATCCAAATGGATTAACCATGTTGAACCTCAAACGGTTTTGGTTACTTAGACCCTAAACGGTCTTGATCTTTCAAGGTTCAAACGGTTTGAAACCGTTTGGGCACATTGCCCTTGAAACCATTTGGGCACATTGCCCTTGAAACCGTTTAAGCAAGAAAGTATTAAAATAGAATGAGCTTGGGTCTCCAAATGGTTTGAGACCGTTTGGTCCAAACCCTCTCAAAACCGAATGGACCAAAAAGGTCTATCAACACTTAACCAGTTCAAGGTTTCCAACAAAGAACTGCCTATCCATTGATTCCTTAATTCATTCATCAATTGAACCACTGAATCATCTTTCACTTGAACCATTAATTAGGGTTTTGAACCCAATTAAACTAGGGTTTATAATCATGAAGCCATCAATTAGGGTTTTGAATTCGAGGAACCATCAATGGTTAACATTGTGGAACTAACCCAATTGAAATCAATGAATTACCATCAACTTATGATATGACCTGACCTCAAACGGTCTTGAGGTCGTTTGGATGACCTCCAAAACGTCTTGAGACCGTTTTCCTCATCATTCACTAAAATTTGTGAAATCCAATTAGGGTTTAGATCATTGGATTGATCATCAAATTAACTATTGATTTCACTTCAAATTAATATATCTAACTTTTCAATTACTCAACCATACTCCACCCTTGACCTCCAAATGGTCTTGTTTGACCTCCAAACGATCTTGAGACCATTTGGGGTGACCTCCAAATGGTCTTGAGACCGTTTGGGTTAATCAACCCAAAACATTATATAAGTCAACCAATTGTAAATCAACACTTAACCCGATTAGGGTTTATAATTGGAGGATTGTCCATATATTGTATTAATCAATTAGATCCATCAGATCATCATCCAATATTTACTAGGGTCCCGACCTCAAATGGTCAACCCATCCAAATGGTCAATGCATCTAAATGGTTTGGGATCCAAACCTCCAAACGGTTTGGTGAAACCATTTGGACCAAAGTCCATGAAACCGTTTGCAATACAAACTTGTTGGAAAGTGTGCCTAAGATGATGTTATCATAATCAAGCCTTAGTCCATCGAAAAATACTACCATTATCATGGTAATTGCATCAACTAATCAAAGGAATTGAAAGAAGAGCAATTCGAACATAATTGATTGAGAAATTGAATTCAATAACAACGAATAGGGGTTCAAGTTATATAACTCGCCTCCAATTGATCTTCAAAGCATGGAGATTCACGTCAAAAATAGTGGAAGGAGCTTGTTCTCACCACAATGTCCGTTCCTCAAGCTTTTGAGTGAAAAGGAATGGTTAGAATTGAAGATGGGATCGAGATAAGAAGGAATCATGCATTGATTTGTGATTTTCACCATGAAATCAAGATGAACAAAGGTCAAGAAGCTTACCAAAAGGTTGGGGGTCGTCCTCCTGATGTCCCTAGCTTCCTTGATCATTTTTGCAAGCATAGTAAGTGGATAATTCTTTTTAGTTTCTTAATGTAAGTGGGTTATCCACTCATGTTGATCTTTCCTTTTCCTTTTCAAGGCACAAGGAAGTCCATTCATGTAGATTTCAACCAACACAATTTTGTTTAAAGAGCAATCTATTTAATATAATTATTTTTTCTCTATTTCAATTATGCTTAAATCTTGATTATTTTAATATCAAGATTCTCTCTCCTTAAAAGTAGATCAAATGAGATGCCCCTCTCATTTCTTGCCTCTAAAAGATTTCAAGAATATAAGGGACCTTATTGAAGGGGTAATTTGCATATTGAACCCTGGGTTTTGGGTAAATTGCACATTACACCAAAACTAGGTTTTAATGCACAAATATTGCTTTATCATCTCTTTCTTGGTACTCAGGCTTTCACTAGCCATTCCTCTGCATCATCTTCATTCTCATGATGCTTAAACACATGAGGAACATATTATCATGTAAAATTTGTAATTTAACCCCTTAACTTGGGTAATTTGCACTTTAGTCCAAACAAGTAAAACATTACTTTCAACATTATTCAAAATGGACTAAATTTGAAATATAAGTTCCTCTTGAGCCTTAATTACTTTCCAAAAGATAATATTAAGCATATAATTATCTTTATTAAACAAAACACCTAGGGTTAAAGCATAACCCAGGTCAGGGATGTTACAACATGTGCCAAGAACGCTTCACAACCCTACCTCATCAACCTCTCTACCATCATACCTGACACAAAACACATCAGAAGAATCTTCCTATCTCCTTGGAAGATCCACAAAACATCACCATCACAAAATGATACTTCTCCAAAGTGTCCATTCCAAGGATCATATCGAATCCATGCATGTCAAGTGGTATAAGATCCACTTGAATGTTGTGTGTTGAAAAAGAAAGAACATAAGAAGGACACATTTCCCACAACTCGACGGAACCAACCAAATGGGTTTCTAGGAGAAGACAATCACGTCTATGACCAATAGGCAAAGAACATCTAGCAATCACTTCTCTAGTGATAAAAGAGTACGTCACACCCGGGTCAATTGAAATAGTTATAAAGTAGTAAGACAAATAAAAATGAAATAAATCCATCATACCTATCATGACCTGAGGGTTGACTACTCCTTCTTGTTGACTCATAGAATAGAATCGAGTCATCACCTATTGACACCCCTATCCTCTGTTGGCCTATTCAGAAGAACTAGCCTGTGATGCCTGACCACATCCTCAGCCTCCACTACTGCTGAATTGTCATTGTTGTGACCCTTGTTGACTCTGTCTCAACTATTGTGTCACCTCTTCATCCTTCACATGGCATAACTACTTTGTATGCCAAACCTGCCCACACTTACAGCATGTCTTGCTCTCGTACCATGGCCTATATAGCCCTGTCACTGACACTCACACTGCACTATGAGCTCCTATCAGTGGAAAAATACTGGACTGCCCTTGCTTAGCGACCACTAGGACTGAATTGCCGACCTCTGTTTTGACTGAGGTGTTGAAAATTTAGGCTTCATAAAGCCTCCATATGAATGTCCTGGATACTGAGCCTGTCTTTTCTTTGCATTCACCTCTCACTTCTCCACAACTGACCACTCTACTCTCCTGATTGACTCCACAAATGTGGAAAATTGTTCCCTATTCTCTATAGTTGATACATGTGTCATCAACTTGGATCTCAGACCCTTCTCAAACTGTCTAATCCTCTTCTTATCTGTAGTACCCATATGTGGGAAAAACCTCAGAAGCTCCATGAACTTGGCTTCGTACTTGTTGATCGTCATAGATCCCTATCAGATCTTCTCAAACTATGTGATCTTCTCATCCAAGTAGGTCTTTGAAAAGTATTGGTTCACGAACTCTAGCCGACAATCTTCTCAACTGATCACAACACCTAGCCTCTTCTCCTCCTCGATGCCCACCAATGGCCAACACTACCCTTCAATAGGTACACTATGTGCTTCACCTTATCCTCTTAAGGGATATTAAGGATTTTGAAGGCCTTCTCCAACTCGGTCAACCACATGTCAACCTCAGCTGGATCCTCCATATTGACAAACTCCAACACCCCCACACGCATTAACCTCTCAAAGGTCATCCCAAAACCTTGAGATTCTACATTGGTAATAGATTCCCTAGATGGGGGTACAAGCATTCTATCTGCCATATGTGCCATCGTGGTCACGAACTATCCACACATGAACTGAAAAGCGGTGTTGGCCACAGTTTTTTGGTCAAACTAAGGCACTTCAGGCACTCCATTATCTTTTCCCTGCCTCCTGGCACCACCTCCTGGTGCAGCAACACTACTCTCAGCATGCTCTTCATGTTCACTAGACATATCTTTTCTTCTCTTCTTCTTATTCTGCATAAGAAAAAGTTACCAATAAATATATCAGATGTCGTGAGAATAGAAACAAACCCTAGTCCTATGTCTTTGTAGACTCGATGAACCTAAGGCATTGATACCGACCTTTTAATGTGACGTTCATGGCCACACAAACAAGATTACTCCAAAAAAAGTGTATAACTAACACTAAACATCTACATTACCATAAAACATGGTAAATTAAAACTGATCACATATAAACACAAAAGCATAAACATATTACATCTGAGTCCCCATGAAGCCACATGTACTACATATCATGCCACATGATGATACATATCATTGTACATTTGGCCAGCTTGCCACAACATGTTACATATGATAACCTGTTCACATACACAAGTCATATATGTACAACCATGGCCTACTTCCAAAAATTTTGTCGATATAAAACATCCACAAATAAACCCCAAGGACCAAAGAGTAAAGGGACGAAACATATGACTCTACACAAAATCCATAGCAACATATCCAACCTTCAAAAGCTACTGCTCTTCCTGCTGCTCTACCTCAACTGCATGATCTCTACCTCATTGTGCATGACCACCTAAAACATGTGGAAACCCATGGGGTGATACCAACATCCTAGAAATAGATATAAATCTCCACCAACAACTATTGTAAGGACATAGATAAACTAAAGAAGGAAGATAGTGTTATTACCAAGATAAGCAGATTCAACTAAATGATATAAGCAAAGCAGTTAACACTGTTTAAGAAATTTAGGCAACTACAACTGAGTAGTAGAACATCTTATACTTTTAGAAGAAATATAAAGAGCATGTATAATAGTTGATTTGTCTTACCGCATTATAAATAAACTAATCAGTACAACAGACAAGGAAAAGGGGGTCATTAAATGTGAATCACATTTTTTACCCTAAGAAAATATACTACATGGATGTGTGACGTCTTTTATTTGTCTTGAGGATTTGAGACATGCCACCCAAATTCAACTGACCACTGCTAAGTCAAAATCAGTGTCATGTAAGATCTATGAAAGATTCGTACTCCATGATCTTCTCCTTCACTACTTGGTCAGTTTGAGTCTACACTGTAGTGACACATCGGTCAAACTACAAAAATAGCAACTTACAATCAAAGTTGTAGTCCTTTATACATCAACTTATAGCCAAAGCTATAGTCCTATAAACACGTAGCCCATCTTGGTACATGTTACGACACTAGAAATAAGGGTGTATAACCCAATCACTAAGGTACAACCGCAATTGTCCTATATGACATCACATCTCATCACATCATCACTGAGTCCCAACTGCAGTCATTCTCAAAACACTTGGGATCATGATCTCAAGCACATATAGTCACTTGCACCTCACATACTCAACATTATGCACTCCGAGTTTTCCCTTGGGGGTACTCGTTTCACCATCCAACAAATTTCTAACTCTGGAATGGATCTATTTCACAAGGCACTACATGATTAGGGTTTCACTCCATTAGTTAAGCCAATTGGGTGACTTTTAGCATCAATCAAGTTACAAAGTACAAACCGTAAACAAATTCTACAAAATAGGGGTAAAGGTACAACTCCAGAAGATATAAAAAGTATCAAGTATGAGCCTATCACATCATCACTGGATATAACTACCATACAAGGCCATCAACATCATCACATCACTAGGGAATAGCCACCCCACATCTCATTGTTGGAGGATACCACCACATATTAGGCATTGAGCGTCTTCCAGGTCCTAAGACCAGAAGGCTCTAATAGAGTTTCAAGAATGACGAATGGCCCCACAGACCACTACTAGCCTTAACTGTGTGCTTTTTCCACACTCACCTGCAAGTCGGGGTCAACTTCCCGACTGGTCACCCATCCTAGTACTACTCCAAGCTGAGCACGCTTAATTATGTAGTTCTTTAGTGATGGGATCTCGAAAAAGGAGGTGCACCTTGGTGATATGGGTAGTCCAGTCATTACTTATAAGATCATTCTATCTGAGGCCTCAAATCCTGGGATGTTACAATCTCCCCCACTTAGACTCTTGATGTCCTCATTAAGGCTCAACTATATGGCCTCATAATATTTCCCCATTTCAGTGTAGACCCAGAATGGCCCATGGACACCCAGCTCCTGATCATGGAATACCAACGCAAGGGTGGCTACGTCAACTACGGAATACCAATGCAAGGGTGGATACATCAACCATGGATAGCCCTTTCCAACATGCCTAGACTGTACGGCTCAAGACTGGTATGCCATATACCCATGTGGGTCCTACCTACTGGAGAGGTTATGGCTTTGATACCATTTGTAGCACCCGGGCTCACTGCCCAAGGCTCTAGTAGAGTTTTAGGAATGACGATTGGCCCCATAGACCACCACTAGCCTTAACTGTGCGCTTTTTCCTCACTCACGCACAAGCCAGGGTCAACTTCCCGACTGGTCACCCATCCTAGTACTACTCCAAGCTGAGCATGCTTAACTATGGAGTTCTTTAGTGATGGGCTCCCAGAAAAGGAGGTGCATCTTGGTGATATGGGTAGTCTAATCATTCTTATAAGATAATTCTATCTGAGGACTCAAATCATGGGACGTTACACCATGTGTCATGTCAAATACACCATAGCAACCTCATGATATGATACTCATTCAACCTACAAGGTTAGGATTACACAAGTACAAGAGAGAAAACATCAAATCATGCTAGTCCTTCAAGCAAGCTCAACAAGTACAACATATACTTAAAA
This sequence comes from Alisma plantago-aquatica, assembly GCA_963693085.1. Taxonomy (NCBI): domain Eukaryota; kingdom Viridiplantae; phylum Streptophyta; class Magnoliopsida; order Alismatales; family Alismataceae; genus Alisma; species Alisma plantago-aquatica. The sequence continues at coordinate 1,069,594,744 of OY856413.1, read as the reverse complement.
TTAGGGTTACGGTTAGGGTTTCTCATATAACCGATTAGGTTTTCCATTTCAATACTCCACATAAAACCCTTGATACATCATTTCCCTCATATTTATATCACATTAGGGTTAAATATCATAATTATGATCAATCAACTATTCCAAACAACACTATGTCTCGACCATTAAAAAAAATCCAATATGTAGAGACCATCACTCATGCATGTGTATCGATCATACCACCTAGTCATATGTTGTAACCACAAGAGACTCCTGTAGTGACCAAAATAGACTCAAGCACTATGTAGTGACACCCACTTAGGTTTAGGGTTTGTTGTGCCCACAACTTCCCAACAACATGTAGCGACCCAAACCGAACCATATCACTTCAACCGCAATAAGAGCCAACATGGGTAGCGACCCAAAAAAAGATTTCATATGTAGAGACCTCAAGTTAAACCAAGATGAACATATGACCAAATACAAAATAGAAAAGAGACATTATCAAAACAGATGGTAACTATCAAGAAACTAAAAATCATCAAGGGGAAAACTCCATGCAAAGATGGTCATCCAAAACCCCTAAAGCAAATGGCATAAAGGTAAACAAGGAAAACCATGCTGATAGAAGGGAAACCATGCATCAATATCTTGCAACCAAAGATTAAAATGTCAACCATCATATGATGGTTGAATCATAACATGGTGATAAAACGAAAGATCATGTTGCATGTAAGGAACAACAACTCCTTCATCACTTAGAAATTGGTAGCATGAATTAAGGTTTAGGTGAAAGAAAAATATATGTAAGAATACTTCAAAATCATAAACCATAGATTATGATAGCACCATATAGCATCTTAGTATCATGTTTCAGAGGTGAAAAAAAGTAACATGCACACAATAAATATGGTGCAATAATAGTAGAAGGGAAAGTTATATAATCCGCCTTAATATCAAGATCAAGTACTAAAGCCACAAGCTCCAAAGAGGGAAAAGAAGCTCCAACTATGATCAACTCCATTGACAACAAGCTTACCTCAAGAAGAAGAAAACAATATACCAAGGTCAAGGGAAAGATCAAGATGAAGAAAACTCAAACCCTAGGCTGACCAAAGAAGAAGAAAGAACAAAGGAGGAAACTTCATCTCACTTAGGTACTATGATTGTCAAACCATAGTTGTGGCGCCCCGATCCCCGTGCCATCTCTAATGACCCCAAAGACCAGGGTGTCGCTGATAACACCCAAATTAGCGCATATTTTCTATGCATTTTATCTATGGTTTTATATCACTTTAGTCCTAATATGCACCATTTTGCTCATGTTTTATGATTTTTGTCTCTCATTAGATAAAATAGTCAAAATAGCCAATAAATGTAGCTAATTAGCCAATTTTAGACTTGCAGGCACCGAAACTAGCCAATTTTGGGACTTTCAAGTACCAGACCAGGAAAGGACAAGAATCGCAGCAGCTGGCCGATATGGCTGCCCGATACGGGTGCCCGATACAGCTGCCTGATATGGTCTGGATGAGATGGCCGCCCGACAAAGACGCCCGATACAGCTGCCCGATACGGCGGCCGACCGATACGGGTGCGCCGACCGATACGTCCGTCGACCGATACGGGTGTGTCGACCGATACGGCCGTCGACCGATATGGGTGCGCCGACCGATACGGCCGTCGACCGATACAGGTGCGCCGACCGATACAGCCGCCGACCGATACGGCTGCCCGATACGGTTGCCCGATACGGTCGTCGAGTGACAGTCATATTGGCCGACCTGGTTCCTCAAGATTGAAGCCACGGATGAAGGACACGTGGACCAATAAAAGCTACAACTCACATCAACTCACTGCCTATAAATAGCAGCTGCCAGCCTACAAGAATGCGGTTTCGGAGCTGGAGGGAGCCGAGGGCTGGAGGAAGGACCCTGCAAGAGCTAGTTCCTAGACCAAGGAGCTAGTGTGTCAGGTTCCCCAAAGGCCGCCGCCCGATACGCCCGCCGCCCGATACGCCCGCCGCCCGATACGCCCGCCGACCGATACGCCCGCCGCCCGATACGCCCGCCGACCGATACGCCCGCATCCCGATACGGCTGCTGCCCAATACGGCCTAGAGAAAGAGAGAACCGAGGAGTCCAGAGGGACAAAGAGAAGACCCTAGGGGTGAGATCCGGCCTACACAGAGGCCAAGGAGCGAGAGCCACCTCTCCTCTATGGGCTATATCTCTTCCCTCTTCTCTTTCATTCTACTGCATTCCTTTGTTTCTTGTACAAACGATGTTTATCCATCTTTGTTCGGTGCCAGCTATGCTTGTCTATGGCTAGTTAGCTCCTTCTTGGCTATGCAGCCCGGTCTGGGCATGTTTATATACTTTTGCCTTAAGCAAGTAGATTCATATCAGATCTAGTATGTTGCATGTTCTATTTTCTCTTTCTAAGTTATGATTGCTAGTTTGGTTGATCTCTTACTCGCTTGAACTGCTATTTCTGCCTGTATTGAGAGATCCGTTGTAGAAATAGCTAAGAGATGGTAGTTTGGATCTGAACCCGAGAGGAGGATGATCCAAGGTATTCTGTTCCTAACACCCCATAATATCCTAAGACCCGAGAGGGAACTTAGCATATACTGAGGTGTTGATATGTCATCCCTTGAGAGAGGGTTAATGACATATCGTTGATGGTTTTAGTCACGCATCGCGAGAGCGAGTGGGATGATCCCACAGGACAGATGCCGCTGTGCGTGCTAGATGCTTGCTTGGGTGTTCAAGGGTTGTCTACGCCCGAGAACGAGTGTATAGACTGCCCCTTTTGTGGTTACATAGCCAAGAACTCTCTTTCTCTAGTTAGTAGAACCTCGCGCTCTGTCTTGTTTTGCTTTTGTTTTCTTTTCTTTTCCTTATTTTAATTGTGACAACCCGCTAGACTAGTTCTAGCACTTTCTTTTATCGACTATCATTTTGGCTTGTCTGACTCAAGAATAGAAATCTGTGGCGTCCTAAACGTCACCACGTCCCTGTGTTCGACCCCGTATATCTACTTCGACCCCGTAATTAAGTTGCGGGGGCCTAGAAGGTTTCGGGTTATAAATTTAAAGCTTGATTCCTTCCTTTGTCCCGCGTTCATTTCCAGACGTGTGAAAAAGGCCGATCAACTTTTGGCGCCGTTGCCGGGGAACGTGGGTTTTCCACATTTTCACGCCTAGTAGATTTTTGTTCTGTCACTATAAGCATGTATATTTATGCATAGTTTTTCTTTTGTTTTAAACATACTTGTTCATATATACTGAATACCTTCTCTTTTTCTTGTACCTTTTTCAGCCATGGATCTTGCTTCAGCAAGACAAGTAATCTTGTCCACCTGTCCTCCCGAGTTTTTCTGCAGTTCTGACTGCTGGCAAATAATTGAAGGTCGTGCTCTACAGCTAGTCGAGTTATACTCACCTCCACCGTCATCATATGTTGAAATTTCAACAAAGGAGACTGTCAGTCAACCATCGACTCCTGTGCTATCATGGGATCAAGAACTGATTAAGGCAGTGGAGTTAGCTGGAGAGAGTGTCAAGGCACTCACCTCCCTAGTCCCTCATCTCCAAGAAGATGTCAATCCAATGCAACAACTTCTAGAAGAGCAGGATCGTCATCTCAAAGTAGGCACCGAGGCTGCAGACTGCAGTAGAAGTTTAGTTCAAACTGTTGAGTGAGGATTCATTCAAGTGCATCAGTTTGGTATAGCAGGTCAGCAACCGATGTGCATGGCAAAATCGACGGGTCTCGAAAGCATTGCTTCTCAAGTACAACAACTTCATGATAAAGATGTTGAACAAGGCAGGAGGCTCCAAGAGCTCATTGATTTGGTTACAATCCAATTACAAATGCCATCACAAGACAATGAAGACGTTAGTCATCAAGACCATTCCATTGGGTCTGAAGTGGAGTATGCATCACCATCCTATTCAGACCATCAACTGGATTCACCAGGATTTTTCTGTAAAGACCAACCCACTTGGGGAAGCCCTTCATTCTATCCAGATGACCCAACTGATGAACCAATGGACGATATGAGTCATAGACATGAATGGGCCAATGATGACGATGACGAAGACTCTTATCCTCACAATGACAGCCAAACAACCTCACATTCGGAAAGTTGGTCAGAGGAACCAGAGTCAGATATTGAACTAGACCAGAGTGACATCTCTCATATTGAGACTTGTCACTTCGCTTTGAGAAGTACGCCAACCATGGTTTGGAACAATTTGTTCGATGACGATGACGACAACGACGACGACGACGACAGCTGCTCGACATGGAGCAGTGAGTATAATGCCGACGACGAGTTAGAGCAGCACGAGCCTCCATTTACACCCATACCTTTACAAGGTAGGGTGGACGTCAAGGGGGTAGGATGGACGGTGCACTACAACATGGCTGCTGAGCATGAAGACACCTCTGACTCCATGCCAAGTGATAAGCTTGGGGTGGTAGAACCACAAATAGATTCTTCAGGGGGTACTTCTTATTCAGAAGATGATTGGATGACTCAGATTGTACATGATGATCTATCTGAGCATCCAACCTCAAGTTTAGAGATGGAGGGAGGAGAAATGGATAACACCCAAGTCATTCAACCTATCCCCTCCATCTCATCCTGTGTCGACATCCCAGGACCTTCATATTTAGATTCATATAATGAAAGGTACCCTGAGGATGATTTACCAAAGAAGTCACCCCAGTGCAGTTCAAGTCACTTCCAGCATAAAGATGACTTCACCGAGTCGCTGGATTTTACTTTTCTTCTTCAGACTCGGCAGGGCCAACACATCCGCCTATTCTACTCATATTATGTGGCAGAACCCGTCGTCAAGACACAGGTGACACTGGTCCCAAAACTCAGGATTTGGGATCCCAGTGTCGGTAGCGTGGGGCAACCACCCCCTTTTCTCTTACCCACCCTCCCACCCTTTTATTACAATAAATTTTGCTTTTCATGTTCTTGTTGGTTAATTCCTTCCCTCTAACTGTTTTGATATCCTTGCACCCATGCATCATCTTTAGAACTTCAATAAATGTCGTTAAACTCATGCATTCCTGCCTCCCTATTTCAAGTTTGAGACTTGCTCGAGGACGAGCAAAGTTTTAAGCTTGGGGTGGTAGGCTTCACCCTTCTTTTCGCTTCACCCTTCTTGCATGCATGTCTATTTCCTGCATTTAGTCTTAAATTGTCAAAATTTTCATCTTTGTAGCTTTGCAATTATGACTATATGGTGCGAATCTAATAGATAAATGCTTGATTGTATGCCTAGATGCACAATTTTTATCTTAAAAATTGCTTGACCTCTTGCTTGACTTGCTCTTTGACTCTTTCCTTGAGTTTGGTAATAAAGCTAAGGTTATGTCCCTTTTTCATAGCTTAAAGCTAAATTCCCTTGATATGTGTCGTGAATGGCAAATCCACGGTAAAGGACCGTTGGAATGAGCTAAAACATGATCAAAGAACCTAGCTGTGGATTCACAAGTTTTCCTCTATTCTAAGGATTCTTGAATCATAATTGCTATCTTTTCACACAGGTATCAAGCGGGCCATGATGAGTTTTGAGCCATGATCAAGGTGAAGTGCTTTTCCTTGATGGAATACATGCCTTCTCACATTAGATTGAGTCAAAAAGATGAAAAATATAAAAATGTGCAAAAGAGGCTTGGCCGCCCACAAAACCCCAAAATATCTATATAGTTCTCACCCAGTCCCACAAAAATAGAATGCAGATGATAAAAGCCTGAGTGTGAACAATAAATGAGCGCTTGTTTTCTCTTTTAGGAGAGTTGAGGATGGTGCCCAGCCGGTGTATGACTGCGCTCATGAACGCGGATATGTCGTGCCTGGTAGTACCACTCTAAAAGCTCATTAGAGAGTCACTGGGAACCCCCTAGGTGACCTATGAGATCATCTCAGTAGCAGGGTTGGTTCGGGTGCAGTACGAGGAGTTCATCTCACTGCTTTGGACCAACTGGTTCGGACTGCAGGGACTGTTGCTCGCTACATGGACCAACCTGACGCAGATCGGGATCCTCAGAAGTCATTAGAGTCTTTTTGCTTTATTTCTTAGGACATGAATAAGTGTGAGGCATGATATTCCTGATTGGTATGCATGGATTCATGGTGATGGCTCATTACTCATCACCCGCGTGATCACCTAAGTGACAACTCTTTCATGATCAAATAATTATGATTCAAACCCTCATGAGTATTGGCAGGCTATAGTGAATTTGCTTAATCTTGCCTGGAAATTCTTTGATCTTACTTTGGCAGGATTGTGCTTGTTTGGTGGGGGTTTGTTCTGAAATGACATGGATCAAGAGTATTGATGCTTTAAACTATTTTTTTCTTAACCTTATCATCTATTGCCAAGCTTAATTTGGATGTTATCTTTTTGTTCTTTGAGCACAGTCTTGCTTGAGGACAAGCAAGGTTTAAGCTTGGGGTAGTTGATAACACCCAAATTAGCGCATATTTTCTATGCATTTTATCTATGGTTTTATATCACTTTAGTCCTAATATGCACCATTTTGCTCATGTTTTATGATTTTTGTCTCTCATTAGATAAAATAGTCAAAATAGCCAATAAATGTAGCTAATTAGCCAATTTTAGACTTGCAGGCACCGAAACTAGCCAATTTTGGGACTTTCAAGTACCAAACCAGGAAAGGACAAGAATCGCAGCAGCTGGCCGATATGGCTGCCCGATACGGGTGCCCGATACAGCTGCCTGATATGGTCTGGATGAGATGGCCGCCCGACAAAGACGCCCGATACAGCTGCCCGATACGGCCACCGACCGATACGGCCGTCGACCGATACGGCCGTCGACCGATACGGGTGCGCCGACCGATACGGCCGTCGACCGATACGGGTGCGCCGACCGATACGGCTGTCGACCGATACAGGTGTGCCGACCGATACGGCCGCCGACCGATACGGCTGCCCGATACGGTCGTCGAGTGACAGTCATATTGGTCGACCTGGTTCCTCAAGATTGAAGCCATGGATGAATGACACGTGGACCAATAAAAGCTACAACTCACATCAACTCACTGCCTATAAATAATAGCTGCCAGCCTACAAGAATGCGGTTTCGGAGCTGGAGGGAGCCGAGGGCTGGAGGAAGGACCCTGCAAGAGCTAGTTCCTAGACCAAGGAGCTAGTGTGTCGGGTTCCCCAAAGGCCGCCGCCCGATACGCCCGCCGCCCGATACACCCGCCGACCAATACGCCCGCCGCCCGATACGCCCGCCGACCGATACGCCCGCCGCCCGATACGCCCGCCGCCCGATACGCCCGCCGACCGATACGCCCGCCGACCGATACGCCCGCCGACCGATACGGCCGTCGCCCGATACGGCTGCTGCCCGATACAGCCTAGAGAAAGAGAGAACCGAGGAGTCTAGAGGGACAAAGAGAAGACCCTAGGGGCGAGATCCGGCCTACACAGAGGCCAAGGAGCGAGAGCCACCTCTCCTCTACGGGCTATATCTCTTCCCTCTTCTCTTTCATTCTAATGCATTCCTTTGTTTCTTATACAAACGATGTTTATCCATCTTTGTTCGGTGCCAGCTATGCTTGTCTATGGCTAGTTAGCTCCTTCTTGGCTATGCAGCCCGGTCTGGGCATGTTTATATACTTTTGCCTTAAGCAAGTAGATTCATATCAGATCTAGTATGTTGCATGTTCTATTTTCTCTTTCCAAGTTATGATTGCTAGTTTGGTTGATCTCTTACTCGCTTGAACTGCTATTTCTGCCTGTATTGAGAGATCCGTTGTAGAAATAGCTAAGAGATGGTAGTTTGGATCTGAACCCGAGAGGAGGACGATCCAAGGTATTCTGTTCCTAACACCCCATAATATCCTAAGACCGGAGAGGGAACTTAGCATATACTGAGGTGTTGATATGTCATCCCTTGAGAGAGGGTTAATGACATATCGTTGATGGTTTTAGTCACGCATCGCGAGAGCGAGTGGGATGATCCCACAGGACAGATGCCGATGTGTGTGCTAGATGCTTGCTTGGGTGTTCGAGGGTTGTCTACGCCCGAGAACGAGTGCATAGACTGCCCCTTTTGTGGTTACATAGCCAAGAACTCTCTTTCTCTAGTTAGTAGAACCTCGCGCTCTGTCTTGTTTTGCTTTTGTTTTCTTTTCTTTTCCTTATTTTAATCGTGACAACCCGCTAGACTAGTTCTAGCACTTTCTTTTATCGACTATTGTTTTGGCTTGTCTGACTCAAGAACAGAAATCTGTGGCATCCTAAACGTCACCACGTCCCTGTGTTCGACCCCGTATATCTACTTCGACCCCGTAATTAAGTTGTGGGGGCCTAGAAGGTTTTGGGTTATAAATTTAAAGCTTGATTCCTTCCTTTGTCCTGCGTTCATTTCCAGACGTGTGAAAAAGGCCGATCAGTCACCCTAGGTAAACCACCCTGAACCTTTTCTTTACTTAGTTACTTAAAATTCACATAAAGGAAAAACCTAATAGCTTGAATAACATCAGATCGTAATAAAACTGCGGAAGCAACTTGCCATTAACATTACTTGGAAGAAAAAAAACTTACACGACATATTACATTGTTCATGTGGAATATAAAAAACAACAGATAACTAAAAAGTAGTTTACATGTTATATTACATTCTCTCTCTACCACACCACATGCCCAAGGACTGAGGGGAAAGGACTAAGAGACCTCTATGTAACTACGAACTACCTTCTAAGAATTTGGGTGATACGATTCTTCAGCTTCCTCATGCTGACATTGACCTGAAAAATGTTTCAATAGGTTGGTGAGCTACTGGCTCAGTGAATATAATTTCACCCAACCATCACAGATAACTCATTTTATGTTTATTAATTGGAATAAAATACAAGATAATTTTATACTGAGTAGATCTAAACAATATAATTTAAACGACAGGAGATGTCAACATTTCATTAAGATAACAACTGTTGCAAAGATGTAGATACGATTAAATAATAGAGAATACTAAAATTTCATTTAAAGGACAACTTCTATGAAACTAACTCAAATCTTTCTTAACTCTTTAACTTATAAGAAACCATGTGAACATATATGAACACATTTTATCTTATGTCCTGATCATATGTAGTGTACTCTACATATGAAGACTCGTAGCGAACTACGATCCCACCGTATAAGACTTAGTCGACACCCCAGGATAGCTAAGTCTGACTACTCTCCTAGTCTACAATAGGGAAATTGGCTCTCCGGCCTCGGCACTCCTATTATGTCGTAAACTGGACTCCTCCTCTAACCTGAGCACACAGGCTGAGAGTCTAAGATGCTCTGTGGGCCTCATCTTGGTATGCTTTGTGGGTACCTCTGGGTTACCATCGGGATCTCCGTTTCGTGTTGGGTAACCTATCTTTTCTTAGGAGACTTCCTCAAGAGCTTCGTCCCCCATACCACATGTTGGTACATTCCGATCCCCGTATACTAGATGCACCGCCAGGGTAGATCGTTTCATCCCTAAGGCACAGACCTCTCATAGGGATTCTACAGTGTTAGGGCCCTTAAATCTATTATTTTATTATTCTAAAAAAGCTCTTACTACATTGCATCTCTCTCTTATTTATTCTGGCTTTGGTATCTCTATGGTACCGAGTCTAATTATCTGAAACTTATAAGTAAAACATGTATATCATTTCTAACTTGGCAGTGCAATATGCTCAAATACTGTAATTTACTGAGAAATCAACATACTGTACTTGCAGGCAGATTTAAATAAATAGAATACTTGTCAACTTGGCACATACATACTAAAATCATGAAATTAAACATCTTAATATACTGATAAGGGTTGATTACTCAACATATGAGAAATCATCAGTAGCACTTGTAAATTATCTGAAATTCCTAGAAAAACGTGCACATCAACCCTAATCCTGAGTAGTGCATCACTTAACCCAATTAAGAGTTAATTACTTATCATGACACGAATTATTGATAATAACTAGGAATTTCTAATGATATCTTTGAGAAATGTGTCAATTTGTATAATTATTAATAAACTCACATTAAATATGACCAAGAGTGTGCAACTAGGTTTCTATCGAACCCTTTCATGTCATTGTCATTTATTTGAAATCAAGCATCTATTAACTTACTAAAAACGCACAACATGGGTTTATACCCAAACTGTGTCGTTACTGGTCATGTGCTACTGAGTTCAACATTTAATCAAGTAATTTAAGTTTCAATTAATCATGTATTTTCACTAATCCAAATCACATATAACAATTAACTAATTAGCGTCGTGCAAATGTTAATAAATAAAATGTGCATATTAGAAATCGAGTGGTGTTGGCACTGCCCGACACCTGGGTAAATGTTGTTACCCGCAAATAACACCTATACAACCAAAAACACCTAATTATTGGAGTTATACGTGCTTAGTGAGTGAAATTCTACTCACAGCGGGTGAGGTGACCACAATTCAACTGGAAACGCGTCCAGAGTCCTATTTCCGGGCGTCAACAAGTCTTCTTCTACCTTGGAATTGCTATGGAACAACCTACTTCACGCAGCAGGTGCATACGCTCACACACAGGAAGCAGGGGCTCAGTTGATCATCATTTCTTGTGTCTTGTTGGCTACGGATTTGAGTTCTAGACCCATGGCCGAAGTCGAGGGTGTTGCTTGGTGCTTGCTCATGCCCTAGATGGCCCCTGCCCATTGTTCCTCGCAGCAGCTGCTGCTTGGCCGCAGCCACAGGGGAACCGTCCTAGGGTGTGATTGGGGTGAGGAAAAGGAGGTAAAGAAAGAAGAAGGGTGGATGGAGGCAGGGAAGTCATTTGGTGGTGCTCGCTGCGCCTGAAAGGCCCATGGCCACTGCTGCGGTTGTTGTGCTGCTGCTGCTTGCTGGGGGGCGCCCTAGTAAGAAGGGTGTTGTTGTTAGGGAAAGGTAGAGGGAGGAAGGAAGGAATGAGAAAGAAGAGGAAAAGAGGTGGCACCAAGATAGCTTTCCCAAGGTGTCCTAATTTCCTCGCCCATCACCCTCACTTACTGTCGATCGACTGCTCTGTGTGTGCCCGCTTTCATGCGGTGCCTAGACCGATCGGGTGAAGGAGAAGAAGATAAGGGAAAGGGGCTAATAAGTTATGGGTAAATTACTTTATTGGTCCATGAAATGTTAAAACGTCATTACTTATGCCTTGAAGGTCCAATTGAAAAGATTCTTTTTGCAAACTTTCAAACATGAAATCCACTACCTTCTTAAGGCAAGAAATTAAGCGAATTAGACTGTCTCACTTGATCAAAGCACTAATCACATCTTGAGCACTTACTTAACTTAATCAACATGATGATGCACTAATCGATGTGCTTACTGGTTAATCATGGAGTGGGTCATAACAATCTCCCTCCCTTATAAGAATTTCATCCTGAAATTCCTAAAAGAGAAAAGGAAACTTGTTACGCATCTCTAACTCAAGCTCCCACATGGCTTCCTCTAGGTTGTGGTTCCTCTACAGGACTTTCACTAAAGGTATCTCTCGATTCTTGAGCTTCTTCATTCTTCAATCAACTATCTGTACTGGTCCTTCAACATAGGACACATCTCATCTGAGCTGTGCAGGTTCTGGGTCCACTATCTTCTCTGTACCAGGGTAACACTTCTTCAACATCGATACATGAAACACATCATGTAAATTAGCCAAATCAGATGGCAAATCCAACCTGTAGGCTACAAGTCCAATCCTCTCAATGACAAGATATGGGCCCATAAACCTAGGAGTCAGTTTGCCTCTCTTGCCAAACATCATTACTCCTTCCCATGGTGAAACTTTCAAATACACTTCATCACCAACTTCAAACTCAAGAGGTCTACGTCTCTTCTCAGTGTAACTCTTATGCCTATCCTATGTAGCTTTCAACTGTTCTCTTATCACTGTAATCATTTCTATAGTCAAATCCACTATTTCATGTCCAAGAATCTCTTTTTCACCCACCTCGTACCAACATATGGGTGATCTACACTTTCTACCATATAGAGCTTCATACAGGGACATACCAAGACTAGAATGGTGACTATTGTTGTATGCAAACTCTATAAGGATCAAGTGTTCTTCCCAACTTCCACTGAAATGTAAGACACATGCTCTCATCATGTCCTCAAGAGTATAAATGGTCCTCTCTGACTGACCATCCGTGTACGGGTGAAAAGTTGTATTGAATCTCCACTTTATGCCTAAAGCACGATGCAACTGATTCCAAAACCTAGAGGTGAACTTAGGATCTCTATCTGATATAATTGAAATTGGGATACCATGCAGCCTGACTATCTCATCCACATATATCTTAGCCAACTTCAGAACATCAAAGGTTGACTTAACAGGAAGAAAGTGAGCAGACTTAGTTAGTCTATCCACAATCACCCATATCGAGTCACAACCTCTAGGTGTCCTGGGAAACCCTACCACAAAATCCATTGTGATATGTTCCCACTTCCACTCTGGTATAGGAAGAGATTGTAAGGTACCTGTAGGTTTCTTATGCTCAGCCTTAACCTGCTGGCACACACTGCATCTAGCCACATACTCAACTGCATCCTTCTTCGTACCTGACCACCAGTACAACTCCTTGAGATTCCTGTACATCTTAGTGTTGCCTGGATGCATCGCATACATCGATGCATGTGCTTCCTCAAGAATCTTTTCTTTTAATTCAGTATCTCCAGGTACACACAACATGTCATGCTGATACAACAAATTGACATCTGAAAACTTGAACTCTGGCCTTTTTCCCCTTCTCATGTCCTACATGATATGTTGTAACTCACTGTCACTCTACTCAAGTTCCTTGATCTGATCATAAAAAGTAGGCTTGACTTGCATATGTGCAATCAAACCACTCTTCTCTGTCACCCCTAAGTCTAAGTTCAACTTTTGCATCTCTACTAGAAGGTCTCTCTTAAAGCACGCCATAGAGAATACATCAGCTGTTGAACTTGACTTCCTGCTGAGGGCATCTGCTACCACATTCACCTTACCAGGATGATAATCTATCTTCAAATCATAATCCTTGATCAATTCTAACCATCTCCGTTGTCTAAGATTTAGAACCTTTTGGGTGAAGATATATTTCAAGATCTTATGGTCTGTAAACACCTGGCATGCCTCACCATAAAGATAGTGATGCCATGTCTTAAGAGCATGAACTACAGTAGCTAACTCCAAATCATGTATCGGATAATTCTCCTCACTCTTCTTAAGCTGCATAGATGCATAAGCTACTGCATTGCCTTCCTGCATCAACACACAACCTAAGCCTCTCCTGGAAGCATCATAAAACACTGTGTAACCTTTACCTATCTCAGGCAGGATCAACACTGGTGTTGTAGTCAACTTCTTCTTCAAGATCTAAAAACTCTTCTCACATTTGTCTGACTAAAGAAACGGTGCATTCTTTCTCATTAAGTGTGTCAGAGGTGACACTACAACACTGAAGTTCTGGATGAACCTCCTGTAGTAACCTGCCAATCCTAAGAAGCTTCTGATCTCGGTAGGAGTCTTAGGCTACTCCCACTGTAGAACAGACTCGACTTTCTTAGGGTCAACACTTACTCCATCTTCTGAGATGACATGTCCAAGAAAAGACACCTTAGTTAACCAGAACTCACACTTTTTGAATTTAGCATATAACTAGTGTTGTCTCAACATCTGTAATGCTATCCTTAGATGTTGCTCATCATCTCTGGAATAAATTAGAATGTCATCTATGAAAACTACTATGAAATGATCTAAAAACAGTTTGAAAATTTGGTTCATCATATCCATGAAAGTTGCTGGGGCATTAGTCAGTCCAAACGACATGACTAGAAACTCATAATGCTTGTATCTTGTTTTGAAATCCGACTTAGGAATATCTAAAGCCTTTATCCTCAACTGATGATATTCAGATCTCAAATCTATCTTAGAAAATATTGTCGCTCCATGCAACTGATCAAACAAATCATCTATCCTTGGCAACGGGTACTTATTCTTGATGGTAATCTTATTCAACTATCTGTAGTCTATACATAGCCTCATAGTACCATCTTTCTTTTTCACAAACAAAACTGGAGCTCCCCATGGTGAAGAACTAGGTCGAATGAAACCCTCATCCAGTAACTCCTGTAACTGGATCTTTAGTTCCTTCAACTCTGCATGTTCCATTCTGTAGGTTGGCAGTGCTACAGGGTGACTACCTGGCAGCACCTGGATCTCAAAGTCTATCTCTCTTTTTGGAGGTAGACCTGGAAACTCATCTGGAAAAACATCTGGGAACTCACAGACCACTGGTACATCCCATAGGCTGACTATGCTCTTCTCTACTCTGGTATCTACAACATGTGCCAAGAACGCCTCACAAACTTTCTGCAACATCTTATCAGCTACAGCAGATGATATGATACACATAGGCAAAACTTTCCTATCTCCAGAAAAGACACAAGAAAATTCACCCTATTGAAAGACAACCTCCTTCTTCCAACAGTCAAGTTGAACTCGATACATCTGTAGGCAATCAATACCCAAGATAACTTGAAAAAAGTTAACATCTAGGGGTATAATATTAACCGCAATGGTGTAACCACAAAAAGTCAACAAAAATCTGGGACAAAACTCTATCAATATTGTCAGTTCACCTAACGAAACCCTCAACAACAACTCAACAGGTAACTCCAAGGTTAATAGGTTAAGCTCACAAGCTAAAGAACTCTGTATAAACAAGTGAGTAGCACCCGGATCTATCAAAATTGTAACTGAAGTGTTGTTAAAGAAAAGCATTTCACCTGTAATTACTCGAGAAGAAACAATACCTTCTTGTGGTGTCAAAGAGAAGAAGTGTCCTGAAGCTCTTCCTCTCCCACGATGTCCTTGTTGTCCTTCCCTTCCACCGGGTGCTCCTCCTCCTCGAGAACCTGAGGCTACTGAAGAACTGGGTCCTCCAGCTGGAGCCTGTCTCGGGACATTCTGGTACTGTGACTGGGAACCCTGTGATGCTGACTGCTGTAACTGGGGGCAATTCCTCTTGAAATGTCCCATCTGTCCACACTGATGACATCCTTGAAACTATGTTCCCCAACATTGTCCTGAGTGTGGTCTTCCACATATATCACATATAGATGTATCATGTCTCTGCAGTCCTGTCACAGACACTAAAGATCCTAAAGACCTAGTTGGAGGTGTCCATGTAGACTGTGTATTCCATCTACTAGAATTGGGCCTTCCTCCACTTCATGAAAAACTAGATCCTCGTATACCAAAATAGCCAAGTCCTCATCCTATCTTTGAAAAAAAAACCACCACCTCTTCTGTATCCACCACTTCTTTGTCCCCTTCTAATAAAGTCTCCAAATCTTTTCTTACTCTCAGAATGCTTATCAGCATTAACTGACTCTTATGCATGTCTCATTGCTTCCATAAATTCCCCAAATTTTTCTCTATCTCTTTGACCAATGGCTAAAACGGTGTGTCTAATCTCTGATCTTAATCCTTCTTGAAATCTTCTGTACTTTTCTACATCATTAGGAACAAGTTGCGGATAGAAATTTGCCAACCTTGTAAAATGTGCCTCGTATTCGCCAATTGTCAAACTTCCTTGTCTGATATTTTGCAGTTGTCTTATCTTCTCACTCAGAAAGGTAGGTGGGTAGTACTTAAGATGGAATTCGTCAACGAAATCTTTCTAAGTCAATATTGTGTTCCTCCTTTTATCTTCCACTCCATGCCACCAGAGCTCTGCATCACCTTTAAGCAAATAAATTGTGTGATTGATTTGTCTTTCCTCAGACAGCTCCATCAGACAGAACACTTTCTCTAACAATCTCAACCATTCATCTTCCACTGCAGGGTCTGTAGTTCCAACGAACTCGGTACCTCCAAGCTTCTTAACCAGCTCATAGGATCTCATCAGGTCCTTGCTGCTCGAGGTAGAAGCTTGCCTCTCCATATTATACTTTTCCCTAGTCTCAAGAAACATCTTGTACATCCTTGATGCCTCATCCACATCATCTTCACCACATGGACCCATCTCTAGAGGATCAGGTCCAATGTGGCTCTCAGCTTGGTCCTCATGACCACGTCCTCTTCCTGCCATCTGCAATAGTATAACAGAACACTTCATGTTAGAAAATTGCAGTTAGAAGGAAAACACCTAAGTCCTAATCCTATTGGTATCTTATCGTCCCCTGACCTTGACTTAGAGTAAATACATACTAAAACTTTGGCTCTGATACCAAAACTTGTGGTGCCCTAATCCCAGTACCATCTCTAATGACCCCGGAGACCAGAGAGTCACCCTCGGTAAACCACCCTTAACCTTTTCTTTACTAAGTTACTTAGAATTCACTTAAAGGAAAAACCTAATAGCTTGAATAACATAAGATCATAATAAAACTGTGGAAGCAACTTGCCATTAACCTTACTTGGAAGAAAAACTAACTTACACGACATTACATTATTCATGCGGAATATAAAATACAACAGATAACTTAAAACTAGTTTACATGTTATATTACATTATCTCTCTACCACACCACATGCCCAAGGACCAAGGGGAAAGGACTAAGAGACCTCTATCTAACTACAAACTACCTTCTAAGAATTTGGGTGATACGATTCTTCATCTTCCTCGTGCTGACGCTGACCTAGAAAATGTTTCAATAGGTTGGTGATGTACTGGCTCAATGAATAGAATTTCACCCAACCATCACAGATAACTCATTTTATGTTTATTAATTGGAATAAAATACAAGATAATTTTATACTGAGTAGATCTAAAAAATATAATTTAAACGATAGGAGATGTCAACATTTCATTAAGATAACAACTGTTGCAAAGCTGTAGATACGATTAAATAACAGAGAATACTAAAATTTCATTTAAAGGACAACTACTGTGAAACTAACTCAAATTTTTCTTAACTCTTTAACTTATAAGAAACTCTGTGAACCTATATGAGCACATTTTATCTTATGCCCTGATCATATATAGTGTACCCTACATATGAAGACTCGTAGAGAACTACGATCCCACCATACAAGACTTATACGACACCCCGGGATAGATAAGTCTGACTACTCTCTTGGTCTGCAATAGGGAAACTGCCTCTCTGGCCTCGGCACTCCTATTGTGCTGTAAAATGGACTCCTCCTCTAACATGAGCACACAGACAGAGAGTCTGAGATGCTTTGTGGGACTCATCTTGGTATGCTCTATGGGTACCTTTGGGTTACCACTGGGATCTCCAGTTTGTGTTGGGTAACCTATCTCTTCTTAGTAGACTTCCTGAAGGGCTCCGTCCCCCGTACCACCTGTTGGTATGTTCTGACCCTCGTATACTGGACGCACCGTCAGGGTAGATCATTTCATCCCTAAGGCGCAGACCTCTCATAGGGATTTTACGGTGTTAGGGCGCTTAAATCTATTATTTTATTATTCTAGAAAAGCTCTTACTACATTACATCTCTCTCTTACTTATTCTTGGCTTTGGTATCTCTATGGTACCGAGTATAATTATCTGAAACTTATAAATACAACATGTGTTACAACCCCAATTTTGGGTTTATTTGGTGAGAAATGTAATTTCTCATATTAAAGATATTTGAACAAATAATGATATAATTTGGTTTGAATAAATAGATTTCATTGACAATAGCCTTGATGATTGTTTTGTGGGCTTTATTGGCTATTGGGCCCAATAACAAGGAAATTCAATTAATTAATAAATAATTGAGAATTTGAGAAAAGAAAGGTGTGGAAACCTCTAGAAGGCAAATCCAAAGAGGATTTCGAGCCTCTTGGGTTCCTTGGATTCCAAGGAGTCCAAAGTTGCATAGAGAGTGCAATAAGAAAAGATCCATTAAGTATTTCCTTATTAAAGAAAGATAAAATGTGGAAAATAAGTGAGAAGACGTATAATTGAGTTATCCTTGGTGGATTTTCGTATCCCAAGGATTCCTAATGCTAAAAGGAATTCCAATAGTAATATAGAGGAGAGATAAAGAGAAATCCTTAAAAAGAGAATTAAAAAGGAAAAGAAATTGATTAATAAAAGGGAAATATGAGAAATTGACTTTTATAAGAAGATAAAGGCAAACCAATATTCCCCAATGTGGGAATCCATGCCTTTGGGTTTTCTTGAGGTCCAAGGGACCCAAAATAATGAGATAATTGCAAAGGAAAGAGAAAATAAATAAGAAATATACATAATTGAGCAATATTTGGCACCAAATGAAAAGGTAAGTTTTCTTTTAGATAATGAGCCCAATTTTAATTCATTAGTAATATTCCCTCAAAATTTGGGATTAATTGGATAATCCGTTTGGGAGTTATGGATTTTAGAAGTTTCCTTAAAGTGTTAAGTTTTTAATAATTGTCACAATGTATTTGATTAAAAGAAAGGAAAAGGGAAGCGATGGGAGAGACGCCAGCCGTCAAATACTTGCGTGGTCCAGGGGACCACCGATCTGACACTAGCTGGGCGTCATCCTCCTCGAGTTGGAAAAGGAAACAGGTGGATTTTCGAATCCACTTTCCTTGTGATATACATCGTGTGCAATCAAGGACAGGAAAGGAATAGGTTCGTGAGGAGTTTCCGCAACCACCTAGCCTAATTTTCTGATGGTTTTATCCATTCTTGAAGAAACGCCCAATTCGGCCAAGAGAAAGGACGGCGGTGAGTATGGGAAACCTGATAGAGTGCCCTAGATCCTATAAATAGACCATCCCGCGTCTTTGGGAGACCGTCGCGAATTCTACCAGCACCTTCTCTAGTTTCCTTGCACACTGATTCGATGAGGTCGAAAAGCTCCAGTGAGCTCCAGGACCAGTGCCGCCGCGGGAGTCTTTCACTCAGTCGGGTAGACGCAAGTAGCAGTGGTCGTCCGATCGCGAGCCACAATGGGCCAAGAAGGAGATCAACGGATGTAATTCCTCGTGTTCTTCAGTTGCCGCTAGTGGGCGCATGCGACGCAGGCGGTCCGATCCCACTCGGTCAACCATGATCTAGGATCTAACAGCCCTCAAATTTCTGAAAACCCCAGGTAACTCGCCTCCCTAACCAAAATTCGAAAAAAAGGTGGAAACTTGTACAAATTATTAAAAATAGATCCTTTATCCAAAAAATGCAAGTAAGTAGTGCGTTTTGATCAGAAAAATACCTAGAACATGATAAAATAATAGTAGAGCCTGATTGTAAATGATTTTCAAGAAATATAGGATTTTTTATCTTTTAATGCATTAAATGATGGCAAAACCCTAGAAAGAGATAAATGCAATCATGATGAATCTTTATTTTGGTTTTTGATCAAGGTAAACCTATTAAGAGTAAAGAAAAGAGTAAAGTCATAAAAGGATGATTAATATGTTGCTTTTAGGGTTTTGTGATCATGAACATGGTTTAATGGGATAAAAACCCTAATTTGGGAAAACATGAGTTTTAGTGGTTATAATTCGAAAATTTCTAGTATACAACTGAAATATAATGTTTCTTGAACATAAGTGGGATTAAAGAATCCTTACTATAGGTAATGGAGAATTAGGGTTTAGTTCATAATATTTAATTGATTAAATTGAGTAATTGCAACCCTTTTTGGATATTAAAGGTGCTAAATGATGGTTCTAAGCCCTAATTATGGGTAAATACCCTTAATAGAGTAATCAGGGTTTTCTAACGAATAAAAGGTTGTTTGTTTTTCCGTTTGGTATGCAAGGTTGCCTAATTTAGAGTTGTAATCCATAAAAGAGGGATAGTCTAAATGGAAACCCTAATTTGAGATAAAAGAGGAGAAAAATCATGTTTATTCAGATTAAGGGAATAAGATGCTTAATAAAGATCTTGAACTTGTTAAGAGTACTAAAATGAGAAATTAAGGGTTTTATGTAGTTTTGATAAATTAAGAATCATAATATTGAAAGGGGAGGTAAAACCCCTAATTTCCAAGGAAACCCTAAAAATTGGAATAGAAATCCTAAGGAATGCGATGATATTGGATAAATATTAATAAAAGGAAATTTGTATATTTATTTCAGGATTTTGTGCATAATTGATTGCTTGATTGGGATTTCTCTATTCTGGATAATTTTGTCTCAAATCTGCAATTAAAGGTATGTGGTTACGCTTATGAATATCTCGAGTTAGCTTTCCGAGATTTACCGAAGTTTTCATCGACGTCATGAATTAATTGTTGGATGATTTTAATTCATGCAAACTATAATGTGTCTATGACTATCACTTAAGATATGTGCCTACTAGCTCAGATCATGGTCCCCTCTGTGGCTTAATAATTGACCTAGTAAATGGCTACCAATGGAGTAGGTCCATCAGGTCATTAGATGACTTAGTAAATGGCTACCAATGGGGTAGGACCATCAAGTCATCATGAGTTAGATATTGGGCTACCTGCGGGTAGTGCCATGCAAATCTATTACCCTAGCTATTGGCTACCTGTAAGGTAGGTCCATGGGGGTAAGAAGCTACCTAAAGAGAGGTAGCATACAAGGGATAGAACAGAGTCAGGGGATAGGTAAGGATTGAGTAGTATATCTTAAAACGTAATCTTGGTTGTTAAATGATTAATTGAATGAATACGTTGTTAACATATTTGCATGATTATTGTTTCCCCCACATACCAGCTTCGGCTGACCGACATTTTGTTTGTCAGCATTTTAGGTACAATGAAAAGAACAAACAGTAAAGTGACATATGTGGTATTAAATGAGAATTAAAGTGCAAAGGAGGATTAGATAGATTAGTATCAGTGTGGATAGAAGTTTTGAAATCCCAGTTTTAAAAGGTATGCAAAGTTTTTATTTTTACCATATTTCAGTATAGTTGGTAGAATTTTAATAATTGTTAATGATTATTTGTCGATCCTTTGATCCGGGTTATTGGTTAACGGCTCTGTCCTTTCGGTCTCCCTTAATTGGGGGTTACCGGGAAGCGGGGTCGTTACAATTGGTATCAGAGCATAGGTTCCTCACTTAACCATTAATAATTATTAAATTTTACAAACTCCATAGAACCCAAGGGAGTTATTAGAGGATTATCCGAAAGACGGAGGTGTCTAGAAAAGGATCACGACCGGGGGCTGGCAATATTTTTCCTCCGCGCCGCTAGTCGGAATATGAGGACTCCCGGAACCGTGTGACTGCCTAGCCAAAGTCTTAGG
Source organism: Alisma plantago-aquatica (assembly GCA_963693085.1). Classification (NCBI taxonomy): domain Eukaryota; kingdom Viridiplantae; phylum Streptophyta; class Magnoliopsida; order Alismatales; family Alismataceae; genus Alisma; species Alisma plantago-aquatica. The sequence continues at coordinate 1,069,573,541 of OY856413.1, read as the reverse complement.
GTATGAATCGAAATAAGATACCTCTAGGTCTTTCTCATCTTATTCATTCCTTCTCATCACAAAATTCTGTTAAGGACCTAAAGGGTTAGGGTTTTGTTTCTTCTCCTCACCCTCTTGAGGTATGGGTAAGGTTAATAAGGTTTAAGGAATCCTTCATGAAATTAATGAAAAGCATGTTAATAAGATGTCATGGACATAAGCTTAATAGATCAAGCACAAATTAAAGAATAGATACATGCTTAGGTCGTATGACATAAGTTGTCATGTCCTCAGAAGAGCCCTGAGGCTAGACCTTCTTGTCGGGAGGATAAGTCAGTCTTGGAGATAGAGATCTCCGTTGCAAGTAGAGACTTGGCACATCCTCTGGGGATGATGCTAACCCTAACCCTAAGTGAAGGTTAGAGAGAGAGATGACATGATGAGTTACATGTCATGGTAGACCAGGTGTTTGAAAGGACATGCCTTTGGGATGCCATATGATCCATGGGTGACCTAGCATCTTTGGCAACCCAACCCTAGGGAGGGTCGTGCATGTTAGGGTAAAGGATAGCACCTTAGATGATGATGTAGGTGAAGGACCTTAGAAACCCTATGGGCTTATGCGAGTAGGGCATAGCATACACCCAAGGTATGTTAGTAGTGTGAGTAAAGGGTTGAAACCCTAACCAGGAGAGTATGAAGGATGGCTTATGAAATAAGCATAAAGAACTATGGATAACCTTGGGCAAAACATAAGTTGAACATAGGCTTCATCCAGGTAGGGGCATGCTTTTGAGGTCGACCCTTCATGAAGAAAGGACCTCTAATGTGAGGTTGGTTATAGGGATAGAGAGAGAGCGGGACACCAAACAAGAAGGTCATAAACCTAGACGCCGAGATATGAGGAACATTGGGGAGTTAGGGATGATGTGACCTAAGTGGATGATAGTGGATGCTTCTAGAACCTATGGTATAAGTGATTATCTGCTGGATGAGATAAAGAGCGCTTTAGACCCTGAGGAGGTTTAAGTAACCCATTGTGAGGCTTTATACCTAGTTGGTTGTCCTGGAGGAGGACTCAACTCCGAAGTGTTGCTCGAGTAGAAGGATCATGGAAGTACATGACATAACTTGGACATGCTTGATTCATGGGTAAGAGATTGAGCATGCAGTCGGACACCTAAAAGGAGAACCTAGGGTCCCTAGGCCTAAGAGGGGAAGCTGTGTACCCGATACTCATGATGAAATTTGAGTCTCTATAGTTTCGAGCATGGTACTCCTTATGTGTAGAAGTAAAAGAAATCCCTTAAGTTAAAGGTATGTTTGATGAACCCCTCATGAAAAAGTTGATCTAACGTTGAGGATGACAGCAAGTGTGACCTAGCATGGTTTAGAAGGTACTCTGCTGCCTTAGTAGTTGTTGGTTAAAGCATGCTCATGTGAATGTAACCCTAAGGACGATTGTGACCTTTGTTATCAAGGGGTAGTTTCCTCCCATCCTGGGAGAGGGACCCTTTCGTAGGGAGTACACCAGTTTTGTTGGTTTTGAGGTAACCTAAAGAGGTCTCATAAGATCTTGAGGAGCTAAGTGAAAAGTACATGGTACGAGGATGAACCTATAGACCCATAGATATCCATCTCTAAGTGCATGTGGATGTGTTACCATGGAGGTAACCGGTAAAGGGCCTGACCATGGTAGGCAGGTCACCATGACCCTTATGAGAGGATGAATGTCAGCTCATGTATACAAAGAGAGATGATGAAGGCTTGGGTAAGGTTCTAAGTTGAACATGTACTATAAGAGAATCCTAAGTCTATCCTAGGGTCAGGTAGGGATAAGACTGATGGAAGAAGGAGTTACCTAATTCCCTAGTTGCAGATGACCATAGGGTCGGGAGGTAAAAGCTATCATTGTCTGAGGACCATGGGTTGTTGGATAAATTGGATATTATGATAAATCCCTTTGTTTCGATGATGACAAACATTTCATTCTTATTAATCTAACGAGCTACTTAAGTGTGCAGGAACAAGGTGATGACAAAGTTCTAGGGAATCCTTACGCTTGAATGTTTATAAATGTCATGCAATGTAATCATATGTAAACTTGTACAAAAATATAATGTACAAGTACTTAGACTTCATGTAAATCAAGCGTTAGATCTCCCTAACTAAACACTACACTTAGTTAGGACATCTCCTTCTAATAGGATCACATAATGCACACTCATGCACTCACTTAGTATCTTAATTGAAAGATTGAAAACAGAGTCAATCTCGGTCGACCACACTCCTCGACCGAGACACTCTCGGTCGACAAACTTCTCGACCGAGATTGACCAAAAGTAGTCGTTAGACACAGCAGTTGACAGTTGCAAATAAACGTTAATCCAGAGAGCCTGTCGGTCGAAAAATCCTCGACCGACCGGGCATCTCGGTCGACAAGTCCTCGACCGAGATGGTCTCTGACAGCAACTGCAGAATTAATTAACTAGTCGTTGCTAATGCGCCTAACTTATTCCTAACGGCTAGTTAAGCACTAGGAACCCCCTAGAAGTTGTCTAGAACGTCCTTAAGCATACTTAGGCCATTCCTATAAATAGGACAAGCCATAGGACACTAGAATACACTTACATACTCAATTGTGCAATCTTTGAGCATACACTACATTGGCAATCTGTTTAGAGCAATAGTGCAATTCCCACACTTGTTATACATTCATATTGCTACCGTTTCATGTCCTATAGACTAGGATCTCCTACACATAATAATCACATTGCTATACATCTTGGTTGGGAGATCCAAACGCTTGATATAGGAAAATCAAGCCTTGTGCTTACAACGGTATTGTAATTTCTGTATTTCTTTCTTGTTCCTATTTATTCCTTGTACTCTCCTTGCTACTCCTAGGGTTGGAGGCTGCGGATTGGAGAGGGTGGACTTCTCAGGTGGAGAAGGGGACTTCAAGCTACTTCAAGAAGGCTATCGCACGGGAAGCTACTTCAGAAGGCTGGTGCAACGGGTGTTGGTGCATCTACTTCAAGGGAAGGCTGCTTTGAGTTGGGCGATTACTTCTAGGTGAAGGCTGCTTGAAGGGTTTAGGGAAAAGAAATGTATTTTATGTAAAGTCCTTGCGAGGTAATAAAATAATTTCTTTTCAAATCCCAGTTGGGTAAGCAACCGGGTAGTGGACTGACTACCTTAGTATTTGCTAAGGCTAGGAACCACTCTAAACCCTTGTGTCTCTTTGTCCAATCTTTCTTTGTGGTTGCTTGAGTTTAAATTATTTTAAAATCTCTATAAAACTCTATTCACCCCCCCCTCTAGAGGTTTTCAATTGGTATCAGAGCAGGCTTCAAGGAGCCCTAACAAGGTCTTGAAGAGATAAAGGGAGGAGGTGACTACAACCACAAGAAAAGGAGCATGGACCAAAGTTCGACAAGTTGCAATTGGTGCTTAGGAACAAAGCACTCTACGTCTAAATGTCCATGGAGGTCAAAGAAAAGAGATGCACATAAAGAGTGTTTCGTTGCTACAATAAGTGAGGAAGAAGAAGAAGAGGTAAGCTTGCTTGATTTACCCAAAGAGGAGTTAGTTGCTATTATTGAAGAAACACATAATAAATATGTTGAATGCAAAAAGAAGTTAAAGAAATCCAGTAAAGAAAATGATGATCTAAATGCTAGACTTCTTGCTCTTACATCCGAAAATGACGATTTATATGCTAAATTGAATACTCTTGGTTTTGAAAAAGATAGCATTATGTCTGATAATCGTACCTTGAAATCATCTCTAAGTAACAGTGAAGTAAAGATCTTTACTTTAGAAACAAACTATGAACTTCTATGTCAAGAAAAAGCTGAATTGCTTACAAAATTAAATGATATTCAAAAACAACCTATATTGTGCACCCATGTAGATTATGACAATATAGTGAAAGAAAGAAATATGTTATCGTCCAATCTAGACCAAGCAAAATTAGATATCAAGAAAAGAATGGATGAGATCGTTAAGTTGCAACAAAAAGTTAGTAAGTTAAGCAACAATGGAATCCTTGATAAAATACTAGAAAATTCCTATTATCAAATAGGGAGAAGAGGACTAGGTTATAAGCCTAATGAGAAATCCCATCAACAACCTAGAAGGACACAAGCGAGTCAATCTGCTTATATACCTAGAGGCACAAAAATGTATATACCCAAGAATAACCTAGATCAAAACCATAGAAAAAGGCTTGAGGTTGATTCAATTTGTTGTCATTATTGCTCACGCCTTGGACATTATTCTTTTTCATGCCCATACAAGAAGAAGAATGTCGAGATGGTATGGGTTCCAAAACCCCCAAATTAAATAGGTTCGACTAAGTTGAGATATGACCAAAGATCTTAATTTGTATATCCTTATGTCTATCTCAACTTAACATTTAGGGATAACAAAATCAAAAATTAAAAGATTTAATAGCACCTTGATACACATATGTCTATCTCAAACTGATCTTTGAAATAATTGAATAAGATACAGCCTATATTGCACTTGAAATATATTTCTGAAACTGTTTCCAGAAACTTGATCGGTCGAAAAGTTGTCGACCGAATCATCCTCGGTCGAGCAACTGTCGACCGAGCATATCACTGTTCTCAGACTGCTGTAAATCTTTACATTGTATGTAAAAATTATTCTTGAAAGATTATATGGAATAAATATTAACTGATCATGCTTACATTTCTATTTTATCATGCTCTTATTGCACATTTTTTTAGAAATACTTGAAATGAATAAAATGTTTCAAATAAATTTTTGTGTGCTTTTATATTAAGCATCACATATTTTAGTCTATCCAAAGTAATCTTAAATTCATGAATGGATATTATTCTTGAATATGCTTCATCATATTTGATGTCCTTATTTAGCTCTCATAATCTTTACACTTTAATGAGTCTCAAATTAATATTTGCAAGCTATCTGCAGAACTCATACTTCGCATATGAATGTTCATACTGGAAACCTGCAGAATATGCCTCTTGGTTAAAAATAAAATTTGACCAAGGGGCGCCATGGTCGTAATCAAGGGCGACCTAAAATAAACTTTGATAAAAAAAAATTGTTTATTTGAACATTATTTTATTGAACTTAATCTTAGCATATTTTTAAATCAAAACGTCAAATCATTTGTGGTAATTAGAAGCCTTAAATATTATTACTCCCTTGGAAAATACATATACATATGCTCTACAAAAATGTTCTATGATTTGCATTAAAATTCAGCCAAAAATTGAACTCAGTAAGTTAGTCGGTCGACAAATGCTCGACCGAGAACCACTCGGTCAGCCCATCTCACTCGACCGACAAATTCTAAACAGACTCAGTATCAGACAAACTGTCGGTCGACGAGTGCTCGACCGAGACAATGTCGGTCGACAAGCGCTCGACCGAGAAATAGCCGTTGGATATGACCGTTGCGACCCGACCGTTATGACCGTTTTCTTTACCGTTGGAGGACCAAGTGGCGCGTCTGCAACTCGACCGTTGCGGACGCTCGGTCGACGAGTCGTCGACCGACCGGGTCGCTGGAATTCTATAAATAAGTGCAAAAACGAGCCACTTACTCACACTTGCATTTCCTTGCTTCCATAGTCCATCTCTAGTGCAATTTCGTGCAATCCTTCAGCACTCTTACCCTCAAATCTTCCTTGCTTCTTCTCCACTCTCAAGAAACACAATGGCCTCATCATCAACTGTCCGTGGGAAGAAGAAAGTTGCTGGAAGAAAAAGAAGAGAAGAGAGGGAAGCCACTCCGCCACTGACGATCATCAATGACATAGCTTTCGTCGACGGAGATGCTGGAGACAGATACTTTCGGCTTTCATCTAAAGCTCCTCTTCCCCGACGTCCGGTCGAAGTGATGGACTTCATCAACATAGTCGACCTGGAGCATCTCTTTGGAGTACAAAAGCTGAAGGACTTCATCAATCCATCCTTTCCTTCCTACTCCATTAAGGTAGTCAACGAATTCTATGCCAATCTTCTATCCCACACCGAAAATGACACCACTTTCTTCTACACCATGGTCAATGGGCATAGTTTTAAATTTTCCGAAGGGGATATTCTTGACATGCTTGAAATTGATATAGATGAATATCAAGATTTCCTTGACCTTTCCACCAGCAATCCAATAAACTTATTTTCCCATGATGACCACACCACTAGTCTTAGTGATATAAAAAGAGCCATATTTCAAGCCAATACCACTTGTCATGAAGATAGGGGAACCTATTATGCAATAAACCTAAAACCGGCATGTAGAATAGTAAACCTCATTGTTTCCACCAACATACATCCACGAGCCAATAAATCCGAGGTTCCTATCTTCCGTATGTGTCTAATTTATGCTATCATAAAAGAAATTCCCATCAACTTCATTCGCATAATACTTAAAAATATGCTTGAGTTTTCTGGCAATCCACCATATGCCGATTTTGTATGCCAGATTACTCAACATTTTCTTAAGTCAAACATTGAAGATATGGGATACATATGGGAGCGTAGACCACCAAAGATAAGTAAGAACACCGTAGAGAAGATGGGAATTGACTTTGGCCATAAAAGGGCAAGAGTAGAAGGAGAGTCATCACATCAGGATATACCACCCCCTCCTCCTACTAACCTTTCCATTGATCCCATCCAAAATACCCTTACTTATATTGCTGGCTCCCAATACCATCTTAGTAGACAATTAAACTACAATCACCATGCCATGACATACTTAAATCAAAGAATGCAAAACCTTTCTCCTAACCAAACCGATGAATATCCGCATTCTTTAAACCCTGGCATGCTCAACCCATTTAACCCCTCATACAACTACTATCAACCTCCACCTTCACCATCAATGGATCTTGCACATACTCAATTTTCTTCCATACAATTGCAAGACATAGCTGCTCACTTCCGTTTTGACCGAGTTCCCACTTTCCTGGAAGCATATGCGTTGACTACAACTGGTGCTTTGGATTGGAAAACTCTGGTCCAATACTATGGAGCCGAGCCATTTCTTGGGAAAGATCCGGACATCGATGTAATTCTTAAATCTTTCCTGTGAAGTGTTGGAGTTGTAATAGTTGTAATACAAATGATTAGTCAAATTCTATATGATTGTAATCTTCTTCATGATATTGAATGCAATTTGCCATTTTTATTTGATTCACATGGTTATTTGTTTGGCATATGAGACTTCTTCAAAATACGCATTATAAGTTCATTATTGTAGAGCATCACAAATAAGGGAATAATAATTAAAAACAGGCAACTATTACAAATTAAAATTAAATTTTCAAATAACAAAATAGTTCTCCAGAAACATTCTCGGTCGAGCAACTAGTCGACCGAGAACATTGTCGGTCGAACAATTGTCGACCGACTGGGTTTCTGTTTTTCCAGATTGACATAATTGCATACATCTTTGTTAAAATCTTGGACATTTTATATATTTGCTCAGTATTCAAACTTTCATTTGAGATATCTATCGACGGGGGAGCAAAGCATAAGAAAAAGGGGGAGATCATTAAAACTTTGATCATTGTTTAAAAGAAGCTTACAAAAACTTTGTAATCACTATGTGTAACTGAATATTTTCAAGAAAGTTATGAATTTATTGAAATTGGTATCTTGTACTTGAAGGAACTCTCTATCCAAAATGGGGCTTAACATCCCTTGATGGAGACATTTTTAGGTACTCTAAGCTTAGAGGATTCTCATTTAATCTAGGGCTTAACATCCTTTGATATATGAGAAATCCATATACATTTCATCATATGCTTAAAGGTATCTCATTTCATTTCAAGGCTTCACATCCTTTGCGAATGATTGAGAAACAAATTATGGATAAATTAGATAAAAATCAATGTTCCTAATAGGATATCTAATTAAGGGGGAGCATTATATTAAGGGGGAGAAGAAAAATAAAACATTCAACTTTGGATATCTTTTTGAAATGACAAAGGGGGAGAAAGAATATAAAAATATATATATAAAAGAGTTTCATCACATCTTGGCCAGCACTTACTTGAAAAACATAAATGACTACAAAAGGTAAATTTTCAGGTATGAAACTCATATACTTTATATTTCCTTATTTCATATTTAGGAAATGTTTGTCATCTTCAAAAAGGGGGAGATTGTTGGATAAATTGGATATTATGATAAATCCCTTTGTTTCGATGATGACAAACATTTCATTCTTATTAATCTAACGAGCTACTTAAGTGTGCAGGAACAAGGTGATGACAAAGTTCTAGGGAATCCTTACGCTTGAATGTTTATAAATGTCATGCAATGTAATCATATGTAAACTTGTACAAACATATAATGTACAAGTACTTAGACTTCATGTAAATCAAGCGTTAGATCTCCCTAACTAAACACTACACTTAGTTAGGACATCTCCTTCTAATAGGATCACATAATGCACACTCATGCACTCACTTAGTATCTTAATTGAAAGATTGAAAACAGAGTCAATCTCGGTCGACCACACTCCTCGACCAAGACACTCTCGGTCGACAAACTTCTCGACCGAGATTGACCAAAAGTAGTCGTTAGACACAGCAGTTGACAGTTGCAAATAAACGTTAATCCAGAGAGCCTGTCGGTCGAAAAATCCTCGACCGACCGGGCATCTCGGTCGACAAGTCCTCGACCGAGATGGTCTCTGACAGCAACTGCAGAATTAATTAACTAGCCGTTGCTAATGCGCCTAACTTATTCCTAACGGCTAGTTAAGCACTAGGAACCCCCTAGAAGTTGTCTAGAACGTCCTTAAGCATACTTAGGCCATTCCTATAAATAGGACAAGCCATAGGACACTAGAATACACTTACATACTCAATTGTGCAATCTTTGAGCATACACTACATTGGCAATCTGTTTAGAGCAATAGTGCAATTCCCACACTTGTTATACATTCATATTGCTACCGTTTCGTGTCCTATAGACTAGGATCTCCTACACATAATAATCACATTGCTATACATCTTGGTTGGGAGATCCAAACGCTTGATATAGGAAAATCAAGCCTTGTGCTTACAACGGTATTGTAATTTCTGTATTTCTTTCTTGTTCCTATTTATTCCTTGTACTCTCCTTGCTACTCCTAGGGTTGGAGGCTGCGGATTGGAGAGGGTGGACTTCTCAGGTGGAGAAGGGGACTTCAAGCTACTTCAAGAAGGCTATCGCACGGGAAGCTACTTCAGAAGGCTGGTGCAACGGGTGTTGGTGCATCTACTTCAAGGGAAGGCTGCTTCGAGTTGGGCGATTACTTCTAGGTGAAGGCTGCTTGAAGGGTTTAGGGAAAAGAAATGTATTTTATGTAAAGTCCTTGCGAGGTAATAAAATAATTTCTTTTCAAATCCCGGTTGGGTAAGCAACCGGGTAGTGGACTGACTACCTTAGTATTTGCTAAGGCTAGGAACCACTCTAAACCCTTGTGTCTCTTTGTCCAATCTTTCTTTGTGGTTGCTTGAGTTTAAATTATTTTAAAATCTCTATAAAACTCTATTCACCCCCCCCTCTAGAGGTTTTCATGGGTTAGGAGATTGATCACCTTCATGAACTCATGGGACCCAAAGGGCAGATGAGTAGGGCACTCTCTTGATGCATGAGGGAAGAGGGATGACCCCAAAAGTGCCAGCACCCTATAGACCTAGAGGAGATGACCAAGGATTGTGTAGTAACCCAAGTAGAGACCAGTTTTCCATGGAAGCAATTTTGATATCATGATGTCTGTGATGTAGAGACATATGTGGCACGATGCAACTTAGATGTAAAGGTGTATTGGCAAGGTGGGATGTACCATCTCTACTCTTGGAACAGGAAGAACTCTGTATTTGGACTGCAGCCAAATGCTTATTTCCTCCTGTTGTGGGGGTGAGAGATAGGACATTACGCACGCCATACACCAAGGATAAGAGATGATGTAGGTTGGAACGTTTCCACGAGAAATGGGGATAGAGAAGATAACCTACCCTAGTAAAGTGAATGATACATGGATGGCTTTCTAACACTAAGAGGAATGAGGTAGTCACCTTATGAGGATGATGTTATCATGAGATATGAAGTCATACAAGGTTGAGTTTGATTACCAAGAAAATGAGCTCAAAAGTGTTCTCAATAAAGATAGACTTAGAGTTAAGAGTTAATATGATAAGTCAAATACATGGAAGTGTATGTCTTCAATGTTACCTAATACCTAAGGATGTGAAGTGGTAATGGATGCTCTGGTTGAGATATATCTGACTAGTTTGACTAGAAGCTAGAAGAGGTTGTTATGCTAACCTTAAGTTTGGAAAGGAGATGTGTTTAGGTAACACTCAGATATAACAAGATATGTTGAAAAGTTAATGGTTGTTTGGTTAGCCGATCTAGTCTTTGATGCAATGAAAGGATGGTGGTAGAACCTCATATGCACTTCTTTGGAAAAGAAGGTGATGAAACCCCGACTAGAGTGGTTTAGGGTTTTTGAGGAGTCGATCTTGAGGAATCAGGACATATAAGAGATCATGATTTTAAGATCACCATACACCGTACTATGAAGATAATAAGTGACAGTAGTACTTTGGATGCCTAAGATGAAGTTGCATGGGGTATGCTGCCATGCAAACCAGAATGTGAAGGACGAACACCAGTAACCTAATAAGTTGAAATAAGGGATAAAGAGTTCTCGAGAGGGAATGGGAGTTCATCTCTATGGATGATGTGGAAAGTCTCCCCTTGACCAAGAAAGGTCATGAGGCAATATGGGTTATGGTAGATCGCCTTACCTAGATGACATAATAAAGAAAGAGTACTGTCAAGGGACAGATCGGGTTGAGCTACATATGAGAGAGATAGTTCAACTACACCATGATGCGAGTTCAAAAGTTCATGAGTATGACTTAAAGGTTCACTTCCATAAAGTGGAAGTAGGTACATGACGAACTCGATGTTAGTACAGTTTATCACCCCTAACTAATGGTTAGTATGATCCATACTAAAGGGTCTAATGAGAGCATATGTGCTCATTCAGGGTGATATCTAGAGACAGTTCTTGTCCTATACAAGATGTGAAGTTAACCACCATAGCCAATATCAGGATTCAAAGAAGCTCTATAAGAGAGGTTGTGTCGGTCACCACTTCAGTAAGGTGATGTTGGTGAAGGACTCCGTGATGGTTAGAAAAGGACCACAGTGTGTGTAGATGAAGTCACTTTGATCGTGCAATGGATGAAAGGAGCCTAGAGACGATAAGAGTCGTGAGAAGATGCAAAGTAGACTGACATGCAGTTCACTGTGGAAGAATATGTGACATGAAAATCCGACCCCTCTAAGTTATAGCTAAGAGAGTTGAGTCCCCAATACATGGGTCCATTTGAGATGGATTGGTGGAGAAGGTTATGTATAACCTTACCCCTCAGGATAAAGAAAGGTGTAAGGAGTTCCAAATGTCCAATTTAGAGCACTATGTGAGGTACCCAAACCATGAGCTAAACAATGAACCGAGTGAGACACAAGGGAGGCTGAAATGACCTGAGTCACCTGTGCAGTTTATAGATGCCAGGATGAAAGAACTCAGAGAAAAGAATATGTGATGATAAAGGTTCTTTGGAAGTGCCATGGGTAAGGTAAAGCCACATAGGGGTCGTTGATGGACATGGAAAAGTCTTACCCTGAATTGTTTGTTTTGTTTGATTGAATTTTGAGGACAAAATTCCTATAAGAGGGGAAGGATGTTACAACCCCAATTTTGGGTTTATTTGGTGAGAAATGTAATTTCTCATATTAAAGATATTTCAACAAATAATGATATAATTCGGTTTGAATAAATAGATTTCATTGACAATAGCCTTGATGATTGTTTTGTGGGCTTTATTGGCTATTGGGCCCAATAACAAGGAAATTCAATTAATTAATAAATAAATGAGAATTTGAGAAAAGAAAGGTGTGGAAACCTCTAGAAGGCAAATCCAAAGAGGATTTCATGCCTCTTGGGTTCCTTGGGTTCCAAGGAGTCCAAAGTTGCATAGAGAGTGCAATAAGAAAAGATCCATTAAGTATTTCCTTATTAAAGAAAGATAAAATGTGGAAAATAAGTGAGAAGAGGTATAATTGAGTTATCCTTGGTGGATTTTCGTATCCCAAGGATTCCTAATGATAAAAGGAATTCCAATAGTAATATAGAGGAGAGATAAAGAGAAATCCTTAAAAAGAGAATTAAAAAGGAAAAGAAATTGATTAATAAAAGGGAAATATGAGAAATTGACTTTTATAAGAAGATAAAGGCAAACCAATATTCCCCAATGTGGGAATCCGTTCCTTTGGGTTTTTTTGAGGTCCAAGGGACCCAAAATAACGAGATAATTGCAAAGGAAAGAGAAAATAAATGAGAAATTTACATAATTGAGCAATATTTAGCACCTAATGAAAAGGTAATTTTTCTTTTAGATAATGAGCCCAATTTTAGCAGAAAGGTAGATTAATTCATTAGTCATATTCCCTCAAAATTTGGGATTAATTAGATAATCCGTTTGAGAGTTATGGATTTTAGAAGTTTCCTTAAAGTGTTAAGCTTTTAATAAATGTCACAATGTATTTGATTAAAAGAAAGGAAAAGGGAAGCGATGGGAGCGACGCCAGCCGTCAGATCCTTGCGTGGTCCAGGGGACCACAGATCTGACGCTAGTTGGGTGTCATCCTCCTCGAGTTGGAAAAGGAAATAGGTGGATTTTCGAATCCACTTTCCTTGCGATATACATCATGTGCAATCAAGGACAGCAAAGGAATAGGTTTGTGAGGAGTTTCCGCAGCCACCTAGCCTAATTTTCTGATGGTTTTATCCATTCTTGAAGAAACACCCAATTGGGCCAAGAGAAAGGACGGCGGTGAGTATGGGAAACCTGATAGAGTGCCCTAGATCTTATAAATAGGCCATACCGCGTCTTTGGGAGACCGTCGCGAATTCTACCAGCACCTTCTCTAGTTTCCTTGCACCCTGAGTCGATGAGGTCGAAAAGATCCAGTGAGCTCCGAGACCGGCGCCGCCGCGGGAGTCTTTCACTGAGTCGGGTAGACGCAAGTAGCAGTGGTCATCCGATCGCGAGCCACAATGGGACAAGAAGGAGATCAACAGATGTAATTCCTCGTGTTCTTCAATTGACACTAGTGGGTGCATGTGACGTAGACGGTCCGATCCCACTCGGTAAACCACGATCTAGGATCTAACGGCCCTCAAATTTCTGAAAACCCCAGGTAACTCGCCTCTCTAACCAAAATTCGAGAAAAAGGTGGAAACTTGTACAAATTATTAAAAATAGATCCTTTGTCCAAAACATGCAAGTAAGTAGTGCTTTTTTATCAGAAAATGCGTAGAACATGATAAAAATAATAGTAGAGCCTGATTGTAAATGATTTTCAAGAAGTATAGAATTTTTCATATTTTAATGCATTAAATGATGGCAAAACCCTAGAAAGAGATAAATGCAATCATGATGAATCTTTATTTTGATTTTTGATCAAGGTAAACCTATTAAGAGTAAAGAAAAGGGTAAAATCATAAAAGGATGATTAATATGTTGCTTTTAGGGTTTTGTGATCATGAACATGGTTTAATGGGATAAAAACCCTAATTTGGGAAAACATGAGTTTTAGTTGTTATAATTCGAAAATTTCTAGTATACAACTGAAATATAATGTATCTTGAACATAAGTGGGATTAAAGAATCCTTACTATAGGTAATGGAGAATTAGGGTTTAGTTCATAATATTTAATTGATTAAATTGAGTAATTGCAATCATTTTTGGATATTAAAGGTGCTAAATGATGGTTCTAAGCCCTAATTATGGGTAAATACCCTTAATAGAGTAATCAGGGTTTTCTAACGAATAAAAGATGGTTTGTTTATCCGTTTGGTATGCAAGGTTGCCTAATTTAGAGTTGTGATCCATAAAAGAGGGATAGTCTAAATGGAAACCCTAATTTGAGATAAAAGAGGAGAAAAATCATGTTTATTCGGATTAAGGGAATAAGATGCTTAATAAAGATCTCGAACTTGTTAAGAGTACTAAAATGAGAAATTAAGGGTTTTATGTAGTTTTGATAAATTAAGAATCATAATATTGAAAGGGGAGGTAAAAACCCTAATTTCCAAGGAAACCCTAAAAATTGGAATAGAAATCCTAAGGAATGTGATGATATTGGATAAATATTAATAAAAGGAAATTGGTATATTTATTTTAGGATTTTGTGCATAATTTATTGCTTGATTGGGATTTCTTAGTTATGGATAATTTTGTCTCAAATCTGCAATTAAAGGTATGTGGTTACGCTTATGAATATCTCGAGTTAGCTTTCCGAGATTTACCGAAGTTTTCATCGACGTCATGAATTAATTGTTGGATGATTTTAATTCATGCAAACTATAATGTGGCGGTGACTATCACTTAAGATATGTGCCTACTAGCTCAGATCCTGGTCCCCTCTGTGGCTTAATAAATGACCTAGTAAATGGCTACCAATGGAGTAGGTCCATCAGGTCATTAGATAACTTAGTAAATGGCTACCAATGGGGTAGGACCATCAAGTCATCATGAGTTAGATATTGGGCTACCTGTGGGTAGTTCCATGCAACTCTATTACCCTAGGTATTGGCTACCTGTAAGGTAGGTCCATGGGGGTAAGAAGCTACCCAAAGAGAGGTAGCATACAAGGGATAGCACTGAGTTAGGGGATAGGTAAGGATTGAGTAGTATAGCTTAAAATGTAATCTTGGTTGTTAAATGATTAATTGAATGAATATGTTAACATTTGCATGATTATTGTTCCCCCACATACCAGCTTCAGCTGACCGACGTTTTGTTTGTCGGCGTTTTAGGTACAATGAAAAGAACAAATAGTAAAGTGACATATGTGGTATTAAATGAGAATTAAAATGCAAAGGAGGATTAGATAGATTAGTATCAGTGTGGATAGAAGTTTTGAAATCCTAGTTTTAAAAGGTATGCAAAGTTTTTATTTTTACCATATTTTAGTATAGTTGGTAGAATTTTAATAATTGTTAATGATTATTTTTCGAACCTTTGATCCGGTTTATTGGTTAACGGCTCGGTCCTTTTGGTCTCCCTTAATTGGGGGTTACCGGGAGGCGGGGTCGTTACAACATGTATATCATTTCTAACTTGGCAGTGCAATATGCTCAAACACTGTAATTTACTGAGAAATCAACATTTTGTACTTACAGGTATATTTAAATAAATAGAATACTTGTCAATTTGGCACATACATACTAAAATCTTATAGTTAAACATCTTAATATACTGATAAGGGTTGATTACTCAACATATGAGAAATCATCAGTAGCACTTGTAAATTATCTGAAATTCCTAGAAAAACATGCACATCAACCCTAATTCTGAGTAGTGCATAACTTAACCCAATTAAGAGTTAATTACTTATCATGACACGAATTATTGATAATAACTAGGAATTTCTAATGATATCTTTGATAAATGTGTCAATTTATATAATTATTAATAAACTCACATTAAATATGACCAGGAGTGTGTGCAATTAGGTTTCTATCGAACCCTTTCATGTCATTGTCATTTCTTTGAAATCGAGCATCCATTAACTTACTAAAAACGTACAGGCTCGGTTTATACCCAAACTGTGTTGTTACTGGTCATGTGCTACTAAGTTCAACATTTAATCGAGTAATTTAAGTTTCAATTAATCGTGTATTTTCACTAATCCAAATCACACATATCAATTAACAAATTAGCTTCGTGCAGGCGTTAATAAATAAAATGTGCAAATTAGAAATCGAGCGGTGCCGACACTGCCCGACACCTGGGTAAATGTTGTTACCCGTAAATAACACTGATTCAACCAAAAACACCCGGTTATTTGAGTTATACATGCTTAGTGATTGAAATTCTACTCACAGTGGGTGAGGTGACCACAACTCAACTGGAAACGCATCCAAAGTCCTATTTCCGGGCATCAACGGGTCTTCTTCTACCTTGGAATTGCTTTGGAACAACCTGCTTTACATAGCAGGTGCATACGCTCACACACAGGAAGCAGGGGATCAGTTGATCGTCGCTGCTCGTGGCTTGTTGGCTACGGATTTGAGTTCTAGACCCATGGCCAAAGTTGAGGGTGTTGCTTGGTGCTTGCTAGCGCCCTAGATGGTCCCCTACCCATTGTTTCTCACAGCTGTTGTTGTTGCTTGGCCGCAGCCATAGGGGCACTTCCCTAGGTTGTGATTGGGGTGAGAAAGAGGAGGGAAAGGAAGAAGAAGGGTGGACGGAGGCAGGGTTGTCGTTTGGTGGTGCTAGCTGCACCTGAAAGGCCCCTGGTCACTTCTGCGACTTCCGTGCTGCTGGTGCTTGCTGGGGGGCGCCCTAGCAGGTTGGGTGCTGCTACTAGGGCAAGGTAGAGGAAGGAAGGAAGGAGAAAGAATAGGGAAAGAGGGGGCACCAAGCTAGCTCGCCCAAGGAGCCCTAATTGCCCCACCCATCGCCCTCACTTGTTGTCCATCGGCTGCTCTGCGTGCGCCCGCTTTCAAGCGGTGCCTGGACCGATCGGGTGAAGGAGAAAAAGATAAGGGAAAGGGGCTAATAAGTTATGCGTAAATTACATTATTGGTCCAAGAAATTTTAAAACGTCATAACTAATACCTCGAAGGTCCAATTGAAAAGATTCTTTTTGCAAACTTTCAAACACAAAATTCACTACCTTCTTAAGGTAAGAAATTAAGCTAATTAGACTATCTCACTTGATTAAAGAACTAATCGCATCTTGAGCACTTACTTAACTAAATCAACATGATGATGCACTAATTGTTGTGCTTACTGGTTAATCATGGAGTGGGTCATAACAATCTCCCTCCCTTATAAGAATTTCATCCCAAAATTCCTAAAAGAGAAAAGGAAACTTGTTACGCATCTCTGACTCAAGCTCCCATGTGGCTTCCTCTAGGTTGTGGTTCCTCCATATCTCTCGATTCTTGAGCTTCTTCATTCTCCGATCAACTATCTATATTGGTCCTTCAACATAGGACACATCTGATCTGAGATATGTAGGTTCTAGGTCCAATATCTTCTCTGTACTAGGGTAACACTTCTTCAGCATTGATACATGAAACACATCATGTAAATTAGCCAACTCGAATGGCAAATCCAACCTGTAGGCTATAGGTCCAATCCTCTCAACGACAAGATATGGGCCCATAAACCTAGGAGTAAGTTTGCATCTCTTACCAAACCTCAGTACTCCTTCCCATGGTCAAACTTTCAAATACACTTCATCACCAACTTCAAACTCAAGAGGTCTACGTCTCTTCTCAGCATAACTCTTATGTCTGTCGTGTGCAGCTTTCAACTGTTCTCTGATCACTGTAATCTTTTCTATAGTCATATCCACTATTTCAAGTCCAAGAATCTCTTTTTCACCCACCTCGTACCAACATATGGGTGATCTACACTTTCTGCCATACAGAGCTTCATACGGGGCCATACCAAGACTGGAATGGTGACTATTGTTGTATGCAAACTCTATAAGGCTCAAATGTTCTTCCCAACTTCCACTGAAATGTAAGACACATTCTCTCAGCATGTCCTCAAGAGTCTGAATGGTCCTCTCTGACTCACCATCCATCTGCAGGTGAAAAGTTGTATTGAATCTCAACTTTTTGCCTAAAGCATGATGCAACTGATTCCAAAACCAGGAGGTGAACTTAGGATCTCTATCTGATATAATTGAAACTGGGATACCATGTAGCCTGACTATCTCATCCACGTATATCTTAGCCAACTTCATAACATCAAAGGTTGACTTGACAGGAAGAAAGTGAGCAAACTTAGTTAGTCTATCCACAATCACCCATATCGAGTCACAACCTCTAGGTGTCCTGGGAAACCCTACCATAAAATCCATTGTGATATGTTCCCACTTCCACTCTGGTATAGGAAGATATTTTAAGGTACCTATAGGTTTTTGATGATCAGCCTTAACCTACTAGCACACACTGCATCTGGCCACATACTCAGCTACATCCTTCTTCATACCTAACCACCAGTACAACTCCTTGAGATTCTTGTACATCTTAGTGTTTCCTGGATGCATCGCGTACATCGATGCATGTGCTTCCTCAAGAATCTTTTCTTTCAATTTAGTATCTCCAGGTACACACAACCTTCCATGCTTATACAGCAAACTGTCATCTAAAAACCTGAACTCTGGTCTTTTTCCCCTTGTCATGTCCTGCATGATCTGTTGTAACTCACTGTCACTCTGCTGAAGTTCCTTGATCAGATCATAAAAAGTAGGCTTGACTTGCGTCTGTGTAATCAAACCACTCTGATCTGTCACCCCTAAGTCTAAGTTCAACTTTTGCATCTCTGCTAGTAGGTCTCTCTTAAAGCACGTCATAGAGAATACATCAGTTGTTGAACTTGACTTCCTGCTGAGGGCATCTGCTACCACAATCACCTTACCAGGATGATAATCTGTCTTCAAATCATTATCCTTGACCAATTCTAACCATCTCCGCTGTCTAAGATTCAGAACCTTCTAGGTGAAGATATATTTCAAGCTCTTATGGTCTGTAAACACCTGGTATGACTCACCATAAATATAGTGACACCATGTCTTAAGAGTATGAACTACAGTAGATAACTCCAAATCATGTGTCGGACAATTCTCCTCACTCTTCTTAAGCTGTCTAGATGCATAAGATACTACTTTTCCTTCCTGCATCAACACACAGCCTAAGCCTCTCCTGGAAGCATCACAAAACATTGTGTAACCTTTACCTGTCTTGGGCAGGATCAACATTGGTGTTGTAGTCAACCTCTTCTTCAAGATCTGAAAACTCTTCTCACAGTTGTCTGACCAGAAAATCGGTGCATTCTTTCTCGTTAAGTGTTTTAGAGGTGACACTACAACACTGAAGTTTTGGATGAACCTCCTATAGTAACCTGCCAATCCTAAGAATCTTATGATCTCAGTAGGAGTCTTAGGTTGCTTCCACTGTAGAACAGACTCGACTTTCTTAGGGTCAACACTTACTCCATCTCTTGAGATGACATGTCCAAGAAAAGACACCTCAGTTAACCAGAACTCACACTTACTAAACTTAGCATATAACTGGTGTTGTCTCAACAACTGTAACGCTATCCTCAGATGCTGCTCATGTTTCTCATCATCTCTGGAATAAATTAGAATGTCATCTATGAAAACTACTATGAACTTATCCAAAAACAGTTTGAAAATCTGGTTCATCATATCCATGAAATTTGTTGGGGCATTAGTCAGTCCAAACGACATGACCAGAAACTCATAATGCCTGTATCTTATTCTAAAAGCTGACTTAGGAATATATGAAGCCTTTATCCTCAACTGATGATATCCAGATCTCAAATCTATCTTAGAAAGATTGTCGCTCCACGCAACTGATCAAACAAATCATCTATCCTTGGCAACGGGTACTTATTCTTGATGGTGATCTTATTCAACTGTCTTTAGTCTATACATAGCCTCATAGTACCATCTTTTTTTCACAAACAAGACGGGAGCTCCCCATGATAAAGAAATAGGTCGAATGAAACCCTTATCCAGTAACTCCTGTAACTGGATCTTCAGTTCCTTCAACTCTGTATGTGCCATTCTGTAGGTTGGCAACGCTATAGGGTGACTACCTGGAAACACCTAGATCTCAAAGTCTATCTCTTATTCAGGAGGTAGACCTGGAAACTCATCTCAAAAAACATCTGGGAACTCACAGACCACTGGCACATCCCATAGGCTGACTTTGCTCTTCTCTGCTCTGGTATCTACTACATGTGCCAAGAATGCCTCACAACCTTTCTACAACATCTTATCAGCTACATCGGCTGATATGATACACGTAGGAAAAACTTTCCTATCTCCAGAAAAGACACAAGAAAATTCACCCTGTTGAAAGACAGCCTCCTTCTTCCAACAGTCGAGCTGAACTCGATACGTCTCTAGGAAATCCATACCCAAGATAACTTGAAAAGATTTAACATCTAGGGGTATAAGATTAATCGCGATGGTGTAACCACCAAAAGTCAAAAAACATCTGGGACAAAACTCTATCAATATTGTCAGTTCACCTAATGGAACCCTCAACAAAAACTCAACCGGTAACTCCAAGGTTAACAAGTTAAGCTCACAAGCTAAAGAACTCTGTATAAATGAGTGAGTAGACCCAGATCTATCAAAACTGTAACTGAAGTGTTGTTAAAGAAAAGCATTTCTCATGTAATTACTCGAGAAGAAACAATACCTTCTTGTGGTGTCAAAGAGAAGAAGTGTCTGAAGCTCTTCCTCTCCCACGATGTCCTAGTTGTCCTTCCCTTCCACTGGGTGCTCCTCCTCCTAACTTGAGGCTACTAAAGAACAGGTCCTCCAGCCGGAGCTTGTCTTGGGACATTCTGGTACTATGACTGGGAACCCTATGATGATGACTGTTGTATTTGGGGGCAATTCCTCTTGAAATGTCCCATCTGTATGCACTGATGACATCCTTGAAACTCTATTCCCCAACACTGTCCTAAGTGTGGTCTTCCACAGATATCACATATATATGTATCATGTCTCTGCGGTCCTGTCATAAACACTAAAGATCCTAAAGACCTAGTTGGAGGTGTCTATGTAGACTGTATATTCTATCTACCAGAATTGGGCCTTCCTCCACTTGATGAAAAACTAGATCCTTGTCTACCAAAATAGCCAAGTCCTCATCCTATCTTTGAAAAGAAACCACCACCTCTTCTGTATCCACCACTTGTTTGTCCCCTTCTAATAAAGTCTTCAGATATTTTCTTACTCTTAGAATGCTTATCAGCATTAACTGACTCTTCTACACGTCTCGGTGCTTCCACAAATTCCCCAAAGTTTTCTCTATCTCTTTGACCAATGACTAAAATGGTGTGTCTAATCTCTGATCTTAATCCTTCTTGAAATCTTCTGCACTTTTCTACATCATTAGGAACAAGTTGCGGACAAAAATTTGCCAACCTTGTGAAATGTGCCTCGTATTCACCAATTGTCATACTTCCTTGTCTGATATTCTACAGTTGTCTTATCTTCTCACTCAGAAAGGTAGGTGAATAGTTCTTAAGATGGAATTCATCAACGAAATCCTTCCAAGTCAATACCGTGTTCCTCCTTTTATCTTCCACTCCACGCCACCAGAGCTTTGCATCACCTTTAAGCAAATAAACTACTTGATTGATTTGTCTTTCCTCATATAGATCCATCATACAGAACACTTTCTCTAACTGTCTCAGCCATTCATCTGCCACTGTAGGGTCTGTAGTCCCAATGAACTCGGTACCTCCAAGCTTCTTAACCATCTCATAGGATCTCATCAGGTTGTTGCTGCTCAAGGTAGAAGCTTACCTCTCCATCTTATAGTTTTCCCTGGTCTCAAGAAACATCATGTACATCTTTTATGCCTCATCCACATCATCTCCACCACATGGACCCATCTCCAGAGGATCAGGTCCAATGTGGCTCTCAGCTTGGTCCTCATGACCACATCCTCTTCCTGCCATCTGCAATAGTATAACAGAACACTTCCTGTCAGAAAATTGCAGTTAGAAGGAAAACACCTAAGTCTTAATCCTATTGGTCTCTTATCATCCCCTGACCTTGACTTAGAGTAACTACATACTCAAACCTTGGCTCTGATACCAAAAATTGTGGCGCCCCAATCCCCATACCATCTCTAATGACCTCAGAGATCGGGGAGTCACCCTCGGTAAACCACCCTTAACCTTTTCTTTACTTAGTTACTTAGAATTCACTTAAAGTAAAAACCTAATAGCTTGAATAACATCAGATCGTAATATAACTGCGGAAGCAACTTGCCATTAACATTACTTGGAAGAAAAACAAACTTACACGACATTACATTGTTCATGCAGAATATAAAAAACAACAGATAACTTAAAACTAGTTTACATGTTATATTACATTCTCTCACTACCACACCACATGCCCAAGTACTGAGGGGGAAGGACTAAGAGACCTCTATCTAACTACAAACTACCTTCTAAGAACTTGGGTGATACAATTCTTTAGCTTCCTCATGCTGACGCTGACTTGAAAAATGTTTTAGTAGGTTAGTGAGCTACTGGCTCAGTGAATAGAATTTCACCCAACCATCACAGATAACTCATTTTATGTTTATTAATTGGAATAAAATACAAGATAATACTATACTGAGCAGATCTAAACAATATAATTTAAATGAAAGGAGATGTCAACATTTCATTAAGATAACAACTGCTTCAAAGCTATAGATATGATTAAATAATAGAGTATACTAAAATTTCATTTAAAGGACAACTGCTGTGAAACTAACTCAAATCTTTCTTAACTCTTTAACTTATAAGAAATTCTATGAACATATATGAACACATTTTATCTTATGCCCTGATCATATGCAGTGTACTCTACATATGAAGACTCGTAGCAAACTATGATCCCACCGTACAAGACTTAGCTGACACCCCGAGATAGCTAAGTCTGACTACTCTCCTAGTCTGCAACAGGGAAACTAGCTCTCTGGCCTCGGCACTCCTATTGAGCCGTAAACTGGACTCCACCTCTAACCTGAGCACACAGGCGGAGAGTCTGAGACGCTTTGTGGGCCTCATCTTGGTATGCTTTGTGGGTACCTCTGGGTTACCACCGGGATCTCCAGTTCATGTTGGGTAACCTATCTTTTCTTAGGAGGCTTCCTCAAGGGATTCATCCCCCATACCACCTTTTGGTACGTTCTGACCCCCATATACTGGACACACTGCCAGGGTAGGTCATTTCATCCCTAAGGCGCAGACCTCTCATAGGGATTCTACGGTGTCAGGGCCCTTAAATCTATTATTTTATTATTCTAGAAAAGCTCTTACTACATTGCATCTCTCTCTTACTTATTATTGGCTTTGGTATCTCTATGGTACCGAGTCTAATTATCTAAAACTTATAAATACAACATGTATATCATTTCTAACTTGGCAGTGCAATATGCTCAAACACTGTAATTTACTGAGAAATCAACATACTCTACTTGCATGCAAATTTAAATAAATAGAATACTTGTCAACTTGGCACATACATACCGAAATCATGCAATTAAACATCTTAATATACTGATAAGGGTTGATTACTCAAAATATGAGAAATCATCAGTAGCACTTGTAAATTATTTGAAATTCCTAGAAAAACGTGCACATCAACCCTAATCCTGAGTAGTGCATCACTAAACCCAATTAAGAGTCAATTACTTATCATGACACAAATTATTGATAATAACTAGGAATTTCTAATGATATCTTTGAGAAATGTGTTAATTTGTATATTTATTAATAAACTCACATTAAATATGACTTGGATGTGCAACTAGGTTTCTATCGAACCCTTTCACGTCATTATCATTTCTTTTAAATCGAGCATCTATTAACTTACTAAAAATGTACAGCCTGGGTTTATACCCAAACTGTGTCGTTACTGGTCATGCACTACTGAGTTCAACATTTAATTGAGTAATTTAAGTTTCGATTAATCGTATATTTTCACAAATCCAAATCACACATATCAATTAACTGATTAACGTCGTGCAAACATTAATAAATAAAACGTGCAAATTAGAAATCGAGCGGCGTCGGCACTGCTCAGCACCTGGGTAAATGTTGTTACCCGCAAATAACACTGATTCAACCAAAAACACCCGATTATTGGAGTTATACGTGCTTAGTGAGTGAAATTCTACTCACAGCGGGTGAGGTGACCGCAATTCAACTAGAAACGCATCCAAAGTCCTTTTTCCGAGCGTCAGTGGGTCTTCTTCTACCTTGGGAATTGCTATGGAACAACCTACTGCATGGAGTAGGTGCACACACTCACACGTAGGAAGCAAGGGCTCAGCTAATTGTCGTTGCTCGTGGCTTGTTGGCTACGGATTTGAGTTCTAGACCCATGGCCGAAGTCGAGGGTGTTTCTTACTGCTTGCTCGTGCCCTAGATGGCCCCTGGTTATTGATTCTCACAGCTGCTGTTGCTACTTGGCCGCAGCCATAGGGGCGCCGCCCTAGGGTGTGATTGGGGTGTGGAAGAGGAGGGAAAGGAAGAAGAAGAGTGGACGGAGGCAGGGGTGTCATTTGGTGGTGATAGTTGTTCTTGAAATGCCCCTGGCCGCTGCTGCTACTGCTGCTTGTTGGGGCGCCGCCCTAGCAGGTTGGGTACTACTGCTAGGGCAAGGTAGAGGAAGGAAGGAAGGAGAAAAAAGAGGGAAAGATGTGGCGCCAAGCTAGCTCGCCCAAGGAGCCCTAATCACCCCTCCCATCACCCTTACTTGTTGTCGATCGGCTGCTCTACGTGCACCCGCTTTCAAGCGGTGCCTAGACCAATCGGGTGATGGAGAAGAAGATCAGGGAAAGGGGCTAATAAGTTATGGGTAAATTACATTATTGGTCTAAGAAATTTTAAAACGTCATAACTTATGCCTCGAAGGTCGAATTGAAAAGATTCTTTTTGCAAACTTTCAAACATGAAATCCAATACCTTCTCAAGGCAAGAAATAAAGCTAATTAGACTATCTCACTTGATCAAAGCACTAATCGCATCTTGAGCACTTACTTAACTTAATCAACATGATGATGCACTAATCATTGTGCTTACTGGTTAATCATGGAGTGGGTCATAACAATAGTATCTGACCTATATGGAGTGATGTTCCTCAAGATAGACATCATGGTGATCCATAGTCTCACAGCTAAGAGGGGAAAAGAAGAGGTGGGGTTCAAAGGAAAAATGTGGTCAAAGGTATAGAACCACTTACAAAGAAGGAACATCACCAAGGATCACAACAAAGAAGATGATCAAGCTCAAGATCACCACATGCAAAATGATCTACCACTAAGATCCAAGATCAACACTTCCTCAAGAACCTCCAAGATCAAGGCCGAACTCAAGGGATAAGAGAGGAAAAATAGCTAAAAGAGATAATGTCATGTAAAAGAGAGATCTTATATACTCAACAGTAGGAGGGAAGTAAGGATCATGAGGTGTCAAGATGTTAGAGCACTGAAAGGACACATGTCCACCAAAGGATCAACCATGCAAGCACTCTAGACATGCATGCAAGAAAGAGTGGTAAAAACAAGGAAGTTTAGCAACCACTAAGGTCCACTACACCCCAAGGTAAAAAAAAACCAAGGAACCACCATGTAGTGATCGCTACACTAGGTCACTGAAGCCAAACGGTCACAAAACTCCAAAAAAGACAAACCCTAGTGACCCCAAACACATTCCCAAGGAACTACGTCGCAACAAAAATCACCCAAAAGAGTGTTGCGGTCGCAACACCTCAAAAAACAACATATAAGGTTGATACACCATCAAACTTAAGCATCCATGCAAAGCCATGCAAATCCTAATATAATCTCATGATGCCACCTCATCAACCAAGGTCAACTAGGCACCCTAAAGCATCATTATATCTCTCATGATTATAAGAAACAAAAGGAACAACCTACATGTGACAAATTTCAATATTAACCCTCAACATGGGTAAATTGCAACTTGGTCCAATACAAGCATAACTAGCTCAAACATCAAACAAACAAGACCAAACTGAAAACACCAGCATGTTACATGTTATTAAGGCATCTCAAGAGATTATTTAAGTATATTATTAATCAAAGAAAACACAATCAATCACAAGGCTAGGTCAGAGGTCATGCATTCCTAGATATTGACCCCTCTAGGTAGTGGATATACATCTCCTTGTTTGGAGTTTGGAACCACTATACATAATAGTCTTGAAATGGTGTTTTCTCAGTCTGTATCTTCCTTGCTTACTAATATAGCATATCTTTTAGCAAATATCTTGAAGTTCTAATGTGTTTGGTTTAAGTATATTCAGCTCCATTCACCACTTCTAGAGCCCTTTCATCCAACAATTGGTATCAGATCTTAGTCTTCTCCAAAAAAGTACTCCTACGAGATGATAAGATAGGCGACAACTTGTTTGGATCTCTCAACATAGAGTGTGGATTCTCCATGTGTCTACTGATCTTTGATGGCTCGAACTTCCTCTATTTGAAGAGAAGGATGCATTTCTACATCCAAGGGATGAGATACGACATGTGGAAAGTGGTTTCCTATCCATACAAAGAGTCAAAGGGAGATGTTGCTACATGGAATGAAGTTGCCATGAAGAGAGCTCAACTCAATGCTAAAGACAATAGCATCATCTACTCCTCCCTCACTCCCACTGTGTTCAACCTTATTTCCACTTGGGATGTTTCCTATGAGATTTGAGACAAGCTATGTATTAACTACGAAGGTACCAAGAAAGTGAAGGAATATAATGTGTATGTGCTTAATTGTGTTGTAGAGGACATCAATATGGGAGAAGGAGTTTGTTTCTGAAATGTATGATAGATTCGACACC
Organism: Alisma plantago-aquatica; assembly: GCA_963693085.1. Classification (NCBI taxonomy): domain Eukaryota; kingdom Viridiplantae; phylum Streptophyta; class Magnoliopsida; order Alismatales; family Alismataceae; genus Alisma; species Alisma plantago-aquatica. The sequence continues at coordinate 1,069,547,050 of OY856413.1, read as the reverse complement.
TTTATGAATGGGCTAGCTGATTTCAATCACCCTATGGACCAAGGGAAGATCAACTCCAATATCCTTAGGACTCTTCCCAAGAGATGGGAAATGAAGGTGATAACCATTGAAGAAACAAAGCTCTTGGTGACATTCCCATTGAAGAGCTCATAGGGAACCTAACAAGCCTTTAAAGTGCCTTAAACTTGTAGTCTTATCCTTGCCCTCATATGATTATGATTTATAATCACCATAATTCATTCATGGGTAACCCTAATGAGGTATAGCTTGTTATATGTAGCTTCAATATAATTAAATGATGGTAATTGGGTATGAATAGTCCTTGAATGATTAATACAATCATGGAGTACTCTCTTATTGTTGTTGAAACCCTAGTATGCTATAACCTAATGGTTACACCTTGATTTATGTGTGGGTTCATACTTGAGAATAGTATGGAATGTGATGGTGATGCTTCACCTTATGCATCCATGATCCAATGGGGATGTTGTGAGTTAGGGTTTGGGTATGAGTGTTGATTAGTAACATTAATATAATTTATCTTGTTGAACCTAACTCTAATGCAAATAGATAAAGATGATTATTAATGTTTAACCTTCTTATATGATGTCATGATGGTGAAATAACCTCCTTAATATGATTATAACCTTAATGTGTTAATTGGTGGTTATCATAGCCACATTGTTGATTCTTTGTTATGCTAAACATGTGCATTATGAATATGACGAGGGTTAATCATATATATATTCCTTACATGTTGATGTAATAAAGGAATATTATTAATGTTAATATGACCCTACTATGATTGTTTATGAATATCTCCTAGGTCATTAATGCAATATTGTGTTGATCTGGTGTATTAAATGTAAGTGATGTTGTTGAGCCTTGTTATAAGGCATGCAAAGATAATGATGATCTTACATGGAATAGTATGATGGTCTTAATGACCTTTGGGAATGGTTGAGCCCTGAATGAGGTGTGATCCTATTGTGTTGATAAGGATTGATACCCAGTGATATTGTGAAAAGGATTTATATCTTGTGATAGTATGATGACTAGTGTAGTCTCATGAATGACAAGTGAATAGTACCATGTGATGATGAGATGAGAAATTATGTTTTACACATTTTATATCTTTTGAAGTTGTGATATTTATATGCTTGCTAGAAGTGAATTAGGGTTTGTATGTCCACTCTGGTTTGATGCAACCTTAATTCACCCAATTGACATAATTAACCAAGTACAACTCTAATCATGTAGTACCATGTGACGTAGAGCCATCTTTAGTGTCAAAACTTATTGGATGGTGAAACGAGTATTCCTAAGGGAAACTCAGAGCGCATATTGTTGAGTATGTGGGGGTGGTAAGTTGAGGATATATCCTTGTCATCCACAATGCAGGTTATGGAGGATGGCTATGGCCATGCCTCAAACATTTGATGTGAATGAGGACACATGTGGTTGTACCTCGGATTGGAGGGTTTTGTATACCCTGGTTTCTAGTGTCGTGACCTGTACCAAGGGCGGACTAGTGGTTAGCAGCTTGACTATATGTCATTGTAGTGGCAGCTTTGACTGATATGTCACTGTCTTTTTACTCATACTGACCGAGGGGAAGAGATCTTAGGATACCGACACTCCTAGATCTTGTATGGAACCAAATAGCCCTTCACAGGGGTCGGTTGGACTTTGGATGGTACGATTCAAATTCCCTTGGGCATAATAAAAGATGTAATACAGCCGTATCGCATATCTTTTTAGGGTTATACACGATGCCACACATTGGGTGATAATCCTTGTTTGTTATATTTACATAAAGATGATGCTTATACAATTAAGAGATAGTAGATATACTTATATTGTGGATATGGTTAAGATTGTAAATGTGTACATACAGTGGCCATGCTTTTGTTGTTATCTATACAACTAGTGCTGATTATAATTATGATTCTAGCTATATCATGTTGTTAGTTATGTTTAGCATGCTAGTCATGCCTCTGTAATTAGAAATGTCTATACTGCTAATCATGCTTATGCAAATATTCGTGCTTATGTTGTTAGCTTTGCTTATGATATTGATCTGTTCAAACTGTTAGACATGCTAATGTTGTTAGATATGCTTATGATGCTAGACTTATTCATGTTAATAGAGATAATATGCTACTATACTTGCTTATGCTAATTATGCATATGATACTGAATCTCTTACATGGTTAATAAGGCAAATGACGATAGTCAGCTTGATGATGATAATTGTTATCAGCTCCTTTATGTATTTTGTTAATCATCAGTGTTGTTGAGCTTGTTTGTTATATCTAATTAAACTACTTAAAACTATTTAATTATTTAAAATGTTGTAATCAATAAGCGTTGTTGGAGGTTATATCTCTTGTCGGTACATGGGTCTCACCCTTGTGGTTTTCCACATCTTGTTAAGTAATCGGAAATGATGATAATAGAACCGTGGAAGTAAAGAGGAAGTACAGTAATGAATCTGTAAGAAAGTTGATTAGATGTCTAGTGTTTCCTAGAGTCGAACCTGTACTCTCAGGTCCGGGTAGGAAAAGTTTGTATATGGTGTTTCAAACGAATCAGAATGTTGTTAGCATGTTAATGCTTGTTTATGTGGCATATACAAATATTATTATCATGTGTATATATGTTGTGGCTAAGGTGATAGAATAATTTGTATCAAATTCTTGTCATAGTATGGATACAAGAAAGATATTAGGCTCTTATGCAAATGTTTCTGAGTGGGTATTGATATTGAAATCAGTTTTAATTTACCCATATTGTTGGGTATGTTATTAATTAGTGATTGGTTGTGTTTTATGTTTTAAGTAATCTCATTTAGTGTAATGGGTTTTCATAGTAAACATGCAATATAAAATAAAAAGTGATGGTTATGGCCATGTCTACTTGTAAATACTTGGATCCACAAGGAATTACTACCACCTCGGTCAATCATCACATATCATGCATGGACCTGCTATTGGTGTAGACCTGTGCTTGCCAATCTGGGTAGATCAGTTCAACCCTCAAACCGGCCATCTCCCCTCTTATCTAGTTGGTTGGTTCTTTGGGATAGTCGTCTGGCCTCCTATCCAATTGATGTTTATACTACTTCCAAGTGGTTGTTTGGGCCCACCAAGTGATCGTATGGCTCCATCGTTCTGTCCTCCATGATCCTTCAAATGGTCAGCTCGTCTCATGAACTGGTCTTTTCATCCATAAATGATCATCTTCCTTATCATTGCAAGAAAAGAAACTATTCTATTTCTATTGAGATATTACATTGTAAAGAGAAAATCTCAAGTTACATTTGAGGGGAGCAAAGGTAGGAAAGAATTAACTTTTACATTGATAATAGAGAGGTAGAGGTTCGGTACAAAGAGCGAGATAAACAAGAATAAAACCAAACCATCCAACCACACACAGATATTGGGTATTGGCCATAACAACGCTACACATCCACCATCAAAATCTCTTTTAGGACGATGTGTGTAAATTGCATATATATATATATATATATATATATATATATATATATATATATATATTAGTTTGGGATTATGTCGTCTTTGATCGGATACACATATGAGACAGTTTAAATATTCACATAGTATGCAATGCATAAATGATTAAACCAAAATTTTGATCAGATCAATTATCCTAAATCATCATAAAATGATGTGGCCCTGATACCATTGTTGATAAATATGAGCATAGAGTATAGCATCAGAAACAAAAAGGTTATCTTTCCATATTCCCATAAAATTAAGGTCACGTTAACTATTATGAAATAGGAAGGATGGTTTAGTGAGTTATACCTAGTCCTAGAGAAAGTCCAGTGACAAAACTCTCTTCAATGCAACTATGAACTAATTTCCCTTGTATGGTGTTTGTGAATCCCCTCGTAATCACCTCAAACAACAAACAAAACAACTTTTATAGTGACTCTTGTGGTCTCCCCACAGACTGCAGGCTGACTTTGCTCTCCAAGTAGTAGCCAAAGGACTTCTACCTCTAGAGTAGTCCACACGGACCAACTAGAACTCTTTTTGTTCAACTATAACAAACATGAAGGAATTGTCCCTCCCGTTGGTGTACTAGTCACCAACTTTCTCTCCCACAACAATGATTCTCAATTATTCTCTCCTGTCACTATCCCTCCCTTATCGAGTAGGCCTTGCTTGGGCTCTCTCAGATACCACAACCAGAGAGGATAACAATTATCACAGGAACTAATTATTAGTTGTATGTGTTGTGTTTTAGGAATCCCCCAGTACCCCTCTAATTAAAGGCGGGGTTTGGGCCGGGGTTCCCAGTATATACAGGATTGTGCGGGAGTGGAAGGGACCGAAAGATCTTGAACTTTCACAACCTACAAATAAAAAAATGGTCATATAGTGATCTTGATGATTGTCTGGTCATGCGAGACAGTCATCTCGCACTACCAAACGGCCTTTTGGTAGTTTCCCAATTGTATATGAATTTGGAAATTCAATTCCAATTAATATTATATGTTAATTTCTTGCACCACAATCAATGTGCAATCGAACATGTTTGGGAAACATCTAGAACCTTCATTCTGTCTGACCGAGTTATCTCACCCATGCGAGACACCCATCTCGTTTACTTAGATAGTTGTCTGGTGAACCTGAGTTGAGTCGATCGGTTCATCAGAATGAACCTGTTGGTTCACGCCTCAATTTGGGAAGAACTTAGCCAATTCGAACTCTGATAAACCAGACAACCCAAACGGCCATCTCAACACTTGAGATGCTTGTATAGATTCCCAAACGTTCATCTCACCCAGTGAGATGGTCATTTGGTAGTTCAGTCAGCCAATCAGTTGATCTTCTATGCCAATTGAATACCTAAACATTTTAGTAATCAATCCAATCATCATTCAAGATAAAGTCCTCTTCTAGATGGTGTGTGACCCTATAGGTCCCATATCACGTTGGCAGTGAATGTCTGTAACTAGCTTTTAACATCACAAGCAAGGAGTGGTTCCTTGTCACACATCAGTGCTACCCAAATGAATAGAAAGTTGGAGAACAACTTCAACCTACAATATTTTTAAGGTGTTGTAGTGATTGTATAATTCTTTTGTCACAGATATCGAGAGAAAACTTGAGGCATGGATCCATCATCCTCTCAACATTTAACTCATATTTCTTGAACCAAGAGAAGACTGTCTGAGATAATGTGTGTCATGCATGCATCCCACGATTACCACTAATCATGAGATTAGGGCATGACTATGAGGATTATACTTAATACAAAGTTCACTCATTCACCTTTTTTTCTTTTTTTTCAAACTCTTTGTTTTCTCACATTCAATCACATAAACAAACTTTGCAAGAGAATTAAACTTTTATTACTCTAATATAATCTCAACATAATGTTACACATCCATGCCTTCATTTTATTTCTCACACTTCCATGTACAGACGACATGACAATCAAATACATTCTCTCTTATCAAGGAAACAAAGATACAAACGTCATTTACAACTCTCTCACATCTATACAAGGACCTAGAGTGATAGGGACCGAGTGAACTTAACTAATCTCATACTTAACTCATGTGGTAGATCTACTCTGATGCTTTGACCTTCTTCAAGTCCACGTGGTTTCCCTAAAAATTGTGAGTAGAGGGGTGAGCCTACTCGCTCAATGAATGAGTACTTCAAAGAAATAGTCTAAAGCACTGATATAATTACATATATACCTTTGAGCAACTGATATCAATTATAAAAACAATAAGCTTTAAAGAGTCTAATCATTGAAAATCATAAATATGGTAGGATACTCTAGATACCTACTAGAGTGAATCAATATATGAACATGCTTGATTAATCTCAAAGAGAACTAATAACTCAAAAACATACAAACGATAATTGAATAACTACACACACTTGTTTAACCTCTCATTCATCTTATTATGCCTTGAACCCACATGAGGTGTACCACAACATGTGAAAGAATCAAAGAAAGCTACGACCTCATTGTACAAGGCTTACAAGCATGCTCGGGTTCCTAATCATATATCTTCAGTAAGACCCCGTCTGCAGCGGGCCTCGTGCACGTCTGCCTCTTAGTGGCTAATGGGAGTAGCCAGATATATCATACTCCACCTCTCAACTTGGGTACCCAGGCAGTGAGTCAAGCCCTCAGGCTTATTATGCATCAGTGGACCTACTGACCACTGATCACTCAACATGTTACACGGGTACCACTGGCATCCCTGGTTGGTGTTGGGTACCACACAACTGTAAGGAGTTTGTCCTATTGGTCAAGACCCCTGCACCCTACTGGTGTGCTCCAGCTTACCTCGATCTAGACTACCTCCAGTCGGGAAGCCGTTTCCTCCTCACAGCGCAAGCCTCATCCTGTGAGGATTCTACACAAATAAAACAATCATTCGTAACCAAAGAGATTCAACTAGATAAACTTCTTTATTCAATTATATAACAATTTTAGTATATTCAAGTAACCTCTACAACTACTTTAAGAATTCTCATTTAGATGGATTGCGCTCATTTCTAATCTGATTTCATAATCTAAAATTCATCACAACAGAGGAATAATCCATATCAAATCATCTTGCAAAAGCTAGATCAAATCAACCATTCAGGGTTGTACTTGCATACTAATTAATTGAAAATTATTAATGATTTAACTAATTTTCATGCAATCTATTGTTTAAAGGAAATACCCACTCACCCTAAGGTGTGAAAACACCTTACAAAACGTAGTTCATTTCTGAAGATCTCAAATCCAAATCAAAATCCCAACAAATCACTGATTTTCTTCTTCCTTTCAACCCTAAATGGGGCTTTGTAACGACCCCGCCTCCCGGTAACCCCCAATTAAGCGAGACCCGAAGGATAGAGCCGTTATTCAATTACAGGATCAAATGTTCGACAAATAATCAATAACAATTAATAAACTTTACCAACGAAACTGAAAACTGGTATAAAATAAATCTTTTCTTACCTTGGAAAAACCGGGATTTCTAAACTTCTATCCATGAAGATGTTAATCTATCTAATCCTCATGTGCACTTTATTTCTCATTTACTTCCAAATATGTCGCTTTACTATTTATTCTTTTCATTTATACCTAAAATGCCAACAAACAAAACGTCGGTCAGCAAGAAGCCGGTATATGGGGGAAACAATAATTGTGCAACTATGTTAACAAAGTAATCAGCCAATTATCATTTAACAGCCAAGATTACGTTTTAAACCATTCTACTCAATCCTTTCCTATCCCCTATCTCTGTGTTGTCCCTGCAGCGGACTGAGATACTACCTCTCTCTAGGTAGATCCTTATTAAAGCCTGCATGATCCTACCTAACAGGTAGATTAATATCTAGGGTTGAGTCGCATGGCACTACCCATAGGTAGTCCAATCTCTAACTCAATGTGACTTGATGGACCTACCTCATTGGTAGCCATTTACTAAGTCATCCAATGACCCGATGGGCCTACCCCATTGGTAACCATTTACTAGGTCAACCCATTAAGCTACAGAGGGGACTGGGATCTGAGCTAGTAGGCATATTTCTTATGTGATAGTCATATTCACATTATACTTTTCATGAATTAAATACATCCAACAGTTTAATTCAAGCCACGAGGGAAACATCGATAAAATCCCAGAAAACTAATTCGGGTATTCATAAGTGTAACCACATACCTGTACATGTAGATTCAGGTGCAGGAATAATCCAAACAACAATGAGCATGCAAGAATTCAATAAGATCCTGAAACAATTATACAATTTCCTTTTATTACTCATGTCATTAAGATCTATTAAATCTAACTCGCTTCTTAGGGTTTCTAGTCCACTTTTAGGGTTTCCATTGCAATTAGGGTTTCCCTTCATCTTTTACTATTTTAAACCCTAATTTAACGCAATTGATTACAAACCCTAATTATCTCAACATCTAATCTTCATCTTCGGATTAAAGGCATAATTATCCATTAATTAATCCCTTAAACCTCATTTACATTAAAGCTACTATCTTTTAATCCATGACGGGATCATTACACACATTTATCATCAATTCATAGTTCATTATGATCCAAAACACATATGAACTCGATTTGCTATTAATTTCACCTTTTATCCATAAGAAAACCCTAATTACTACACTTAAGGTATTCATCCACAAATTAGGAACTTTAATGCTCAAAATAGTTTAGATTCAGCATATTCCAACTTTAATCATGAAAACTCAGTTTTATGCATGAAATTGAATTCAAGCCATTAGTAGTCCTAATTACCAACATTAGGGTTTCAAGGCCCACTAAAGTATTATTCATGCACATTAAACTCAAAATTAACTAAATACATGCAAAGTTCATCCTTTTTGTTCCTAATGTGCCCTTTCATCATTAACAGGTTAATATCAACTTTAAACACTCATCTAACCCTTTCTAATCCATTAATCAACAAAGGTTAGGGTTGTTCATTGATTAAACTATTAAAGATAGTATCTCTATATACTTTTTGAATTGCAAGCATAAAAAGGATTCAATTATATTTTATTTAGATTCCTCTCGATTTTCTGATCAATTTTCATGTATAAACTTTTGTCATCCGAGCTACTATTAAAGAGTTATGATTTTTGGAAGAAATACCTTACTTGAGCCAATCAGAATCCGCCAAGTGTCCTGCTCCTTGCAACGTGCTCTTTTTGGGAATATAACGGATTTACGATCTTGTCCTTACATAAGTGGTCGATCCTTTAATCTGCGGGAGGGCACAACGGTCCAATGACCGAAGGTTGTCTTCAACCTTCAGCCACGCGAGTTGGCCGTCGGCTGCAGCCCTACTCGGGGCTTCCCACTCCTGCCTAGGGTGCGCGGACCTCCATCGAAGGTTTCTCTAGCTTCGCCATCCTCCCCCGCTCCTGGGGCGTCATCCGGCTTGCAGCCTAGATGGCTAGATAGTGTGCATAAGGTCTGCGACCTGGACACACCTTGCAGCCATCTAACAGCTACGGCGCACGTCCCAGAGCACGAAAAGCCAACCTGGCTCCTCCGATGTTGTCATGGGAGTAGCACTCACACATCGCACCTCCTCCACGGCCTCTCCTAGAACCAAGATGCGAGCTACCCTCTCCGCTAGGGTTTCATGAAAAGAAGAAGATGAAAGAAGAGAGAGGGAGAGATGGGATCTTTCTCTACTCGACCCAAGGGTATACCCCTTATATAGGGGAGTGTATCCACGTCCATAGACAGTGAGTCCCACTCTTTAAAGGAAACTTATTCCTTCAAGGAAAAGCAAGCTTTCTCTCTCCTCACTATCCTTTTGATTTTTCTTATTTCTTGGATAATGGAAATCCTCTTACTTATTTTCTTTGTTTCTTGCTCCTCAAACCATAGGCACGAAATCCTATTTTCCTTTAATAGAAATTTCTTTCTTTTTTTAGCAATACCACATAATACATTAATTTATTCTCACATTACCTTTCTATTTTCTATTATAGATATTTTCTCTTTCCTCTTTTTATTCATCGGGCTCCTTGGACCCTAAGGAATTATAATAATTCAAATTCCTTTTTATTGAATACTCATTATCCTTCTATATGCATCTAATTGCATTATTCTTCATTATTTCACATTATCTTGTTTATTTCTTATAAAAATAATTCTTTTTGAGGATTTCTCTTTTATTTTCCTCATTGGTATTTCTTTTATCATTAGGAATCCTTGGGACACGAAATTCCACCAAAGATTACTCCATTATACCTCTTTTCACTTATTTCCATATTTTATCAATATTTTCAATTTATTTCTAAATAAAGAAATACTTAATTGATCTTCTCTTTTCTTATTGCTCTCTTTATGCAACTTTGGACTTCTTGGAACCCAAGGAACCCAAGAGGCACGAAATCCCTCTTTGGATTTTCCTTCTAGAGGTTTCCACATCTTTCTTTTCTTAACAACTTAATTATTCATTTACTAATTAAATTCCCTTGTCATTGGGCCCAATAGCCAATAAAGCCCACAAGCAATCATCAAGGCTGTTGTAACGAAATTCATGCATTTAATCAAAAGACATCATTATTTGTTTATTTATCTTTAATATGAGAAATTACATTTCTCAGCAATGAACCCAAAAGTGGGGTTGTAACAGGCTTGTTGTAGGTAGAAGATGAAATTAGAGGTTAAACCAAACCTCCAAATTGCTGGATCAAGGGTTTTGATCAAGGGGAAGTGAAGAGAAGAAGGAATCCACGGTTAAAACTACTTACCAAGTCGAATTTATAGCAACCCTTTTTTATTTCTGTTGTTCTTCACGTTCTTCCCCAAAAATTGCCCCAACAATCACCCTCCAAGTCACTCCCTCAAAGAGCAAGATGTCTGGGATGATAGAGGATTGAATCGTGGTTCCAACGCACTTCGTTTTGTTGAACACGGATAAATATTGCTTGAGATATGATCGTTTTATGATTTGCTATCTTGGGCGGCGTCAGTCGCGGTCACGGTGTCGACGCAGCGTCGCAGTCGTGGTCGCGGTGTAGACCACGGGTCATGGTGTCGACGTAGCGTCATGGTCGCGGTGTCGACGCAGCATTGTGATCGCGGTGTAGACCGCGGTTCGCGTTGTCGACGCAGCGTCGGACGCGGTCCTCAATACATGTTTACTAAAAAGGGCATAACTCTCTCACTTTAACTCCGATTTGGTTCATTCTTTTTTTTATTCATAATTGAATTATCTACAATCATACAATATTATTTTGATAATATTCTCAAATGAAAAATCATTTATTAATTATTTCCTCCAATGTCATTAACTCTCTTCTTGCACACATGTATGGGTTAATGCTATATTAACTCCAACTCGGATCTTTATAGTATACTTAAATGATGATTATGAGTTGCCCAAACAAGTATTTAAGGTTACCAAAGTTGAGACAAAGTACAACATAGAATATTACTAACAAAAGTATGCCAAGCATTAATATTATCTTAAAACTCTAGGATTACCAGCAAAGCTAGGAACGGGTTGTAATAATGTGACCTCAATATCATATATTGACTCATATGTGCATGTGCATGCATTTCTTAGTCTTTCTTATCAATTGGCCAGGAGGGACAAATCCCATATCTATCACTCACAGTCTATCCCCATGTGTCAAAGTCACCCAATCATAACCTTTATAACAACCCATGTTTCAGGATTGCATTTGATGATGTCAAAGCATACCCAACAACGTGTGATGAGTGCAGTGATTTTAGGTCTATGAATCACAATCATCACATTCACTATGAGAGATGACTATGACCACTAATTATGGCTTCCATGTGTCACTCTCAAGGTGGGTTTGTCTAATACACTGTTCCCTAACATGTAACTGTGTGCTTGGTTTGATATGTCCATATCATGACTAATGAGATTATGTCATCAACCAACCCACACTCTATCTTTAGTGTTATGTTGTCAATCTACCTTCCACAGTAAAAACCGACTAGGGACATAATAAGAATGTGCATACTCTTAGCTTCCGTATGATCTCATCCTTCCAAGTCACGTACTTGAAGACATGCGTTATTGATTATTGTCATTCTTTAGACATTCATAATATTTCCTCATTATCTCATTACTGAGTGAAACAAAATGAATTAGAAGCTTTCCTTTATATGAATTAATCAAATACTTTATGGTATATACCATGTCAATCATCACGTGATTGGCTATCTGGGCATACCTTACCAACACCATGTACTGCCACACCACATGATCAATATAACATTCTGGACAAACCCATGGTGACATACACGACGACCTATTAATCTTCAACTTTACTCATCCACAATATACCGGAATCCATCATCAAGCATAACAACAGTCAGGTTCTTCAGAATCTTGGGTCACTCAGAAATAACCAGTTCAAAACTTTCCTACATAACTGGACTGACCCCCCTCTACCATGACATTTTTAACACTTAGAAAATAATACATCCAACAATGCATCTTGGATATGGGGAGAACTTTACACAACAAAAAAATCTTACATGTTCTCATTCAAAGGATACAATATTAATTGCAGTATAATATGGCATGCTAATTGCCCGCTAGAGTTTAGATCCTACTTTGGCCCATCTGTCGTGATAAAAATCCAACTAACCTTAGCATGAGAACCAAGGGTTTACATGGACCATCCTGATGCACACTCTGTCACAAAAATGAAGAATCGAATCTACAGCTTTTCTTTGGGTTGCACCTGACTAGGCACATTTGGACTCACTACACCTCTACCACCACTAACCTTGCCTATCCTCTACTTAATGTCATTCACAAACTTTGTAACGCTAGAAGTCATCATGAGATTTACTCAAACCACCAATCACTGGTAGCTGCTATCATTTGAACTATATGGATTGAACGAAATAAATAGTTTTTTGATAACCACCATAATACTCTACAACAGATTGACTTATAGGTCGACTATCATTACCAAGTCTTTTCTGATTACAGGTTGCAACAAAGCCATGTATAACAAGGAGCTATACACCCTTAACAAAGATCCTAATGACACCAGAGCCTAGAAGGACCTCTCCATCAAACACATTTTGGAAGGAGGTGGCAAAAATTAGATATCAGTGACGGGTGATTATCAACAAACCTACCATGGTGTCTTTTTGTGTATCAGAGGTTTGTATTAAAGGGTATCCCCCATGTGATGGTAGTACTATATCACAAAACTACTTGGTATATTTTTGGCTCTCACACTTATGGGTCTAGAATGATGGGTTGTACACCTTTAGTGTTTCCACCCTTCAATCAATTGTAGACCATGTCGGATCATATGGCTTAAGTGTAACTCTCTAAGCTCATTGTGGTTTGTAATGAGCTTTTATGAATGTATTCCATTACTATTATAAAAAAACAAAAACATTGTAATCATAAATCTCTTTTCAAATCAAGACACTATGGAGTACTCCAAAAACTTTAAATGGAGACCAAAAGAAAAAAAGTTAAGCATATTGTGTCCCTATGCATTGCTCCAGACTTGGGGCCCTTTCGGTAGAAGGTAGTCGTGGTTCATTAATTTAAAATGTCTATTTATGGGCTTAAAGTTTTATTTGGTAGGGTGTTTTCTGGTGCAGTTAATTAGAATTTAAAATGCATCAAACTTCATCAGCACCCCCAAAATCGTACATTTTATACGGTGCCTGAAACTATTGTGGTTGGGTGTTGAAGCATTGGAACCTCATGCAACACACGTTCTTTGGGTCAGATAAAGTTGTAACCAGTGGGATACCAACAAAAAGTTGTTAGTCACCAAATATTTACAGAAGAACGCATTGTTTCTTCAGCCACTATACCAAAGCAAATTTATGCAACACAAAATGCATGCTTATAATTCATGTTTTCTGAACCCTTCAACTACATCCTATGACCTAGTGCTAAATTAAAACTTTGTTGACACCCAGCCAGAGCTCCTCATACCCTGCCGCCGCTAGCAACTCCAAACTCCCTCCACCCTTCTGCCTCTTGATAAATGACCTCCTACGATTCCCGACTTCCAATACCCTTTAGCCAACCACTTCTTTTCTATCCTAATTGATTCCCTACGGCCGACAGCTCCAAATTCTTGTTTGCGACTCTGTTTCTTGTTGTGCCTCTGTTCCTAATGCACAACACATGCCCAGTGACAGAATAGAAAATTACACTAAGGGGGGATGAAATCATATATGTGTGTATTTTACACAAAGGGGGGCCTAAGTCAAAAAATTATCATCATTGAGAATGGAACACAAACCTCTTGTTCAAAGAAACCAACTATCTACCACTCCAGCTAAGCCCTTTCTTTGTAAACTAGTACGCAATTAATGTATTTATTTATGCATTGAACTATATTTGATACTAAAGAAATAACTACTTGTATTAATTTTTTAGGGGGAGAGAGGGCTAAAGCCCCAGCAACCTCCTCTAACTACGCCCATGCACATGTCTGACAACTAGGGGTGAGCATTCAGTTAATTTGGTTGGTTACGGTTAATTCAGTTGGGTTAAACGGTTAATTTATGGTTTGATATTTTAACCATTAACCTGGCCAAATTGAGTCAGTTGATCCGGTTATTGTCCAATCGGTTAATGGTTAATTTGGTTAACCAGATAACACTTGTGTAATAATATTATTTGAAATACTCATAGAATTTGGGACAATTGTTATATTATAGTAGTATTGTTGTAAATTTAATTATGTATGGCTCGTAAAAACTTAATTACTATATATATGGGTAAGTATTTTGAAATAAAAGTACAACTATATATGTATATATGTATGTGTAGGAAATTATTTTATTCTCACTATTCGGTTAATTTGGTTAACCAAATCAAAAATATTTTTAACCGTCAAATTAACCATTTAACCGATTAATCAAAATAAATTAACCAAATTGACTCAATAAAATTAACAATTCGAAATTAACCATTTCGGCTAATCGATTATTAACTAAATTTTACTCACTCCTACTAACAACTCTGTATCATGTGTGTTGGCAGTTTGGAGCGATGACTTCAGCTGCCTCACTCACAAATCTGCCGAAACCATATTAGTGTGATGACTTTAGTTCCCTCACATAGTTTATGCCGAAACCCCTTCCTCTCTACCGTATCCAGAGAGTGCGGGATGCATAAGCCGTAGAAAACTGGAACAAGAAACTTCCTAAAGCTAGTTCATTCTATTTCTGGCGGCAACTAATAATGAATCTGTGCATCATTCCATTGAATTTTCTAGAATCTTATTTTGATTACTTATTAAAGCATGATTGCCAACAGAATTTTGTTGTTTAATTGAAATTGGCATTCGTGGACTCCATGGACCAAAATTGTGTACAAAGCGGGCACCATAATTTCAAAGAAAAAAAATCAAAATGGCACAGTTTCATATAAATAATTCTGGGAATAGTACCTCCGTGACAATAATTTTCAAACTAGCCCACTTTTTTGAGAAAGTGTCATATGAATTGGCATTTTTCTGATCGAGGTTGTGAAAACGCCACAGTAATTGGAGCTTTTAATAAAAAAATCAAAAAAATCAAAAAAAATCAAAAAGGCCAAAAGATTTGGTGTTTTCACCCAAAAGTGTTGGGCGAAAGCGCCAACTTTCTTGGCGTTTTTGCTTTGTTTTTGTTTTTTTTTCATTTTTGATTGAAAGCTCCAAATGCAGTGGTATTTTCACAATTTTGATCAGAAAAATGCCAATTCATGTGGTGTTTTATCAAAAAAATGGGCTACTTTGGAAATTATTTTCATGGAAGTGTTATTTTCATAATTATTTATATCAAATTGTGCTATTTTGGTTTTTTTTCTAATTTCAATTGTTTGTGTTTTGACTGAAGCTCTTGTTGACGAAAATGGAAAGATCAAAGCTATCGTCTGGAAGTGGAAAAAAACAACAAAGTCATAATTTATCCCTTCAATTGTTTGTGTTTCCAGAACTTGTTGCTTCAGAATGTTAATAAAAGAATATCTTTGAAACATCCAAATAAGATCTGCGCACTAACAAAAAATATATACTAAGGGCCAGTTGGTAGTAGGTAGTTGGTCTTCATTGAATTTAAATGTCCACTTTTCAGTTTTCTTTTTTACTTAGTTGGGTGTACTCCAATGCAATTGACGGAATTCAGGTTACCTCCAACTACACGCTTGCCCTTAAAAATAAGGAGTTGGTACCGCGTCACATTTAGTAGTAGTCAGGTGTAGTAACATGTTATCTTTTTTTTTTCGGTTGCCACTGGATGACTATTTGGGTTCTTACTATCAATTGGAACCCGAGTTACTCTTTAGCACCAATACACATAAGATAGACTGGTGTTGCTTCCAAATTCACTTTTTCTCCAAATAATTAAAAATTAAAATACTGCGTCAGAGATACGTTATACCAAATAGATTTTAGGTTGTTTGAAAAATAATGTTTAGTATGACTTACTTTTAAATTCATTAAACTGCATCTAAATACACCATACCAAATTGGTCCTAAGATGAAGAAGAACAAAAAGAAACGAGGGTATGATTTGGAGAAATAGGAGGGTGGGATTCATATATAAAATTTTCTAACCAATGTAAAAAAATTAGAAAAAAAATCTTCTTCGCATTGTGCAAAGGCCCAAATTTTGGACACTTGTGGGTCCCATGATGAAGACGCCAAAGATGTGACGTCTTCATTCTGTGGCCGGTAAGTGGAGTGACGCATGCCAACGAGGCTCCTCCTTCCGGCACTGAAATTTCTCCACTTCGCTAATTTTTCTACAACGTTGTCTATCTAGGGATTAGTGAAAGTTATCTCCTTTGATTTTCTTTTGATTGAAAAAGAGTTTTGGCGTTAATATGAGTAAATAACTAGATGACAACATTTGGATAGCCACAAAATATTTCGGGCGTGATAAGATTGGTGTTCAACATCTAAGAAACATAAATCCTTTGGACAAATTTGATGTTATGTGCGTATGAAATTCTATGCGCTCTGGTATAAACACCACAAAAACACTTTTATAATACATATGCTCTCAAACCAAGACCCCCTAGAGTACTCAAAAGACTTAGACTTTAGATAGAGACGCCAATTATAAATATAAACATAACATGTCCTTATGCGTTGCTCCGCACTTATCCTCAAATTCTACCAGCATCAGGCTTTTTATTAGAACTTGAACTAGCAGCGTCTGAGCTATTGACTCACGGAGTAAGGATCTCTACCTAACTAAAACAAGAACTTAATAGCTACAGACTATTACAAAATAACATTCAAATTGACATGCCCCTTCTGGTGCTCGGCTCGTGCTTTTACTTCTTGATCAGCATAGTTACCATCTAGGAACAAAAAGAGCAATGCATATATGTATCATTACACACCATTTGCAGAAGACGTATTTTCAGCAATGATGAATGGAAAAGGCATTGTTGCCCCCTGAGCTGAGTAAAATGACTTTAGCTCCTGATTTTCAGATTCACAAAACCACTTGAGAATCTCTTCCGTCTCACCGAAAATGAGTGCTGCATCTTTCACAGCGTCCTCTCTATCTCCAAACTTTCCGGATGAGCACTGAGCGAAAATCGCTAGCGGTAGATTGATAAAACAGGCACCAAGAAGGTATGCTACGATTTCCTCCAACATTCGGAGATGGTTAAAATTTTGTTGTGAGGCTCTTTTTTCGGACAAGACTATATTGAGAATATCGTTCATGGTGATGGCGGCTGGCAATCTCAAAGGCCACTCGAGACTTTTCTTGGTTACGATTTCTTTGGCCACGGCGCTGAGTTTATCGACGATCTTGCTCCTTTCTTTGGACGTCTTAAGGTCCACACCATGCCAGCAGCCATGCAGTTCGACACCTTCCCACACAACATCCGTTGCTTCCAGCATCTTTAAGGTCTCCCCCTTACCAAGATTCTTATCGATCGATGAATCTTGCATATTTGAGTCCCTCGCCTATTCTCTGGATCAACTTCAAGACGGTCTCCTCCTCCGAATTAGTTGCGATGGCCAGAGCTATGGCTGCCAGTGTTGCAAGAGGAAGAGACCAACACCTGGAGAGTTGTTGGCCTTCCGAGTTTCCTATTTCGGGCGATGCGAAGAACTTGTTGTAGTTCAGATTCAATGCAGTTGTAAAATCATCTATTTGTGTGCGATCTGTTATAAGAACCAGCAGTTTGGAAGGCTGATTTTTTCTTCCGCGGTCGATCCATCTGTTGGGAAATTTGTGCCACCCGAGCGCTATCTCTTTTGCGCCAGCTTTGAAGCTCTCTTTTGCGAGAGAATTAGCGCTCTCCTTTTCTTCAATGAGTAAGACATAATCAACCAGTTCTTCGTCTACATCATTTTGTTTGGGAGGCCAACATGACCTGATTAGAATCCAGGCCCATCCGATGGTGATCCACCACAAAATTCTTAGGAACCACATCCAAACGAAGAGAAAGAGCTTGCAGGAAATTATGAGTACGATATGCGACGCCAAAAGAACACTAACTGCGACATATTTTGTGCCAAAGATGACCTTTCGCAGGGTTCTCCCAACTAGCCCTCCCCAGTTGGCAGGCAGGGGAGCTTCTCTCCACCTTTTCAGCAAGAGAACCCAGTGGTTTTCTATTTTGAATAACCCCTTGCAGCTGGTAAAACTGGTGGTTGGTTGGGATTTCACAACGCGTAAGCAGTGAAACAACTGAGCCTAGTGACGCAGCAGACATTTGGATTGTAAGGATCAACGGAGTGGACCACTTGTAATTTGATTCAGCTTTCAATTGGCCAACACTCACCAATGAAGCAATAACGAATGCCATGAAAACCAGGGTCGTGATGCAATCTAGCATCGCAGAAAGGAAACACATACCTGAGTTTAACACCAGCTTTTCGTCTACATCATTTTGTTTGGGAGACCAACACGAGTTCTTGATTAGAGTCCAGACCCATCCGATGGTGATCCATAGATTTAGGGGGGGGGATGAATAGTTGATGTTGACGCGCGTGTCCAATCTATTCATAAGATTGGAATTTTCTGTCTAATTTACCTGCAACAAGGAAAATATTTGAACGGAAGAATTTCGAAGTAGTTGGGTAGATCATTTGTGGGACTAGGAACGAGGTCATGAGATTCGAAGTAGTTGGGTAGATCATTTGTGGGACTAGGAACGAGGTCATGAGATATGCAGCTGCTAAAACGATTGTTAAGGAGGGTTAACCCAACATCCACCACATGCCTGATTTTGCATTTAGCTGCACCATTCTGCGCGTGAGTGTGTGGACAAATAACGCGGTGATGAATGCCTGTGGCAATTAGATGCGGATGCAAGGCGCAGCTGGTAAAACTGGTGGCAGTTTTGAATAACCCCTTGCAGCTGGTAAAACTGGTGGTTGGTTGGGATTTCACAACGCGTAAGCAGTGAAACAACTGAGCCTAGTGACGCAGCAGACAGTTGGATTGTAAGGATCAACGGAGTGGACCACTTGTAATTTGATTCAGCTTTCAATTGGCCAACACTCACCAATGAAGCAATAACGAATGCAATGAAAACCAGGATCGTGATGCAATCTAGCATCGCAGAAAGGAAACACATACCTGAGTTTAACACCGTGAAATCGGGGCTAGAAGTAAGTGCCATCAACCAGTACTTTTTTATCAACACCTCCATCTTCTTTGGCGTGATATTTTCAAATCCACCGCTAGTTGTCGTCTCCTGGACAATCTTTGTGTGTTTTTTATCATACTGCTGGATAAACGCTTCTCTCGTGGTGGTGACGGTGAGCGAGTAAGAAACAAATATGATAAGCTTCATCAACATGAGAATCGAGAACGCTACATTTAAAACTAAAAACACGATATCGTCCTGGAACATGCCGGTGTATATCTGAATCCAAACGTTCACGAAAATGGTGATCACCAGGATAACAAGGGCGATGACGTTTGACAAAAGGCTGATGTCGTCCATGAGGCTGAGGCAAGGCATCAGGTAGGTGGTTACAACACATATGAGGAGGATACCAAAAAGCTTGGTCATTTCTTCGACACCGCTGTTCGGTGTGGTCGTGAGGTCACACGGGAGCTTAGTGGCCACTGCGAGCATTGTGAGAGTAGCGGCGTTAAGGGTGAAGAACTTTGGGGCGACCCAGAGTTTCCGTCGGCCGAGGCTAAATAGGAGATCCAAGGACATGGCGATGGCACAAACCAGAGAGGCTCCGGCTATGTACAGACCGATCCATGGTAGTGGCCTCTTCAAATTCTCTTCCTTTTCTGCTGCTCGGATTAAGGCGGAGCAGGTGATATTGTAGGAGCTCGTTGTTTGGTCACTCATGTCAATCGGGAAAATGTTTAGATGCCAAGAGGTGGATCAAAATAGTTGAGGAATGAGGAAGTTTTACCCAGAAACTGTTCTGCCTTCTGCGCTCTTAATATTCACGCTCATGTATATTTGGCTTCCCGGGGCAATTGCAAGTGGAATTCAGATTTATTGCCATGACTTGTCGGGTCAACCAGGACACCATTTCGCCTCCAATAATTTTTTTATGGATGATTGAGATGGATACCGAACACGCCTACGTCACCATCCCATTACCAAGGGTGACAAGGGATAAACAGGGGAGAGACCAAATTATAGTTACATAGAACCGCGGCGGGGGGGGGGATGAATAGTTGATGTTGACGCGCGTGTCCAATCTATTCATAAGATTGGAATTTTCTGTCTATTTTACCTGCAACAAGGAATATATGTGATCGGAAGAATCTGTAAGTAGATCATTTGTGGGACTAGGAACGAGGTCATGAGATATGTAGCTAGGAACGATTGTTGGGTGTAGTGAACTGGTGATTATTGCCGGTTTTCTCAACAGACAATTTTCGTATAAAATCATAATTGAAAGAAAGTAGAGTCTTGAGATTTAGAATCCTTACGGTACAATGAACATAGTAAGGACATTTGTAAATTGTACTTCACCAATTAAATTTGAATGACTAAATTTATATCACTTAGGTACACGATAAATATTTTTGTTCGAGGACTAGCTTCAATTTTCCCTGATATTATATAAAGCATGACCCCTCAGTTTAAAGATTAATTAAATAAGTATATATTGTTGCGAACGTTTTTTCTCATAACTAGGACATGTCATGTAGAGGTATGGAACTATCAATGGCTATTGTATTATTCTTGATTGAATGTTGGCAGCTGAAAAGGTTGCATGCTAATCACTTCAAAACATTATCTTTTGTAGAGGCTTCGAACGAAAATTTAGATTAAGGTTCCTAGAGATCATGGGTACATTAGGAGCAAGTAGTATTTTCGTAGTATAGGGGTTAGTCAAAGGAGGACACGATTGTTAGGATTATGTATCTTATTATACTTGTATGATATTAAATATTATCTAGCAAAATGTCTAAACTGATGATATGCTTGATGTGCAAGGTAGTGTTTACCCTTATCGTTTCCTATTGCCTATTTAGTTTGACGCTATCTTCTCATTACCCTTTTAAAAAAATTAGTCATAACATTTTGTCATTCCTTACGTGGTTTGGTCTTATCTTTTGATATAGTTTTATCTAGTATTATGTGAGTATCATAAATATGATTAAACTCTGTATGATACGGTGTGCCAACATGTGAGAAGAAAAAGATAACTTAAAGGGGGAGAGAATGGACGTAGCTTATGAAATTTCATTGTGGGGACATTGTGGTAAGAGAGCGACGATCTTTGTAATGTTTTAGAAGTTGCGTAGTAAAGTTTTTGGTCTTTTTTTGTCAATTTATTTTCTTGTTAGTTATTTTCTTGGTGGTTCTTGGCTCTGTCGATCCCTTTCTTCATGGAAGTCCATGCCTATATACAAGAGAGTCAAGGACTAGGGTTTCTAAAATTCGATCTTGCTTCTTATCTCAACACAAAATAAAATTAAAATGGCAAAACTCATATACAATTCCAAGTCGCCAGATTCATCAACTGGTCGAATTGGGCATGGTTGGGTCACACAATCGACCAGTTAGAATGCCCAATTGACCAGTTCACCGGTTTGTATCTGATTTCAATTGACCAATGTGATTCCAAACCGATCAAGTCTCTTATTTCTTATTGTTTTCTGACTTCAATCAAGTGGACCACTAGGTTATTAAAGAGATCGACTGACCACAGTCAAAATTGGTTATCACTTGATTGTTTGAAAATCATTCGATTCATTCATCCTTACCACTAATCAACCGTTTGGATTTCTTAGTTGATCAATTGGATAACAAACAAATATATACCTTATTCAGAACCATTCTAGTCATATATTGATTGAGAACTTCAATACCCTTGTGCATCCTTATGTGGGTTACTCCACATGATCCTTATTACATTGATAGTGATGCCTAAAACCTCACATGTAAAGATTGATATCTAGCAACATATCATTACTACCCAAGTAATACGAATAAGTTGCAGAACGACTTTACCCTGTAAAATGAATAATATTACCATGACCATGTAATGCCTTTATCACAATAATTTGATTAAAGTTAAGGCATAGATGGATCATTCGCTTAAAATTCAATCTATATTTCTTGAACTAGAGTAGACTATTGAGATATTGTAAGCTTAATATCATATATTAACTTACATGATCACGGTCATGCATTTAATACTTGCACTTATCAAGTGACTAAGATGTCACTCCAATGGAGGGACAATTTCCATCTACATCACGCATAGATATACACGTGTCATAGTGCACCCAATCAACACATATATGGAAACCCTTATCCAGATTCATGTTTGGTAGTGTAAAAAGTACACAGAACAACATGTGATCATTGTCATGACTCCTTGTATAAGGATCACAACAACCACTATCACATTCAGGTATGTCTCTGACTTCTATAACATGGCTTCTATGCATCATTCTCAAAGTGAGTCTATCTAGTACAACTTGTTCTTTAACAAGTACCCTTGCATCTGTATTGATA
The DNA here is from genome assembly GCA_963693085.1 of Alisma plantago-aquatica. Lineage (NCBI taxonomy): Eukaryota > Viridiplantae > Streptophyta > Magnoliopsida > Alismatales > Alismataceae > Alisma > Alisma plantago-aquatica. The sequence continues at coordinate 1,069,524,584 of OY856413.1, read as the reverse complement.
TTCAATACCAAGACTTAAGAAACATGGCAATCGTTCATCATACACACCATCATATGTATAATTATTATCCCAAAATATCTAAAAAATAAATGACTATTGATATAAAAAGAATGAATATCTAAGTACACATGATATAATGTTCAGGTCATCAACACAAACTATATGTCATCAATTCAAAATATTTTGTAGAATTTATTACATTTTTAGGTTATCTCAATACTAAGAAAAACATAAATCCCGATGGCGGCTAGGGTTGATCGTAGGGCGAACGGCGGTGCACGATCTGGAGATCATAGATCCCGAGAAGATGAAGGAGATGGGGATCCGACAGGGAGGCCGAGCTCCATCCCGCTGGGCTTGACCGGACTTCACCTCCGCTTTGCTTTAAGCAGCCACAACACTGACCATCGACAGAAAGAGAACTTGAATATCGGCGAGGGTTGTTCCATGGAGGTGGATGGTGCATGCAGCAACCAAACCTTTCTGCCTCTGGCCAACGACAAGGCAACCAGCGACGTCCTTCCTGACAAAACCCACACATCCTATAAGGACGTGATGGGGATGAGCACTGCAGGAAACCCACATATCTTCATCCATATCGACGCTGATATGTGTGGAGTCTCGCTACAATCCTCGGATATAGAGGTAACGTGCGACCACGGATTCCCAGTTTTCCGAGTCCGATAGGAAGCCCTAGACGATCTTCTCAAGCTCTGGCAGTATACAGTCGTCGTTAAGCTCCTGTCATGCGAAATAGGGTATCTCACCCTGCGGGACAGATTGAAGGCCCTATGGAGGCCGCTGGGGGGTTCTAACCTATTCAACATAGCCAATGACTACTTCATCGTACAACTCCAAGCCGAGGACGACTATGTCAACGCCTTGGACGGAGGTCTCTGGCCTATCTTCGGATCATACCTCTCAGTTCAATGCTGGGTTCAAGGTTTTACCCGGACGCAGCAACACCACTGCATGTGGTCGCATGGGTTCGTATACCCAATCTTCCAATCCATCTGCATCAAGAAGCTCTCTTAAAAGAAATTGGGGACACACTAGGCAAAACAATTAAAGTCGATATGAACACCAAGATGCAAAGGAGAGGTCATTTTGCACGCATTGCAGTTGAGATCAATATGTTGTGCCCCCTGACCCGGCCATATTCGTTGATGGTATCAAGTATAAGGTTGAGTATGAGAACATCCCGTACATCTGTCTACATTGCGGGAAAGCTGGCCACATTGAGAAGGATTGTAGAACCAGGCTGGAAGCTGAAGCTGAGGCACGAAAAGCAAGTGTTGAAACCGGAAGCCTCATCCCTCAAAGTCCTCCAAGGAGAGAGGGCTTCTCTGAATCCATCCATGCTAAGCCGATTCCACAGAAGCCAAAGAAATCATCCACCGCCCTGCCACCTTCCAAAAAAACCAACCAAGCTTACAACAAATTTTAGGGACTCGAAGAGATAGAGGATGAAGACACTGTTCACGAAGTGATTGACGCCGATAACGTTGCCGAAAGGGTCACAAGTAGCATCGACTGGAACTAGAGGAAGAAATAAGGGAAACCCCCATTGCTGAAGATTGTCAATTAAAGCAATGTTTTGGAACGTTCAGGGTGTCTGTGACAAAGACACTCAGAACACTGTGAAAGAGTTGGTCAATAGATATCAAGTGTCTGTTATGGGTATGTTCGAAACTAGGTGCAGTGGACCTTGAGCTATGAAGATTATCAAAAAATTGGGTTTTTCCCAATCCCACATGGTGGAGGCCGTTGGCTTCGCAGGTGGTATATGGGTGCTTTGGCAGTCACACATAAATCTTGAAATCATTTTGTCACACAAGCAATTTATACACTGCTGCATCAACAATAACCTCTTCATCACCTTCGTTTATGGAGGAACAACAGGGAGCACCCGTAAATTCCTTTGGAATCATCTCTCAACTCTAGCCTCATCCATCCAAGCTCCTTGGTTGGTCGCAGGTGATTTTAATGTTGTTATGTTCCAGTCAGAAAAATTCGGAAGTGTCACCTTTGACAAAGCAAACAGCCGAGACTTTGTGGAGGCTATGCAAACATGTGAGCTTTTTGACTTGGGGGCAAACGGTGCATGCACAACCTTTAGACGAGGACTCCTACATGAATGGCTGGATTGTGCTCTAGGCAATTCCTTCTGGCTTGACTCTCCTCTAGCGGGGCAGGTTACTGTCCTTGAAAAAAACCACTCAGACCACACACCTCTTCTCATATCAACCAAGGATTTGGGTCCAAGAAGACAACATGTCCTACGTACCTCGGCAAGCTGGAAGGCGATGGAAGGGTTCAAGCTCTTTCTCCAGAACCACTGGGATATAGACACTAACCTACCTAAGGCTGGATCCCTATTCCTCAACCACGCATCCAAATGGGAGGCTAGCAAGAAGAAAGCAGACAGAAGATGTAAAGATCAACTTGGCAACAAAATCTGATGGAACCAACTCCAACTAGCCCTACACTTTGATCCCTCTATTGCTAAAGATATTGTGGAACACCAAGCGGAGCTAGATTCTATTCTGAGAAGAGAGGAAGCAGATTGGCAGAAGAAGGTGAGGTGCATCTGGGTGGCACTGGGAGATAACAATACAAAGTTTTTCCATGCCACTGTCAAAGAAAGAAGAAGGCGCAATACAATCACCAAGCTAAAGAACGAAAGCGGCGAGTGGGTGGAACAAGGTGCCAACTTGAACAATCTTATTTTAAACTTTTTTGCTAATTCTTATCAGGAATTACCTTCCGGGAACCGCCACCGCACCTGTGCATCCTTCACCGGTGTCTTTCCACCTCTTTCGGCCCATGAGGTCGAGATTCTGAGCAGCACGCCATCTGTTAATGAAATATGGCAATCTCTCCATGCCATGGCTCCTCTGAAGGCACCGGGGCCTGATGGCATAGACACATCCTTCCTCCAGGAGAATTGGGACATGCTTCATCATCAAGTGACGTGCTTCATTCAAGCACCTTTCCATGGAAATCCTATTGAATCAAAATGTGTGGACTCGACTCTGGTGCTTATTCCAAAGGTGCCTCACCCAAAGATTTGTGGCCAGCTTAGACCCATCTCTTTGAACAATGTCTGCACCAAACTGTTGTCTAAGGTGATTGCAACCAGATTAAAGTGCTTCCTTCCTTCTTGGATATCTCCGGCCCAATCCAGCTTTGTGCCAGGAAGGAAAATAGGCGACAACGTCGTGCTCAATCAGGAAATCATAAGTTATATGGAAGATAAGCAGTGTCGCAAGCAAAACTTTTCCATCAAGCTCGATCTCATCAAGGCCTTTGAAAAAATGAGCTGGACCTTTGTAGAAGACACCCTTCAAAGAACCTCTATTCCTTCCAACGTGATCAACATCATTATGCAACTTCTCAGATTGGGCAAAACCTCGGTCCTATGGAATGGGGAGATCATAGGCACTTTCAGGACATTGTGTGGGGTCAAGCAAGGGGACCCTTTGTCCCCTTACCTTTTCGTCTTATGCCTTGAGCGGCTGAGCCAAATGATTGAAGAACAAGTCTCCTTGGGAAGCTGGAAGCCTATCCGGCTTACCAGACAACACATCCCCTTCTCTCATTCCTGCTTTGCGGATGATATAATTCTCTTTGGGGAGGCCTCCCCAAGACAAGCTCGGACTGTCAGACGGTACCTCGGGCTCTTCAGTAAGGCATCGGGGAAATACTTGTCCAATACCAAATCGTCAATTTTCTTCTCGGAAAATACCAATAGAAACCTCAGATCACGAATTTGCAGAATCCTGGACATCAAAGAAACCTCAAATTTTGGTCGTCATTTGGGCATCCCAATTATCCACAAGCGAAAGAGCAAGGAACATTTCCAATTTCTTCTTGAAACAATCCACAATAAGATTTGCAGTTGGCTGCATCATCTTCTTTCCCTAGCTGGAAGGGTCACCCTAGCCAAATCCATCATCCAATCACAATCATGTTACACTATGCAATCCGTCCTACTTCCAGTCTCAATTACTGATAGGATTGATCAAATTACAAGGAATTTCATTTGGAGCAGCTCGCACAATGCCACCAAGATGAGTTTAGTCGCATGGAGGAACGTCACTAAACAACAACATATGGGAGGTTTGGGCATCAGGCCAGCCAAGGAGTTTAACAAAGCTTTGATAGCCAAACTAACCTGGGATTTCATTCAGGGTAAGCAAGTGCCTTGGACATCCCTTTTACAAGCCAAATATGGAAGACAAAGCACGAGGAGTGGTTCAGGTTTGCACGTTTGGAGAGGGATCAAATCTCTAATTCCCTTTATTCTGGCTAATTCGAGAGTAGCTTCTATCTCTGGCAACGAAACCAATGTCCGGATTGACAAGTGGATCGGCGATGGTCAAAAACATGACTTACTCCCAGGGCGTGTGATCCCTGAAGATATCAAGGACATGGTTGTGGCAAGCCTTGTTTCCGATGAGGGACACTGGGACCACGAGTTCATTAATCACTGGTTTACTAAGTAGACTAGTTTAGATATCCTGTCCATGCCTACGCCGAGACCTGTCTATGGTCCTGATGGGAGAGTATGGTTACACACATCAGATGGTCGTTTCTCATCCAACTTGGCTTATAAATGCCTCACACAAAGCATTCCCCTTGACAACACAGGCAGTTTTGCAATCCTGTAGACCCTGCCAGTCCAACAAAGAATCAGGACAAACTTGTGGTTGGCTTACCATAATATGTTTCTCACTAATGAAATGCGTTCGGTCAGAAACCTCACTGTAGATGTGTCTTGCTCCAGATGGCATCACCCTTCAGAGACGGATTTACATGCAATCAGGGATTGCCCTGTAACATCTCTGACCTGGGTTATAACCTAACCCTAGAAGTTTTGCTTAAATAGGTAATTAAACACATGTAATCATCTTTTAGCAGGTAATAAAAGCTCCTAAGGAACATATGTTTCCATTCTTGTCCCCTAGGAACAATGTGGTAGTATTGTTTTGCAATACAAGGACCTATGTGCAATTATCCAGTTAAGAGGTTTAACTTGCAGAGTTCACAGGTTAAGATGTACCTTTGATGATGAAACATCATAAGAGTGAATATGATAAGGCATGATGGATTTTCCAAGCTTGGGCGTTCAGATGCAGCTTGTGGAATGATCCTGGTGCTTAAAAACCCTAATTTGGAGTAAAGTGCAATTTACCCAAATTATGGGTAAAACTTGGGAATTACACCTTCTAGAGCATCTTATATGACTCTTGGCATCATTTAGAGTAGAAATGATGAAAGAGATGCATCAATAAATAATCAGATAAGAAAAGTAATCTTTGTGCATAAAATTCACCATGTATGGGTATGAAGACCTTCATATGTGTACCCTAGTTGAAAGTTGACATTTTCTACCCTTAGATCTTGAGCTTTGATGAACTTGGTTTGAGTTTAGATGGCTTGGACGTGCCTAAGAAGCAAGGAGGGACTTAGATGAAAATCCCATGCTTTAGAGGTCCTTATGGTGTAAAATGGCCTAAAGTATATAAGCCCTTTTCCTTGTAAACTCAGCAGAACGATCCTTCATTTCTCTTCACTTCTCTTCTTTCTCAAAACGTCTAAGGCAAGATCTGGAGCTCAGGGAGGCGATCAAGTAGTTCTAAGGTGAGAAGGACCATCTTCAAGCTTGGATTCTTGGGTGAATTCATCATGCAAGCTTGGTTTTGTGGATAACTCACTTAGCTTTCTCGTTCTAGCCATCTCTTCCCAACCTTTCCTTGGAGAAACACCCTTGGCCGACCTGTGGAGCTCAACACACCATTAAATACTTGAAGCTTGGAAGCTTGGAGCTCAAGGAACGACCTTAAGGCGGGTTTTATAATTCTAAACCTTTTGCTTTGTTATGCATACTTTTATTCGTGCAAATAATAGTTAGTTCTTCTTCTTCCCCATCCTTCTTTGCACACTTGCAAGCTTTTTCGTGAATAACATACCTTGGTTTCAAGGTTAAAGACAAGGGGCGTTAATACCTATGTTGGTCCTTATCCAACTTTACTAAACGATCTTGGACCAATGGGTCAAACGATCTCACACTCGTTTCAATCCAAACGGGTTCAATAGGTCGGTTGGGCCAAACGGGTTCCAACCCATTTGAGGGCGTTGACCAAGCATTGACCGTTTGGGATTTCTGTTCAAATTTATGTAGGCTAATGACCCACCAAATTTGAGGGGTTAACTCCAAAGGAATCGTAGGTTGAAGGCCAATCAATTAGGCAATCGAATTGAATTAAGTGCTGTTTTCTAAACTGATTAACTTGAATCTTTGGGCAAATGGGTTCCAACCCGTTTGAAGGAGTTGACCAAGCATTGACCGTTTGGGATTCCTGTTCATAATATATTGAATTTAATTTCTACCAAGAATCATGATCTAATTCCTAATCAATTAAGAGTTGAAGGCATTTCAACACCCTAACCCTAATCGGGTTAAATTTGCTGATTTTCATATAGATTTTGATGAGTGTTGGGTTGAAGGACCTAAACGAGTTCAAACCCGTTTGGGGGTTCATCCAAACGATCTCACACTCGTTTTATGACACCCCAAGACCGTTTTAAGGTCTAGGGTTAAAGACATGTGATGGTTTGAGGGTCCATTCACAAGATATTGATAAATTGATGAAAAGTGCTGAATTGTAATTTAATTAGGACTCAACCCTTATCAAATTAACTTAATTTTGGTCAAACTTTGAGCAAACGGTCTCAAGACCGTTTGGAGATCATCCAAATGATCCCAAGACCGTTTGGGCCAAGTTTGGGTCCAATTGGAGTTCAATTGATAGGTTCAACCTTGTTTTGATTCACATTGTTGAAAATTGATGAGTAGCCGATTGGAAACCTTAATTGAGTTAGACTTAACCATAATTGGCTTTCAATTGAAGGTCAAATTTGAGTCCAATTGTTTGAGGCTCATCCTAATTGACTCAATTTGTAAGTGGTTAACATGGCTTGGGCCAATTGAAGGCTTCAACTTAAGAAATCCTTTTCAATCATGACCTTTGTATCGCCTTTCATATCTATGCGGTTTGGACCCAAACGAATCCACACTCGTTTAGACCCAAACGAGTCCACACTCGTTTAGACCCAAACGAGTCCACACTCGTTTAGACCCAAACGAGTCCACACTCGTTTAGATCCAAACGAGTTCAACCCGTTTCAATCCAAACGAGTTCAACCCGTTTCAATCCAAACAAGTTCAACCCATTTCATCTCAAATGAGTTCACACCCATTTCATCTTAAATGGGTTCACACCCGTTTCAACTCAGTGAGTTCACACTCGTTTGAGGGTTCAAATGGGCTGAAGGTTGAAGGTTAAACCCTAACCTAATTGGAGATTTTTATGGTTGTTTATACTTAACCACTTAAAGGTATAATTGGTTCAATGATGATCTAATCTAAACCATAATGGTAACTTAAAATACTAAGGGACTAAGTGACTAATGAATCGACCCATGATGATGATCAATGAGTAATTTTACCAAATGCCCCTGAGAGGTTCAATTCAGTGATACCTTGTTCTAATCAAACCCTAACCACTTGATAGTGGTGATTTGGTCTATGAAGATCAAAGGGGACTTAACCCAACCTAATATAGAGTGGTGTAATCACCATCTACTAGTGGGAGGAAAGAGAAAGTACCATTTATGGTGGAAAATCAAGTAAAATACCTTCAATATACATGAATGTGCATGAATAGGGTATGATTCACTATGTGAAATCATGGAAACCCTAATTATGATAATTGATGAATCTTAATCTTATCTGTGGTCTTTAATGATGATGTTTCTCATACATGGTGATGTTATGAGATCAATTCACCAATAGGTGAATAGTAAACCCTAATTCTAGGGTGATGACATGTATTGTGAATAGTAAACCCTAATTGATGAAAATCATGGAAACCTAGCTCTTGTAAGAGTAGGGAGATACAACTTCTTTAAATGAGTTATTTTCTGTTATCAATTGAATTGACCGTGCATGTTCCTATATGAGGATGATCATATCCAGGTATGGATAATGATGCTATATTCATTAAAAGCATGTTGTTAGCTTTATGAATAGTGATATATCCTGGTGCCATGTTAAGTGACATCTTATGAGATTGATGGGTTGTGAGAGCCATGAGTACCATCAAGGTCATGCTTAATAGATGACTTGTGATGAGAGAATTGAGAAATGGTAATTGATGTAAGTTAGACTTGTTACTTTTAGTATCCTTCTTTCTTAGCTGCTATGCTAATGTTTAATATTCAAGAACATGTATGTTATCTGATAAGTGATAACTTATGAGTTTGATAAGCAGAATGAGTCATGAGTAATATGCACTGATGATCATCAAAGGTCATATTATTTAGATGACCAGATAAAATAATATGTTATTGGTAATAAATGTTATAATTAGTCCAGGGATTTGGACTCTCACTTTCTAGATTCTTAGTGATAATATGTTTAGGTATTGATATCCCAATGTTAAATTATGAAATGTGATCCTAATATAGAGTGTTACTATGTGAAATTCTATTACAAGATAATCCTATGAAAGGCTTAACTCCAGACTTATGGGTGATGAATGTAAATAACCCTTGTGTCACTTGATTATGGTTAAGTATGATTTCATGTGTACTAATCATACAGTTATGTTGTGGATTTGGAATCCTAACACCTTGTAAAAAAGGGTATGGCTACAGGCCATGATATCCCTTATTATAATGCCAGGTGATGGATATATGATCTAAGCCTGAAGAGAGCCAGTGTGGTGATGATGGACTTATAATAAATAAATGTTATACATGTCCTTTTATTTCTAAAAGAAAAGAGATATGTGGGTTGACTTAGAGATGCTTTGCTTCTAGTAGGAGGAATAGATTACAATCTGTGAAACATTGTTCTAACTACTCTTAAAATATATATGACTTCTTTGTGTACTGTTATTCTCTTATTCTGTAATAATCATGTTTCTGGCGAAGAGTTATAACTCCCGCTGGGACAATTATTTAAAATTGTCTCACCCCATAGATTTCAACTTTTTAGGTGGTCTCCAAGGACGAAGGGACCAATCTCCAGGTGACCAGTATCAGCAACAGTAGTACCCGGAGTAGCAGTAAATCTCAGGTGGATATTCAGACTGCTGAGTTATATAGATAGATAGTCAGTCCTATGTGTCCTCTGTACTCTCAGGTTCTTGGAGTCATGGTCTGAGTTTTGATTCATCTCTTGAGATTTTGTAGCATACTGTGTTTAATTACTCAAGAAGTAATTAACAGAGATGTAAACAGTTTATCTTGAATATATGAAAGGAGTTTTTATGGTTTCAATGTCTTATCTCAAAAAGTTTTAATTTCCACTGATTTTTGGTATTCTGCTGCTAAACGAATCGCTTCCGCTATGTTTACTTTGAAGTTTATGTGTTTATCTCGGACTTTGGAAGATCAGAGCCCACAATTAGTGGTATCAGAGCCAGGTTCGCTGAGTCTACAGAGACATAGGACTTAGGATGTCGAGTCTATCCTTAGTGTTCCTTCCTTATCTAATAGAACCTTCTACTCCTCAGGAGGAGAAGATATATAAGGATGTCTGACCCACATGAAGAGTACGTGGCGGAAAGTAGCGTTGCTGCACCACAGGGAGGTGCAAGGCACCCAGAAATGGAGCAACCCTTACCTGAGCAACCCAGGGAGCCACCCCAGTTTGACCCAGCTGAGATGGAAAACCCAGTTGTCCATGCCTTATTTGATAAGTTTCTGACAGCCATAACACACATCAGATAGGGTGCCACCGTGTGCACCTAGGGTACCAGCCCATCAGGAAGGTTATGGAGCTGGCAAGACTTTCGAGAGACTTCGCCGGGTGGGAGCCATAGACTATGCTGGTACATCTGACCCAGTAGATGCTGATCTATGGTTGACAGAGCTGGAAAAGGCTTTCAGGATCCTTGATATTCCTGAAGCTGAAAAGGTAAAACATGCGGTATACCTCCTAAAAGGGACTGCTGGTAATTGGTGGATGATAGAGGAGGATAAGAGACCAGGCGAAGAAATAGGATGGGAGGTTTTCCGACGAGAATTCATCAATAGATACTTCCCTAAGACGTATCTAGATGAGAAGATCTTTCAATTTGAGAAGATCACACAAGGACACATGAACGTTAGCGAGTATGAAGCTAAGTTCATGGAGTTACTACGGTTTTGTCCACAAATGGCAGTTACCGATGAAGAAAGAATTCGACGTTTTGAAAAGGGTTTGAAATCTAAACTAGCCACTCTTGTGTCTGCTCTAGAGAATAGAGAAAGGTTTGCCACCTTTGTGGAGTCAGTAAGAAGGATAGAGAGGTCAGAAACCATGAAACAACAGACAAGTAGTAAGAAGATGTACACCCAGCCTCAAGAACAAGGGCCTGAAAGTTTTAAGAAACCAAGATTTTCTACACCATCAGCTTTGTCAGGATTTCCTACCCAGACACAATGGGTGTCAAGTGGAAGTAGGGATCATAGTAGTATTCCAAGAGGACCCTCCGACATAGCATCAGCATCGGTAACTGGATCGTATAGACATTTTGCACCCAAGATCTGTTACCTATGTTGACAGCCGGGACACCTGGCAAGGGATTGTCCAGACAGGAATACAATAATGACTCAGCCCCAAGGACAGAGTCTGCAAGGCTCACAAGGGAGGCTCTATAATAATAGAGGACGTGAACAAATGTCCCATACAGGTCAGATGAAATAATTTTTGTTTTAATATTACATATCAGGATTCTATGTGTTAAAAATATGTAATTTTGCTGCTTCTGAATTCCTTGACTAGATCCTGGAAGAACACAAGGGAGATAAGAACTTGTATCTTACTCAGTATTCTTTAAAACAATTTATAATCTACCTTAACTGTGTATGAAAAGGATGAAATATAGATGTGATACCTGAAGAATAATCTAGTATGGTAAATTTTGTGTGTATAATGATATGAAGAACGAGGAATATGTTGATAAGTAAAATACATACTACCTAATCTCAATACTTATATACCCTGGCCAGGTATATAGTTATTGTAGATAAGGCAAGTATGAAACTCCTAGATTGTTATCTTTTGATTACTCTAATCAGGTAATTATTCTATAACAATCTAGAGGGTATAAGGAAAAATTAAATAAGAAAAGCTCAGTGAATACTTAGTGAATATGCTCAGTGAATATACTCAGTGAATACTTAGTGAATATACTCAGTGAATACTTAGTGAATATACTCAGTGAATACTTAGTGAATATACTCAGTGAATACTTAGTGAAGATGCTTAGTGAATATACTCAGTGAATACTTAGTGAATATACTCAGTGAATACTTAGTGAATATACTCAGTGAATACTTAGTGAAGATGCTTAGTGAATATACTCAGTGAATATGCTCAGTGAATATACTCAGTGAATACTTAGTGAATATACTCAGTGAATACTTAGTGAATATGCTTAGTGAATATACTCAGTGAATACTTAGTGGATATGCTCAGTGAATATACTCAGTGAATACTTAGTGAATATACTCAGTGAATACTTAGTGAATATACTCAGTGAATACTTAGTGAATATGCTTAGTGAATATACTCAGTGAATACTTAGTGAATATGCTCAGTGAATATACTCATTGAATACTTAGTGAATACTTAGTGAATATACTCAGTGAATACTTAGTGAATATACTCAGTGAATACTTAGTGAAGATGCTTAGTGAATATACTCAGTGAATACTTAGTGAATATACTCAGTGAATACTTAGTGAATATACTCAGTGAATACTTAGTGAAGATGCTTAGTGAATATACTCAGTGAATACTTAGTGAATATGCTCAGTGAATATACTCAGTGAATACTTAGTGAATATACTCAGTGAATACTTAGTGAATATGCTTAGTGAATATACTCAGTGAATACTTAGTGGATATGCTCAGTGAATATACTCAGTGAATACTTAGTGAATATACTCAGTGAATACTTAGTGAATATACTCAGTGAATACTTAGTGAATATGCTTAGTGAATATACTCAGTGAATACTTAGTGAATATGCTCAGTGAATATACTCAGTGAATACTTAGTGAATATACTCAGTGAATACTTAGTGAATATGCTTAGTGAATATACTCAGTGAATACTTAGTGAATATGCTCAGTGAATATACTCGGTGAATACTTAGTGAATATACTCAATGAATACTTAGTGAATATGCTCAGTGAATATACTCAGTGAATACTTAATGAATATACTCAGTGAATACTTAGTGAATATGCTTAGTGAATATACTCAGTGAATACTTAGTGAATATGCTCAGTGAATATACTCAGTGAATACTTAGTGAACATACTCAGTGAATGCTTAGTGAATATACTCAGTGAATTTCCTCAGTGAATACTTAGTGAACAAACTTAGTGAATATACTTGGTGAATTTCCTCAGTAACTACTTAGTAAGCAAACTCAATGAACTCCTTCAATGAAGCCTTTGAGACAATATACTGAGTAAAATATCTGTGTTAAGGTATGTATGTTCCTCTGATGGTAAGCATTCTTGAGTAATATTGGAAGAATGTTCTTTTATGCTTTTTCCTTTCAAAAAGTATGGACACCTTATGTTAGGGGTTTATGCTTTACACAAGCATAAACAGTGATAAGAAGAAATTAACAAAAGGGACTTTGTACGAATTACAAATCCATAATATCATCATAATGATCAATATGTTCTTCCTTTCCCTGGGATTTCGAGGACGAAATCCTTGTTAGGGGTTTATAATTTGTAACATCCCTGACCTGGGTTATAACCTAACCCTAGAAGTTTTGCTTAAATAGGTAATTAAACACATGTAATCATCTTTTAGCAGGTAATAAAAGCTCCTAAGGAACATATGTTTCCATTCATGTCCCCTAGGAACAATGTGGTAGTATTGTTTTGCAATATAAGGACCTATGTGCAATTATCCAGTTAAGAGGTTTAACTTGCAGAGTTCACAGGTTAAGATGTACCTTTGATGATGAAACATCATAAGAGTGAATCTGATAAGGCATGATGGATTTTCCAAGCTTGGGCGTTCAGATGCAGCTTGTGGAATGATCCTGGTGCTTAAAAACCCTAATTTGGAGTAAAGTGCAATTTACCCAAATTATGGGTAAAACTTGGGAAGTACACATTCTAGAGCATCTTATATGACTCTTGGAATCATTTAGAGTAGAAATGATGAAAGAGATGCATCAATAAATAATCAGATAAGAAAAGTAATCTTTGTGCATAAAATTCACCATGTATGGGTATGAAGACCTTCATATGTGTACCCTAGTTGAAAGTTGACCTTTTCTACCCTTAGATCTTGAGCTTTGATGAACTTGGTTTGAGTTTAGATGGCTTGGACGTGCCTAAGAAGCAAGGAGGGAATTAGATGAAAATCCCATGCTTTAGAGGTCCTTATGGTGTAAAATGGCCTAAAGTATATAAGCCCTTTTCCTTGTAAACTCAGCAGAACGATCCTTCATTTCTCTTCACTTCTCTTCTTTCTCAAAACGTCTAAGGCAAGCTCTGGAGCTCAGGGAGGCGACCAAGTAGTTCTAAGGTGAGAAGGACCATCATCAAGCTCGGATTCTTGGGTGAATTCATCATGCAAGCTTGGTTTTGTGGATAACTCACTTAGCTTTCTCGTTCTAGCCATCTCTTCCCAACCTTTCCTTGGAGAAACACCCTTGGCCGACCTGTGGAGCTCAACACACCATTAAAGACTTGAATCTTGGAAGCTTGGAGCTCAAGGTACGACCTTAAGGCGGGTTTTATAATTCTAAACCTTTTGCTTTGTTATGCATACTTTTATTCGTGCAAATAATAGTTAGTTCTTCTTCTTCCCCATCCTTCTTTGCACCCTTGCAAGCTTTTTCGTGAAGAACATACCTTGGTTTCAAGGTTAAAGACAAGGGGCGTTAACACCTATGTTGGTCCTTATCCAATTTTACTAAACGATCTTGGACCAATGGGTCAAACGATCTCACACTCGTTTCAATCCAAACGGGTTCAATAGGTCGGTTGGGCCAATCGGGTTCCAACCCGTTTAAGGGCATTGACCAAGCATTGACCATTTGGGATTTCTGTTCAAATTTATGTAGGCTAATGACCCACCAAATTTGATGTGTTAACTCCAAAGTAATCGTAGGTTGAAGGCCAATCAATTAGGCAATCGAATTGAATTAAGTGTTGTTTTCTAAACTAATTAACTTGAATCTTTGGGCAAACGGGTTCCAACCCGTTTGAAGGAGTTGACCAAGCATTGACCGTTTGGGATTCCTGTTCATAATATATTGAATTTCATTTCTACCAAGAATCATGATCTAATTCCTTACCAATTAAGAGTTGAAGGCATTTCAACACCCTAACCCTAATCGGGTTAAATTTGCTGATTTTCATATAGATTTTGATGAGTGTTGGGTTGAAGGACCTAAACGAGTTCAAACCCGTTTGGGGGTTCATCCAAACGATCTCACACTCGTTTTGTGACACCCCAAGACCGTTTTAAGCTCTAGGGTTAAAGAAATGTGATGGTTTGAGGGTCCAATCACAAGATATTGATAAATTGATGAAAAGTGATGAATTGTAATTTAATTAGGACTCAACCCTTATCAAATTAACTTAATTTTGGTCAAACTTTGAGCAAACGGTCTCAAGACCATTTGGAGATCATCCAAACGATCCCAAGACCGTTTGGGCCAAGTTTGGGTGCAATTGGAGTTCAATTGATAGGTTCAACCTTGTTTTGATTCGCATTGTTGAAAATTGATGAGTAGCCGATTGGAAACCTTAATTGAGTTAGACTTAACCATAATTGGCTTTCAATTGAAGGTCAAATTGGTATCCAATTGTTTGAGGCTCATCCTAATTGACTCAATTTGTAAGTGGTTAACATGGCTTGGTCCAATTGAAGGCTTCAACTTAAGAAATCCTTTTCAATCATGACCTGTGTATCACCTTTCATATCCATGCGGTTTGGACCCAAATGAGTCCACACTCGTTTAGACCCAAACGAGTCCACACTCGTTTAGACCCAAACGAGTCCACACTCGTTTAGACCCAAATGAGTCCACACTCGTTTAGACCCAAACGAGTCCACACTCGTTTAGATCCAAATGAGTTCAACCTGTTTCAATCCAAACGAGTTCAACCCATTTCAATCCAAACAAGTTCAACCTGTTTCATCTCAAACGAGTTCACACCCGTTTCATCTTAAATGGGTTCACACCCATTTCAACTCAGTGAGTTCACACTTGTTTGAGGGTTCAAATGGGCTGAAGGTTGAAGGTTAAACCCTAACCTAATTGGAGAGTTTTATGGTTGTTTATACTTAACCACTTAAAGGTATAATTGGTTCAATGATGATCTAATCTAAACCATAATGGTAACTTTAAATACTAAGGGACTAAGTGACTAATGAATCGACCCATGATGATGATCAATGGGTAATTTTACCAAATGCCCCTGAGAGGTTCAATTCAGTGATACCTTGTTCTAATCAAACCCTAACCACTTGATAGTGGTGATTTGGTCTATGAAGATCAAAGGGGACTTAACCCAACCTAATATAGAGTGGTGTAATCACCATCTACTAGTGGGAGGAAAGAGAAAGTACCATTTATGGTGGAAACTCAAGTAAAATACCTTCAATATACATGAATTTGCATGAATAGGGTATGATTCACTATGTGAAATCATGGAAACCCTAATTATGATAATTGATGAATCTTAATCTTATCTGTGGTCTTTAATGATGATGTTTCTCATACATGGTGATGTTATGAGATAAATTCACCAATAGGTGAATAGTAAACCCTAATTCTAGGGTGATGACATTTATTGTGAATAATAAACCCTAATTGATGAAAATTAGGGAAACCTAGCTCTTGTAATGAGTAGGGAGATACAACTTCTTTAAATGAGTTATTTTCTGTTATCAGTTGAATTGACCGTGCAGGTTCCTATATGAGGATGATCATATCCAGGTATGGATAATGATGCTATATTCATTAAAAGCATGTTGTCAGCTTTATGAATAGTGATATATCCTGGTGCCTTGTTAAGTGACATCTTATGAGATTGATGGGTTGTGAGAGCCATGAGTACCATCAAGGTCATGCTTAACAGATGACTTGTGATGAGAGAATTGAGAAATGGTAATTGATGTAAGTTAGACTTGTTACTTTTAGTATCCTTCTTTCTTAGCTGCTATGCTAATGTTTAATATTCAAGAACATGTATGTTATCTGATAAGTGATAACTTATGAGTTTGATAGGCAGAATGATTCATGAGTAATATGCACTGATGATCATCAAAGGTCATATTATTTAGATGACCAGATAAAATAATATGTTATTGGTAATAAATGTTATAATTAGTCCAGGAATTTGGACTCTCACTTTCCGGATTCTTAGTGATAAGATGTTTAGGTATTGATATCCCAATGTTAAATTATGAAATGTGATCCTAATATAGAGTGTTACTATGTGAAATTCTATTACAAGATAATCCTATGAAAGGCTTAACTGCAGACTTATGGGTGATGAATGTAAATAGACCTTGTGTCACTTGAGTATGGTTAAGTATGATTTCATGTGTACTAATCATACAGTTATGTTGTGGATTTGGAATCCTAACACCTTGTAGAAAAGGGTATGGCTACAAGCCATGATATCCCTTATTATAATGCCAGGTGATGGATATATGATCTAAGCCTGAAGAGAGCCAGTGTGGTGATGATGGACTTATAATAAATAAATGTTATACATGTCCTTTTATTTCTAAAAGAAAAGAGATATGTGGGTTGACTTAGAGATGCTTTGCTTCTAGTAGGAGGAATAGATTACAATCTGTGAAACATTGTTCTAACGACTCTTAAAATATATATGACTTCTTTGTGTACTGTTATTCTCTTATTCTGTAATAATCATGTTTCTGGCGAAGAGTTATAACTCCTGCTGGGACAATTATTTAAAATTGTCTCACCCCGTAGATTTCAACTTTTTAGGTGGTCGCCAAGGACGAAGGGACCAATCTCCAGATGACCAGTATCAGCAGCAGCAGTACCCGGAGCAGCAGTAAATCTCAGGTGGAGATTCAGACTGCTGAGTTATATAGATAGATAGTCAGTCCTATGCGTCCTCTGTACTCTCAGGTTCTTGGAGTCATGGTCTGAGTTTTGATTCGTCTCTTTAGATTTTTAAGCATACTGTGTTTAATTACTCAAGAAGTAATTAACAGAGATGTAAACAATTTATCTTGAATATATGAAAGGAGTTTTTATGGTTTCAATGTCTTATCTCAAAAAGTTTTAATTTCCGCTAATTTTTGGTATTCCGCTGCTAAACGAATCGCTTCCGCTATGTTTACTTCGAAGTTTATGTGTTTATCTCAGACTTTGGAAGATCAGAGCCCACATGCCCGGAGTCGATGGCTCTTTGGGCAAGACTGCTACCTGGGAAGGCCAATTGTTTCTTCTCCAGCGGATCAATCACGGAATGGATTGACTACAACTTAAAGAAACTGAGCAAAGTAGAACACTGGACTCAGTTATTTGCCATTGCATGTTGGTGGCTATGGAAGGGTAGGAACACCCACATCTTTGACAATTGTTGCATTCCCACAGCGGTCCTAGAGATTAATTGCCGAGTTGATCTTCAAATCACGTGTGATGCTTTCTTGAAAAAGTCGAGTCCAGGTCTCAAGGCCTCCATCCAGCGTCGGCATGATGTACTAGCACTTGGAAATGAATTTGTCATACATGTTGATACAACTGTGAATAAGTCGGGCAATGCTTTAGCTACAAGCTTAATCGTGCGTTCAACGGACGATGCCTAGATCTGTGGCAGGACATGGAGAGGACGGGGGACTGACCCCCTACGGGGCGAACTCATAGTTGTTAAGCATGGGTTGGAACATGCTTCAGAACATTACAGGACTGCAGGCACTATCTTCTCCGACTCCTTGACAGTAGTGCAATGGATAAACACTGAAGAAGAAGTCCCCCCGAAATACCCACTGCTGGTTCAAGATATTCGTCAACAATGCTCTAACATTGGCACCCTATCAATTTGCTACATTAAAAGAAACCAGAGCAATCTAGCAGACTGGATAGCTAAGCAATGCCTCAAGCAGCCAACAACTAGTTGCATCTAGCCATCCTACCCTCAACCTCTACTGGAGGACCTCCAAACGAATGCTCTTTCCTTTCCTTTCTAGTGTTTTCCTTCTACCTTTAATGAGTCTGGATTGTAACCAGTAAGTCTGGTGTTTCACACACAAAAAATACTAAGAAAAACATAATAAAAAGTCCCTATATCATTCATAAAATCATTATATAATATATTCTCATTCCAATCATCACATGATGTATCTCAAGGCATACAACACCCATTCTCCCACTCGCACTAGAGCTAATTACTCATGAATTGAAATCTAAGTGATCTAACATGACCATCATACTTCTGTTGTGAAACTTCTATCATCAAGGGATCAAAATGATTATCGTAATTCATTGCTCCTTCTTGTTAGCTATTTATCATTCTTATGTGTGTCTTGTGACATCCCGCCATCACAAAGATAGCAAAACACCATGTGAAAATGTGTAGAACCACCATAAAAAACATATTACCAAAAACATGGGTTAATTAAAACCGATTGCGGAAAATATCATAAGAAAGGAACTATCACAACTAGATCCACATCTTGTAAAGAACATGTTAAATATATAAGCATGATATATGTCCACCAACACATAGGATCCAATTGTTCCATATCCATCAAGGATGCATCACGTGTTTATGTACATAACAATCCTTACCACGGCAAACATCAGGATACAAGAAACCATACTAAGATCATACATCGCGAAACCTTATCAAAACACCTCCAAGGACCTGAGAGTACAGGGAAGACTCTAAGACTCTACTACAAAACAACCACAGCAGCAGCATATCCAACATTGCCTTCTAATGATCTTCTTGTTGCTCAGCCACAACACTACGATCACCACCACGTCTATCTCGATCACCTAAAAAGGTTGAAACCAGTGGGGTGAGACACACAGTCCCAGTGAGAAACATAACTCCCCACCGAACTATGAAATCTCAAAAAGCTAGAATAGATAAAGCATGTAGCAGATAACCATGTCATATATGAAATATGAAGAATAAGATTATATATATAACAGCTTACCATGATATCTGAGAGGCATATAACTAACTGCAAGAAATACTTAGAGCATGTATATAAGACAATCATACCTTATGCAAGGCCTCAACCAATGTTCCATGTTTGCCCTAAGAAAATATACTATGTGGTTGGATTACCATTTATTATGCCCTGAGGAAGTGAGTCGTACCGCTCAAATCCAACCTTTGGTTTTGAAACACAAAGCAGGTGCCATACAAGGTCAATGGAAGAGCCGGACTCTACGACCTCAACCTCCTCGTGGTCAGTGCACGATATCCAAAGCAGGGCCGTAGTCTCTTACTTAAGTGACCTCAGTCATAGGGTCAGTTCCCACGGGCTTGTTCACCATGCTCTTACCCTTTCCTCTAGCCCGCCTTGGTATAGGTCTCGGCGCTAGCATACCTTGAGCCACGGGCCTGTTCACCATGCTCCTGAGCCATGAACGCATTCATGCTCTATCACACTGAGCAATGGGCATGTTCACCATGCTCTTATACACATCTTGAGTCTACAACCGAAGTTGCACTCTAATCCTCCTATTTTTAGCTAGGAGAAACCCCGCAAATTCAACAATATGCGCTCCAGGTTAACCCATAGGAGAACCTGTTTCACCATCACCAGCTCCTGACGATGATGGATCTATGGCCAGGGCAAACTACATGAAAGGTTCATCTGTAATTAATTAATACATTTTAAGTGGATTGTTGGGCTCAACCATGTTATCGTAAATAAGAATAAACAACATAGGTTCCATCATTCTGTATCACAATGTTATTGTCTTTCTCAATGCCATCAACATCACCATGATCTATCTCAGGGATCTTACATCACATATTGCCACTTGGCCTCTTTCCAATCATCATGATCCATCACAAGGATCTAATCATCATAGGGATTCCATCCCATCATTAAGCACATGTTACCATCTCATAGGCCACACACATCATGCATTCTTATAGTTCTTATAGCACATCATTTTAATATTAAGAAAATGACATTAATGACATCATCACAGCTCATACCTGATCACACATCTCAATTGATGAAACTGCATGGTGAGTATGCTCAAGAGTAGATAAACACTTCATCATCGAGATATATTTGTGCAACATTAGATGACCATGCATATACATAACATCCACATATTCCAAACGATATTAGGGTTACAAACTGATTATAGAGCATAACCCTCACAACGGCATATCGGGTAAGGGATAACCCTCACCAAAGGTATATCGGGTAAGGACAAACCCTCACTAAAACATGTCGGGTAAGGGACTAACCCTCACCAAAAGAACATGTTGCAACCCAACCTTAAGGTATCGGCCGAAAGGCAACTAACCACTTCTAGTTGTGTCGGCCAGCACTATTGGCCAACACCCATATCGGGCAAGCCACAAGCAAACTGATATTGTGCAACGCCATGACATACAACTTGCATCATACAATGCCCCATGATGGGCAATGTTGTGATAGGAAACACTCAAGAGGTTGACACATAGGAGCATATCGCCTAAGAACTCAAACCATCCCAAGGTCCATATCGGGCAGCACTACCCAAGAGGGTATCATGCAAAGAAGCAACAACGCCATGCAACACCCGACGCAATGATCCATCGCCTAAATCCTAACACAAAAGAGAAGGGGAGAGATATCGGGCAACCACACCAAGCAAACTGATAACGAGCAAAACTCTAAGAACCAACCTATAACGCCCAAGCAACACACCCCTATTTCCCATCCAGATCTAAGCATCATATCGGGAAACACACAAGCCATATCGCCCACCCAAATGGTCATCCCTACCGTCCAAGGTAGACAAAGATCAAGCACCATAACGGTAAACCTCATAACGGGAAACACTATATCGAGCAATGCTATGTCGGGCAACACTATGCCAGGCAACGCCATGTTCTATCGCCCAACAAGTTAACACATATCAGCCAAGGGATACAACCCTTACAACGCCCAAGCCTCATACTATCGTATCGCCTAAACCCTAACTCAAGGGAAGAAGGGGGATATCGGGAAACACTCTCAAGGAGCCATATCGAGTAACTAGGGTCAGGAAAACCCTATCGTCCAACCTCACCATATCGCCCAAGGCATCAAGAGCATTGTCTCACCTCTCAACTTAAAAAGAGAGAGGGGTCTTGCACAATCTCCAAGCATGTCTGACAGGAGCTAGAGCTCACCTCACAACTCAAGGAAGGAGGGGTGTTGCTCAAAGCTCACCCTCACAGGCATGGCTACTCATGTCGCCCAAGGTACCAACAAGGACATAACGTGCAGCTAGGGTAGAACAAAGGTCAACACCTCTATCATCCAGACCAACTAACCATGACGCCCAAACATCTAGAACATAGGCTCACCTCTCAACAATAAAGTGAGAGAGGGGTTTTGCCTCACAGACACACTACCATACCTCTTTGGATTAATAAACCCTAAGCTAACCTCTCAACTAACGAGAGAGGGGTATTTCTTGAGATTATACAACCCAAGAGATCGGCCAACACAAGGATAGCTAACACATATCACCCAACCTGATCTAAGGAACATATCAGGCAACAACATCACCAACTAAGGCAAAAGCACTACTAGAAAGATATGAATATCCGATCAAGATAACATATCAAAGCAACATATCAAAGAGATAATATAGCTAGGTTAGAAGTTATGTAACCCACCTTAAGTGCAACTCTCCAAGCTCCAAGCTCCAAGAACCTCCTCCAAGCTTCGGCCACCAACTAGAGAAGAGGAACCTATCACCTCCATGGCTGAAAGGATAAGGAAGAAGATGATGCCAAGATAGACTTACCAACTAGAGAAGAAAAGAAGCAAGCATCACTATGTGTATCGGCCACCACTACGGAAGAAGAAAGCAGCAGCAAGGTATATCGGCTACTTCCTCTCCTTCTCTTCTACTCATTCTCGGCCAAAAAGGGAAGAGCAACAGCTAATGAACTAAAGGGCTACTAGCAAGCAAGGTGGGTGGTATATATACAAGAGGGTAAAGGGGGAGAGCAAAGCAAGGTGGTGCCCAGCTTAGGTACACTTGTCCAAGGGCCACACCACATGCTAACACCCCAAATACCACTTGTCCATGACTTGCCACTTGCTAGAAGCGAACACCATGTGTCCAAGAGGGGGGGTGTGTCGCCCAGCATGGCAACCCGACAAACCTACCAGCACCTACTTGGCCAATACACCAAGTAAGGAGGAAGGGCATCAATCCCAACAACAAGCCCAAGCTTAAACAAGCTCAAACGTGGCCCAAAACAACTCAAGAAAGACACCCAACTCATCCTCTCAACCCTAGAGGATTCAATGAGATACAAAGAGATCTCTCAAGGTGGCAAACTTGCACGAAATTTCTAGAACTTGGGTAAATTGCAAGTTGTACCTCAACCCCACAACAAAACACAACGAACACTAATCACACCTTAGGTGATTAGGTAAGCCTCTAAACACAAGGTTTAGGCAAAGCAAACAGGGTAAGCCCAAAATGAAGGTCAGGGTCCTTACACGTCTTCTTGTGTTATTATGTTTCTTATTCTCCTACCAAGGGGTAGCTCATCATATTTCACATTCTTTTCATTTAATAAGGATTGTCTCCATTAAATCTCTTTTACATGTCATGATAATTTTACCTTAACACCTTTTTACATACATTGATTGGTCTGAGATGAACTCAGGTTTCACTTTTTTCATTTTTGATTGTTCTTATTTATTATCTCATACCACACTTATCATTTAAGTTCTTCTCTTTTTATGTGAATTTAACACCTTAAATCATTATGACAACACAAATTCAACTCTCTTTTTATTTCATTGTCTTCTCGGATCACAGTTTTAAGAACTCCTTTTTACCTTACTTATATTTAGATTTAATCTTCATGAGTCATATATTTTTCTTTAATCACCTAACACTCAGGTTTTGATGAGTTCAGATATGATTTTTACCTTTCTTTAGTGGTAATATCATTACATTTTCACCATGACTTCTTATTTATTAGTCTCTTCAGATTGTTTCTAGCTGACTACTTGGTTAGAGTAATTAGAAAGATAACAATCAAAGAGTTCCAGGCTTACCTTTTTAATAATTGAATACCTGACCAGGGCATCCAAGTACCGACTTCAGGAATTATGCATTATGTTCATGTCATTTCCATCACTTAGTTATCATACTAGTCCTAAGTCCTAGTGTCCCTATAGACTCGGCCAATCCTTACCTATGATACCACAAAATGTGGCAACCCACAATGTTGAATGAGATTACTCAAAACCAAAGCACAACCAACCACTAATTAATCACATCATTAAAAAGTGGCATAATTAAAACTGATTTAAACTTCACAAACATGTCTAAGAACATTGACATGATGGCCCAACATCTTTCATAAATTCATATACCATATCAAGTATATTTATGATTGCTCCATGCCCTCAACCACAACATGTATACAGAAGGTGTTATCTACATATACAACATGTACAAACATCAGAATTCTATCAAAAACTTGAGTCGGTGAAACATCATCTATAAAACATTCCTCCCCGGACCTAAGAGTACATGGACAACTTCAGGACGCACTAGACAACAAACCAACCTTCTTCTATGGTTCTCTAAAATAGATCCTCCTCACCGCCACAGGTCTTTCGAAGATGCTGATGACCACCTAAAATGATGTGGTGACCCACAAAGTGAGACTCATGTCCTGGAGAGATATATAACTCTCAACAACATTTATTTCTTACAACATATTATATAAAATAGATATAGCAGGTTATTTTAAAGAATTGATGTCAAGTATGATCTACATGAAGAACAATCAGAATCATAATCTTACTTGCAAGAAGGAAAGATTAACATATTTAGCAAAAGATTAGACATATTTATCACCATAAGTATAGTTGATTTCCCTTACCACATTATACATCATCTAAATATTAAAGGAGATTAGAAAAGGGTTATGATCCAATGCGAGTCGCTGAATAACACTGTCAAATATGCAACATGGATGAATTATATCTTTTATTAAGCCCTGGGGAGTTTGACGCATACCACTCAAATTCTAGCTGACCACTACAAAGTCTCAATATGCTCTGTATAAGATCTAGGGGATTCAGAGTCCTAAGATCTCTTCCGCTTGGTCGGTGCTAGTCTAGCACAATGACACATCAATCAAGCTGCAATCAGCCTAGTCCACCCTAGGTATACATGCAACGACACTAGAAACCAAGGTATTCAACCCTATCATCTGAGGTACAACCTCACCCATCCTCAATCACATGACATATACATATTCATCATCTGAGACACAACCTCGATTATTCTCTAAAACCTTGGGATCAGGATTACAAGGATATAGCCTCCCTATACCTGCATACACTCAAAATATACAACTCCAAGTTTTCCTTCTGGAATACTCATTTCACTATCCAACAAGTTCTAACACTGGAATAGTTCTACAGTAGAGGGCACTACATGATTAGGGTTTCACTTGATTAGTTATGCCAATTGGGAGAATTCAGACTGCATTAACCTAGTTTACATACAAACCCTAAATTGTTTCTATAAAACATTGTTATATAACAAATCAAGAAGATATAAAATGTATGAATTGTATTCCTCACCCTACATCATAGGATACTAGTCCATTGCCATCCGTGAAGAGACTATATTTCCATCTGGGCTCAAAACATGCCCAAAAGCCATTTAAGCCAAAACAACATTACTTCCTCAAGTACATTATTATCGTTCCATACCCTACAGAGTGTTCAACATAGAACCAACACACTTATTACCTTCAGTCCCGTCATCAAGGTTCATCATCGCAAAATTGAGATAAAGAAGAAAAGTAGAAAGAGAAAGAAACTACAATATCAAGGATGCAACCTTCAAAGTTCAAGTTAAAGCTATTGTGCAACAACAACAACTTGCTTTCCAATATTCTCAACCTTCTATTGAAGATGAAGCCCCTAGTGATCTTGAAGATCATTACTCCAAGGGAAAACACTTCAAGGGAAAACCCTATTACTCTTCGACACCAAGGTTCTATGAATGTGGTCAAAAGGGACACTACAAGAATGATTGTCCCAAGGCCAAGAAGTCATATCACAAGAGTAGCTTTAAGAAGGAGGATCACAACAAGCAGAGAAAATTCAAGAAGAGGGAAAAGAAAGAACGAAGAGGAATAGATGTTGTCCATGCCGCTTAGGAGGAATCTTCCTCCAGTGATTCCATCTCAAATGAAGGAGATTGCTACATTGCCCTCATCACATCTACAAGTGAAGATGTAAGTGAGGTAAGTAAGTTAATATTGAATGAACTTTCGAAATATGCTCTCATGGATGTGATTCATGCTTACTGTTCTTATTACTTTAAGTGCAAATCTAAAAAAAGAGTAGGGAAAATCATAGATGTTTTGCATGCTAGAATTTAAGTGCTTCAGCAAAATGAAAAAGATCATATTGAACACATATATTCTTTTCAAGGACAATTTCTTGATCTACAACTTCAATATAATGGTGTTGAAACTTAAAATGGTGTTTATCTTAAGAGAATGAACAATCTTAAAGATGAAAATCAAATTTATGTTGATGGACTTGTCATTCTTAGAACTAAAAATGCTAGACTTCTTGTTATAATTAATTACCTTGAATATAGACCTATCTTTCCTAGTAAATAAGTAGATAACTTAATTTTTGAGAAAGATTCTTATATGACTAAAGCCCTCATCTTGGAGGCCAAATTATTGCATGTTTAAGATGATCTTGTTGGTCATTCTTCAACTGTTATAACTCTAAGTGATGATAATCACATGCTTAGAGAAACCTTGTAAAATTTCCTCAAAGGGAAGAAATACCTAAATGAAATCTTGGAACACTCTACCAAAAAAGTGGGTATTGCTGGTTTAGGATATGAGGGAGTCCCTAATTGCAAGGGGAAGGTAAGAAAAAGAGAAAAAAAATCTCCAATATACCACAGAGAGAAATCCGACTCTAAGACTTCTATGGTTAGTTTTCATTATAAATGTGAGGATCCTTACTCTACTTTTGTACTTCTAAGAAGAAGGGGACCAACCAAACATGAAATGGGTCCCCAAACTAACTTCAGATCCCATCATTTGAAATTGGCCACCACCCTATCTTTTCTATGCAGGATTAAGGAAAATAGATTGATGGTAGTGGATGCTCAAAGCACATGATGGGTGATAGGGACAACTTCAACTATCTTACAAAAATGAAAGGAGGTTCGGTGACCTTTAGGGACAACAAGAAAGGTAAAGTGATAGGTGGGGGTGATGTAGGTGATTCTCTATGCATAAAAGATTTTTCTTTTTGGGGATGCCCATGTCACAATTTAATAAGCGTTAGTCAACTTTGTGATAATGGATATCTTGTTCTGTTTACTTCCCATGTTAATGCTTGCTTCTAGATTCCCTCTCTTACAATGTAATATATAAGGTAACTAGAATTTGAAATATTTATATTATTTTTCTTGACTCTCTTAAGACTATTCTAGGTAAATTCCTAGTAGATGATAAAATGATGTGTCTTTGTGGCATTGTAGGCTTGTTCATGTAAATATGCATCGACTGAAGAAGTTGAGAAAAATGTATTTGGTCAAGGGTCTTATTAAATTGGATTTTGAGAAGTACGAGGAATGCCATCCTTGTACATAAGGAAAGAAAACTAAATCCTCCTTTAAATCCAAAGGAGTCCTTAGCACCAAGGGTTCTTGAGCTTGTTCATATTCATCTATTTGGACTAATGAGAACTCAAACACTTCATGGTAGCAAGTATTGTCTTTTTTATTATTCTCCCGCTTTACTTGGACTTTCTTTTTGGTCTCAAAAAGTTATATGCTTGATATCTTTTCAGATTTTTACAAACAAATTGAAAACTAAGATTCTTTCAAATTTGCGTCTATCTATAATGACCATTGGGGAGAGTTTGAAAATGACTTATTTGAAAAGCTTTTGTGAGAAATTTGGGTACACGCACAATTTTTCTTTCCCCCGTACATCTCAACAAATTGGGATAGTTGAAAGGAAGAATAGTTATTTATAAGAAATGTCTAGAATAATGTTTTTGGAGTATGTTACTCCCAAGAATTATTGGGCTGAAGATGTTAGCATCACATGTTTGTGCAAAACTGGGTTTTCAATCATCCTTTGCTTAAGAAAACCCCCTATGAGTTATGGCATGGTAGAAAGCCTTTTTTTGACTTCTTTCATACCTTTGGTTGTCCATGCTTTGTTTTGAACACCAAAGATTCTTTTGATAACTTTGATGCCAAGTCTTATAAAGCTTTCTTTCATGGATATAGCATGACAAGTAGATCATATAGAGTCTTCAACATTGAACTTTCTAAAGTAGAAGAATCTATCAACGTTAAGTTTACTGATACTAGCCCATCTATTTCAAAGAATGTTGAGTGTCTTGATGATGTATATGAAGTAATTACTAAACTGAAAGATCTCAAAATCAACAACAAAGGAAAAGAGGTGGCTAAAGAAAATTTCTCAAAATAGGAAGAAAAGAAGGATCCAACTGCTCATTTTGACAAAGATCGTCCCAAATAGCCTATCTTAGGTTATCCATTTGAAAGAGTGAAGATGTGGACTGCTTTCAACAAAGAACAAGCCACCAATGCCTTCATCTCACAACTTGAGCAAAAGAATGTCAAAGAATCTCTAAAGGACGATGGGTGGATTCAAGCACTGCAAGAAGAGATTGAGAAATTTGAAAAGAACAAGCTATGCACTCTATTTCCAAGACTAAGTGATAGATAGATGGCACAAAGTGGGTCTACGGTAACAAGCTTGATGAAATTGGTAAGGTGTTAACAAACAAAGGGAGGTTATTAGCACAAGGTTACAATCAATAAGAATCAATTAATTTTGGTGAAACTTATACTCTTGTTGCTAGACTTGAATCTATTAGAATGCGACTTTCTTTTTCTAGTCAAATTTTTTTGTTATATCAAATGGATGTTGAAGTGCATTTTGAAATGGAAAGATAGAGTAGGAAGTCTATGTGGATCAACCTCTCATCTTTGGAACATGACAAGATCACTAACCGTGTTTATTTATTACAAATGGCTCTTTATGGTGTTAAACAAGCCCATAGAGCTTGGTATGAGAAATCAAGAAACTTTTAAATTGGTAATGATTATGTCATGAGAAAAGTTGATTATACTCTCTTTCTAAAACACACTTCTAACATTTTCTTAATCATTCAAATATATGTTGATGATATCACTTTGGGTGGGGCTGATCTTGATCTTTGCAAGGAGTTTAGCTCTCTTATGTAGAGTGGACTCGAAATGAGCATGATTGGGTAGCTCACATTCTTCATTGGCTTTAAAATCAAGAAAACAAAGGATGGAAACTTCCTTAACCAAGGCAAATACACAAGTGAACTCCTGAAGTGCTTTGGGATGGAGAACACAAAGACAATGGATACTCCAGTGTCAAACACGCCAAACTTGAAAAATATGAAGGAGAATAGGTAGATGAGAAGCTCTATAGAGGTATGATTGGTAGCTTACTATAATTAACTGCCTTTAACCCGGGTATCATGTTTTGTGTTTGCTTGTGTGTTAGATTTGAATCAAGCCCTATAAAATCTCATCTTATAGCTACTAAGAAGATTCTAAGGTACCAAGCCAAAACTCAAAATTTTGGACTATGGTATCCTAAGTTAAGGGACTTTACACTTATGGCCTATAGTGATGCCAATTATGTCGGGTGCTTAGTTGATAGAATGTCCAAAAGTGGCACTTGCTTCCTCCTAGGACCAAGTTTACTTTTTTGGTTCTCTAAGAAACAAAATATTGTAGATCTTTCAACTACAAAAGTCGAGCAAATTGTAGTTGAAAGTTAATGTGCCCAAGTCCTATCGAAGAAGCAAATGTTCTAAGACTTCAATGTTTTCTATGATGCTTCTCATTTTCACTGGGACAATACTAATGCAATCAATTTATCATACAATCCTATATAGCATATTAGAGTTAGATGCATAGAGGTCCATCGTCATTTCCTTCATGACCATGTTGCTAAGAAAGATATATATATATATATATATATATATATATATATATATATATTGATGATAAACTAGGAGACTCGTAAGGTTTGTGTTGGGCCCAACCTGGGGAGCTCAGCCCCATCCCGTAAGGAGCATATTCTATTAAGTCACGTAGAGGTCGGTTGTTCTATGGGAGAAACAATTCCGAACAGCACCACCAGGGGGATTTGAACCCGGGACCCTTCATGAGGGGTCTCGTGCTGCGACCACCCGAGCTATATATATATATATATATATATATATATATATATATATATATATATATATATATATCACATGTGGACACAGAAAATCAATTTGTAGACATTTTCACAACCTCTAGGTAGAGCGCAATTTACTTTTATTTGATCAAAATTGCTTATAATTTTTCTTGATGATATTTCTATACCTTCTAGTTAACATATTCACATATATTTATGTTGTTTCTCCAAAATCCTTGTTGTGTGTTGTCATATGCTAATTTTTGCCAAGTTTTCATGCTTTATTTTGCTTAAAAATCGAACTTTTTTGCAAACAAACATTTTATCAAAAAATAGTATCCTATGATTATTAAAAAAATGTTCATATATACTTAAAATACATGATTGTCTAGAGAAATGCATTCGTATAGCACTCTAGAACTCTGAAATAAAAAATATATTATCTTTTTTCCAAACTTACTTGTTGGTCAAGTTTGTCAAGTGGCTAACTTGACCGATGGCCTGACTATAGGTTGAATTGTACATAGTGTCGGCCGAGTTACCCAAACCACAAACTCGATTGACAACATTTTGCCACTAACTTTAAGAAGGGCTTGTTGGTCGATTTCTTCCCTCTCAACTAGATGAAACAAACTGAGTACTCTTTCTTTTCATTTTCCCTTAAACCCTAGAACCCTTCCATTCCCTTTCAAGCCTGTTTCAACCTCCAATAGCCTTCCCAAACCACTTCCTCGGTCCTTATAGGAAGTTTGTTATAGTTTCTTGACTGGTTTCTCCAGCCAAGCTCAAATTTTCTCTCCCTCTAGCTTGTGCTTGACTCCATTATTTCTAGTAGGAAGAAACACAACATTTCTTCAACAAACACATCTACTACTCCTTCTCATATCATTGTTTATGATGATTCATCCTTCATTCATCAACAAGTAATAAATAAATACAAGGTGCTCCTACCCCATGTTCCCTTTACTTTTAGACCTCTTGTGGAGTCCAAAAATGCGGTTTTCACCCAAATTTGTGATTTAATCATGGACCAATGTCTAGGTGCTTTGTGTGTAGAGCATTTTCATTTCTTCAATTCAAACACTAGCAGAAAGAAAGTTCATGAATTCTACACAAATTTGACTTGGAACTACACTTCTCATTTTCCTCCACCATCCACCAAAATTGTTGTATCTACCATGGTTTTCAGGACTCGACTCACCATCTTAGAGGATGACCTTAATTCCTATCTTATTGGAGCAACTCCTCTTGTGGCAGAAAGATTGTTGTCTTTGTAACCTTCACATCATGACCTGCTCTATCATGAAGAGTTATCAAAGCTTTGACCCTAAGCTTTATCTTTCTGACATCCAAAAAACATTAAAGAAGTCATACATAGCCTTTAGGAAGAAGTCTATTTTACTATCTTCCTCTTTGGATTTATAGTCCCACATTCTTGTCCTGGTTGTCAATAACAATGTTCACCCAAAGAGCAATCAGACAGACATAGTCAAAAAACTATGCAGTGATCATTTATTGTATTCTTAAGGGGATTCCAAGCAAGTGGGTCAGGTATATTCTCCACCACATGACCTACTTTGATTCAGAATAGAATACCCAGGACTCCCAACCCCCTTATCTAAACCTTATATGTGGCCTTTTCCATTCTCTTCCTAAAAAATCACTCTTTCGGGATCTAAAATAACTATAGAACTGTCGAGGAGTGTGCATCAGTGAGACTGTAGTTAAGAAGGCTTCTCATGCTTCTAGTCCATTCACCTCTAGAGCTTCATACTCCTCCACCCATCCTCCTCCTCCACCTCCTAGACCCACATGAGATTAATTTTCAGATTCAAATAAAACCCTTATGGGTTACATGATCCACCAAAATTCACATAGCATGCAGGTTCAGGAGCATCTTCATTAGGACTTTGTCCATATCATGAGTGATATGAATCTTTCTTGTCCTTACCCTTATCTGACCTACCAACCTTTGTTTTCAACTCTTGACTATGCCGCATATGCATATGTTTAGTTTTATCCAGCCAGCCAGTTTGCACCTTCCACTACCTATCCTACACTTGGTGTTGGACCTTGCACAGCTTCCTCATCTCCTCAGCCGAGTGTCACTCAACTGCTTACCCTTCCCCTTCCCCCTGTCACTACCTCCACCTTGCTTACTAGTTATAATATGGTCTTTGCACTCTATTTTGAGCAAGCTAAGGCATTATTTACTTGCATAATGTCCTGGGAAGAGAAACATCACTGGTGGCCTGCTACTTTCTCTTTTGCACCTGATGAGGATGAGGATATGGCTGTTGAGAAGTCTGATGATGAGGATATATATGGTAAGTTGGTTGGTTCCAATGATGATGGACCGACAATGGAGATGACACCATTGTTACTGCTGACAGCTCTGAGTGCCCCATGCTAGTTAGTGATAAGGATTACAATCCTGACAAGGAGATAGACCTAGATGGCCTAGATGTTATTTTTAGGTCTATGAGTGTGCATGTGTTTGCATTTTGTATGCTTAGCATGTGTCATTCATTGGGAATTTGTATCTGAGGCTACTATTTTTTATTATTGGCTATTTTCATTTTTGGTTGTTGTTTTCCCTTTAGACTAGTTTCATTTGAGTTGTGATCTTAACATTTGTACACTAAACTCGTTACATTGATATTCTATGAGTTTTGGTTTATGACCAACTATATTTTCATTATGACTCAAGATTATTGTGTATCTTTGGTTGGTTTGTGCTTGGTTCTTATATCTACTATTTATGTGTTGGAAATGACCAAGTACCCCCTCCCTTTATTTCAATGACAAAGGGGTAGAAATAGCTTGATACCATATTGAAATTTATCTACAAATTGCATCTCTTATTTTCTAAAAATTGTATAGTATGTATGCATGGTGTTGGTGTTCTTTTTGGAACTAAACTCATAGGTAAAGATAAGCATACTTTGAGGGGGTGCAATGATTATCATACATTCATGTAACCCCCTACTCATCAAAGGTATAAAATGGTTAAATTCCAAGTCTTTTCAATATGTTATGGAATGGTTAGTCATCTTCAAAGAGGGGGATAATGTTGACCTAATAGTTATACATTGTCCATATTTTGATGCTGACTCAACCATTCCATTCATATGTATCAAATATGTATATTTGAGATCAATCTCGGGTATTTGGTACATGAAGAGGAAGACTTTTACAAAACCCTAGTTGCAAGAAAATAAGCGAAAATCAATGCAAATGGATGTTTTGTGGAGTATGTTATATCTCCACTAGAATCATGTTGTAATTCATTTGTATTGAATGTATGACTTTGAATAAGCTTAGAAAAAATTAAGAGCACTTAATTTGAATGTTTAAATACTTTTGAGGAAATTATCAAAATCATTTATAGACTGCACTATTGGTCGAGTTTGTCCTGGTGATAACTCAGTTGACGGGCTATATGGTTCTTGATAATTCCCACGGTTGCCTAAGTTTGTCCTAGTGACAACTCGACCGACACCCTACACTTACATAACAACTTCAGCCATCGACCGAGTTTTGTCCTAGGCACATTTTCGTACAGTGTTGTTGGTTGAGATCCATTGTAACACCCATTACTACTAGAATTCGATCCTTAATTATTCTATTGACTAGTAGACACCCCAACTATAAATATGGGCCCTTGGAATTTATTCCAAGTTTTTCTTCTATGCTCCCTAGTTATAGTTGAGTGGTTTTGTCTCAAAGAGCCCCTTTATCTCTCAGTCTAATCTAATAATCTACATTCAATTGAGTGAGTTAGGATCATTGTGAGAGAGTTGCTCCATTGTACATCTTGTGAAGCTCTCAACTCCCTTTCCCAAACTCTCTCTCTCTCCATCAAGATGGTGAAAGCTTCTCCTAGGTTAAGTGGAAGAAGAAGGCTAAAGACTCAAGACAAGAGTGGGAAATTCCTTGAAGGCAGAAGACTTGTTGCAAGAGTAGATGAACCCATAGTGAAGACTTGAAGCTTGTTGCAAAAGTGGGTAAGTCCTTCACAAGGTAGAATATTCTTGGTGTTGAATAGGTAAGTCCTGGTAAGGTTATTGGCTCCTTGATCCAAAAAGGAATGCTAGGTCCCCTTGACCTTTGGACAGGGTGTTCATGTATTGTAGCCCATATAATGGAATATAAAAAGTGTTGCATGGTTGAAAATCCTAGAGATTGACCTCTCAAGGAAGTGTATGTACATCTCCTAGTTTGGACTTTGGAACTGCTATATATAATAGTGTTCAAATGGTGTTTTCTTAATCTCTCTCTTTCTTGCATACTTTAACATATCTTTTAGAAAATATCTTGAAGGTCTAGTATGTTTGGTTTAAGTGTTTTTATCTCTATTCACCCCTCGCCTCTAGAACCTTTTGATCCAACAATAAGGGGGAAGAGAAGAGGATCAAGGAAGGGGAGAAAGGAAAAGATGAATGCAAAGTAGGATAAAAGTAAAAATTATCAGGAGAAAAGGAACGAGGAAGAGTAGAGGATGAAAGAGGGGGGAAGGGAAAGAAGAATACAGAGCAAGAAAAAAGTAGCAATTATCATGAGAAAAGGATCAAAGAGGAAGACGAGGATCAAAGAGGGGGATAAATGGAAAGGCAAATAAGGATTAGGACAAAAGTAACAATTATCTAGAGAAAAGGAAAAAGGAGAAAGAGAAGAGGATCAAAGAGGTAGAGAAAGAGGGATAAAGGGAAATGTGAATACGGATTAGGACAAAAGTAACAATTATCAAGAGAAAAGGAACAAGGAAGAAGAGAAGAGGATCAAAGAGGGGGACAAAGGAAAGACAAATATAGATCGGTACAAAAGTAACAATTATCATGAGAAAAGGAGCAAGGAGTAAGATAAGAGGATCAAAGAGTGGTAGAAAGGGAAAGATGAATACAGAGCGAGACAAAAATAACAATTATGAAGAGAAGAGGAACAATGAGGAAAAGAAGAGGATCAATGAGGGTGACAAAAGTAAAGACAAAATGGAGTAGGACAAAAGTAACAATTACCATTAGAAAGGGAACAAGGAGTAAGAGAATAGGATCAAAGAGAGGAGAAAGGGAAAGACGAATATGGATTAGGACAATAGTAGCATTTATCAGGAGAAAAGGAAAAATGAGGAAAAGAAGAGGATCAAAGAGGGGGAGAAAGGGAAAGACAAATATGAAGCAGGATAAAATTAACAATTATCCAGAGAAAAGGAACAAGGAGTAAGAGAAGAGGATCAAATACGAGGAGAAACAGAAAGATGAATAAGTAAAAAGAAAATTAAAATATTAATAATGATCAATATAATGGATCATGGGTCTAACACATGATTAAACAACTAAAAAAATGTAAAGCGGTGACTATTTATGGACTAACTATCTGAGACATTTGTAAGAATATCTTTGAAACCAATATCCCCTACGGTGATTTTAGAACTGTAGGTCTCATTCAGATCTATTTGGGCCTCCCAACATCATGTAACTCCATAATAGTACTGTTTGCACAATTTAGATGTGTGGGAATTGTGTCTCTTTGTGAGAAATCATAATATGCCTAATATTCAAACTTAGTTTCTTCCAGATTCTCTAAGTAAGCATGCCAATAATAAGAAACCAATGGATCTTCTTGTGATATTCCTTGCCATCCCTATTCTTAAGAACCAATGTCACCCATCTCATTCAAATCTAGGTCAAACAAAGATGTATTACTGAAAGAATTCCTCTGTTGGATATCTTAGCATGATGGGGATGGCACCCCAATGAATGACCATTGTTGAAGTTCCTATAAAGCCATTTCCTACTCCATCATCCATTCATCAACACCCATGATATAGTTTCTTCCAAAAATACTTCATGAATGTATATTCTAGAGAAAATGAAAAAAAAATGATAGCAATGATATTAAAAATCACTCCTTTACAGACATAACTAGGGACACTATGAATACAAGAGCTTCCTTTCACTAAAAAATCAACTTTTTAAAAAATATAGTTAGTGTACATGAAAATAAATGAAACAATATATTTTTAAGAGAAGAAGGACGGGAAGAATCAAACAAGATGACAGTAGTTGCATATTAGAGTAACAATAACAAATTCAAGAAGATGAGGTCGCTTAAGGCATCAAAGACCATTTGGAAAGGTTGTACACAATGTTGATGGACCTAAACCCTATAACAACGATCACACCAATGATCCAGCTCAAATCTAACAGCAATGGGTCTAGATGTATCTTGCCACCATGGATCGAGAGTAAGGATGGATCTAGGTTTCAGACAAAGAGGGTGAATGAGAGAAATAGAATAGGAGAGGGAGTGGGAACTAGTGAGAGAGTGAAATTGTTCATATGCATGGGGAGGATCGCTAGACATTTCCAAATCTCTGGTGCCAAAAACATACTATTCCTGTCTCAGAAATGTACCATGGTTTAATCCATCCATCTACTAAAAGTGGCATTTTTGTGAGCGGTCATGATCTAGTTTAGGACATCCTGACATATGACCCCATTAACACTGGATCTTTTTGCATAAATTGGAACTCTGCTTACAGTCTTGAATTAACAATCCATTGGCCAACAAAAAAGGAATATGACGATACTACAATATGTGAACGTGTCGATGAGCAATGGTCACAATGTAACACCAAGTCTCTGCAATTTAAGATACATGAGAACTAATATGGAGGCAATTTCTTCCCCTCGACAATAATTCGGTGATAAGTTTAGAGGAAAGGAAGATTCAGCAATAATAATCTTGAGAATGGTGTGGAATCATTGGTTGTCTATTGCTTATTATTTTTACTTCTTGTCATCAGATTGCATCTAGGGAACATGCCATGTATGGTGTTGATACAAAAAATTGTTTGTTACATTGTCTTTTAATCTTTATTAGGAACCAGTCATTGGCCAGAAAGAAAATAAAGGAGTTAGCTAGTAGCAAGAGAAGTAGGTACCCAAAAAGGAAGATGAATAGCCATACATACTACAAAATATATTAATGTTTCTCTACTCTTATTCAGTGATTTTTTCACGCTTAAAGGTGCAACTACATGTAATAACTATGCTAACCAAAAATGTGAAAAAAATAAAATGTAGAATATCATCCACGTTTCCTCCCCACTCTTTCTTGTGTAGAACATAATAGTAAATTTTCTACACTTTTTTGTTCACTCTTTTCAATGTGGCATATAATTATACGTGCTAATAAATGTGGTTTCTTCATTTGATATTTTTATTTAGCAGAAAAAATTATTAGCGCTTAAATGTATAATGTCTTGGAAAGATTAGCATGACTCTTTATCTGGTATGGAATGCACGCTAAAAAGCATGGAGATGAAAAAAAAATATTCCAAATAGAAAACATATGCATGCACACACACCCATACACCAAGGGGTGGATCTAGAGTGAGGTAACTGAGGCTCTAGCCCCTCACCCCAATTCAAAAGTATATATATTCATTAACAAATGCAATAATGATAATGTGTTGTGTTTACTTTCAAACAAAATAGTTGTCTTGGTTGGATTAGTAGGAACTTGCTACATGTTATTAAGCATGAGTGGGTGTATCCAGGTTCAAAGCCCTAACTTCTATCATAACCCTAACTTCTGTCATGAAAAAATCAGATTCAGCCCCCTTTGACCTAGTCGTTGATGTCTTACTTAACTTAGCCCCCTACTTTGATTTTCTAGACACCCCACTGCATACACCGACCAACAAATCATAATCCATGGAATTCTAACACAACTTCACAAGCTTTCATAGTCAAAGGTAGCTACTATTGGACTAAAAAACTTCTACAACTACTCTCAAGTCATAAGCAAAATCATTATATCCATACATTAAACAAGTAGAGATGATTCCATATCATAAATACAACTAGATACACAATAGAAATTTAAGAATGACTAAAGGTAATCTTTTCCATTGAAATAGATCATTGCTTTACATGCATCAGACTTTAGGCCACATGGCGTTGTCATAATACTACATGTAAAAACACATAAAACAAACATACACTAGAGAGATTAGAGAGGAGAGATGCGACTGAAACTTTTGGCCCTCCTTCATCCCTTAGTCAAACCACCTTAATAAGTTGCTTTGATAGGAATGTTCTTTATAAAGATTTAGTAGTAGATGGTA
Organism: Alisma plantago-aquatica; assembly: GCA_963693085.1. Taxonomy (NCBI): domain Eukaryota; kingdom Viridiplantae; phylum Streptophyta; class Magnoliopsida; order Alismatales; family Alismataceae; genus Alisma; species Alisma plantago-aquatica. The sequence goes on along the minus strand of OY856413.1, from coordinate 1,069,486,900 downwards.
GTGAAGTTGTCTGATTGGAGGTGCCAACTCAATATGCCCTACCATGAAAGTATAACATATGTACGAAAAGAAAGATTCGTCATCTCATTGTGATTTAGATCCCATATGTAAAAGGGTAAGCTTTAAGTAAAAACAAAATACATGAATAAGTATAAGAAATAATATCTTACCAAGATATTAGAGGTACATATACTTGTTCAAAATTTCATTACCAAGATAAAAAGCAACATTGATGAATGCACACACGATAGAGTTTATATCCACATGGGTAAGGAATATAATAAGCACCATGGGACCATGACATACATAGGAATAACCAGAAAAACAATCAAACATGATTAGTTGAGCTTCTATCCTACTTCATCTTAGTTGTAATTATACCCACCCAAAATAGTAGAAATAAAAACAACCCATAAATTTTTTGAAAGGAATGTGGTAGAAATATAAACACATGCAACAACAATCGTACATAAACTAAAAAAGAACACCAAGTTACATAGCTTTTTATTAATACTTAATCTATAAAAGTTAATAATATAAGTCAATCACATCAAGTGCACTACGCTAACATTACGATGCATTAATTAGTTATGCTTCTGTAACATTAATGCAATGCTAAGGACATGGATTCTTTAATCTAAAATTATAGGTGAGTGGTTGCATTATTGGTTTATCACCATGTAAAAACATTATGGTGGGAAAATTCTTGTTTGTAGTTTGGCTATTAATCCACTCCAGATTGTCTATGACCTTACACTATTTGAATTGTCTATTCAAATGTTGGAAGTTGTGTTGCCCACAATTCAATGCTAACTAAAAGATTGCTTCAATCCAGAATCATAGTTGAGGTTTACGATGCTTTATTGATGAAGAAGGGGGCAAAGGAGACAAAGGGAAGCTAGATGTATTGACATTACCATTGACAAGTCCACTTAGTAGAGAGATCCTATTTGTAAATCCTCCGTTGGTATCACAAGCAAATCTTTTTATCTACATAATATGGTTTGTTGGAGGGTGTAGATTGAGTCGGGATCAGGATTTTGTCGAACATTTCCTCCACCCCTAACATGGAACCATTGTTGCAGGACAGATACAAAGTCGAAGAGATCTCAAGTTTGAGAATGATTTTTTTGCTTGCATTTTGTAGTTAGGTTCACTGGAAGGAAATGATTTAGTGGTCCACTTTTTGGAAGGATCCAAAGGTCGTGGTACCCAAGTTGTAGGTTGGAGATTATAGTAGATTAAGAAGGCTATATTTCCAGAGTATCTACAAGGAAAGAGAGGTCACGATATTGAGAACCACTCTTTGGACAACTGATGGGGTTCTTATAATGATACAAGAATGGTCATTGGGTTCTTGTCTACCTCCAATTTCCTTCTCTTCAATACCAATGTGGGTTAACATAGAGAATGTAGACTCTCTTTGATGCTTAATATAGTTGTATGGACAGCAAGAACCTAGGGCACCCTATGTATTACAAGGACTCAATGTTGACAACTGGTTTCATGGATGCAACTGAGATTTGTAGCGGGTTCAAGGAAATTGTGATGATACCACAGCTATGGTTGCTTTAGTATATGGTTTTCCTACTATCCTTAAATGTGAGCATGTTGATGAACCAAACTTCTATGTTGATTGTATGTCTATTGAGCATTGATTTTTGTGTAGAGTTAATCATTTTATTATCTACCATAGTTATTGGGTATAAGGTGATGGAGCCTTTGAATTATTTAGGGTTTCTAATGTGTCCCTCTCCTATATATTAGAATAGTATTTCCCTAGTGCAAATACATTGATTCTCCATCTATTCAATTTCTAAAATACATTTAGAAGTGAGGAAAACAAGAAGACATGATAAGAAGAAGAGATGAAAAAATGGATACTAGAAAGAGATATGTTATTTGTTTTGTCATGCATCTTGTATCACTTTTAGATTGAGAAGTGAGGGAAAAAGAAGAGAGGTTGAGAAGAAATTAGAGAATAAGGTGAGAGGGTATCATAAAATTTAAAAGAGATAAAAGCTAAATGAAAAAAGAAATAAATATCCATTTCTTTTTATCCATCTTTTCCTCTCTTCTTCTCTCCTTACTTCTTTTCACCGTCTCTTCTCTTCTTCTATTCACTTATCCTCTATACTTAGCTAATGAGTTTATTATCTAATCACTAATTGGGGTTAAGTGAGTTGGACCATTGGTGATTTGTTAGTATATAATTACGTCCCCTCTCTTATATAGAGGAGTTGGGTTTCTTTGATGAAAACACATATCTGATCTGTATACTTGATTTTTGATATGGTATCAAAAAGGTAATATCCAACCCCAAACCTAGAGGAGTGAAAATAATTTCTTCAAATAATGTTTAGTAGTTGCCCCTTCTAGGTTTAGCTATCCACCAGGCATCTTCCTTGCCTCTGTTGGCTGCATGCAAGGATTCTCTAAGCATGTGCCACCCTAATCCTTCCACTTCTGTCTCCATGCATATGCTTTTCTCATCACCACTTCCCCTTCCTCTCCCCTCCCAATCATCAATGCCCATGTTTTTCAACCATCGTTCAACCCCACCCATCTGTTACCCATTTTTCCATCAAACTCTGTTGAATTTACTTCTTTTAGCTACCTGACTCCTTGCCAAAACACATCGCCCTACCAGTTTTTATTGGTTTCCAACTATACCTACAAAAAATCACCACTGCCTTCACCCTACCTACACCATCTACCTCCTTTCCTAACTTGTTTTCCAACACATATTTTTACTACATGAGGCCCCCACCATCCAAATTATCATGTTTCCCCTCATTTTTTGTACCCTAAGATATCCTTCTACTTTCAATGATTTAACTTGTGACAACTCCTCTACATCATTCCAACACTTAATTCCAAATACAATTCAGCATGCACTCCTAATCTGGCTCTTAGTACCTTTATAAAACACAACCATCTTATTTGGAGTGAGACACATCTTTTTATCCTCTGTTGTGAGTCCATGATCTACAAGTTTAACCCATACTTCAAATATTGCATGAGTTTGAGATAAAAATCTATCTATGCTAGGATTCTAGAGAGTGTTGCCATTTTTTTCTACTCTAACCTACTACCTAGAAGAGGTTGCACTTCTCTCCATGATCATTAAGTTGTAGTCCAACAACATTATTCTTGGCACTATGGTATGGAGACAAATGATAACATCAGTTTTTGTGACGTTTTTGCCCTTTATTTTGTTATCAAAACTGCCCTTTTTTCTGTTATTTTCCTCTATTTTATTAGCATTTTCACAATAATTGGCCAAGCAATGCTCTTACTCCGATTTTCCTATCTTTTACAGAATTTTCCTCGCTTTTGTGCAATAAGGCCGATTCCGGCCCATGAATAAGTCCAGACCCATCCCGGCCTCCCTGATGCCCGATACAGCCTCTGCCCGACACAGGCTGGGCAACACAAAGATGCTCGACGAGGAGATGCCGCACGACAGGAACGTGCCGGCCGACAGACCTTCTACCCGACAGGGAGCCAAAGTCGCCCCGACGACCCAGCTCGTCAGGCGACACAGCCACCCACCGGCAGGCGTGCCGCCCCCCACGTGACCAATAGCCAGCACCTTGCGCCGATAAACGCTTGTATCGGCCGTCCATCTCCATCGACCGGCATACAAGGGAGCTACGTGGCGCTTCGAGCACCATATCTTCTCCCCAGTCAGCTGACTATAAATAGCAGCTACAGGGAGCTGAAAAGATAGTCGGACAGTTAGACAGTTGGAGCCTTGAATCTAGATAGTTGGGAGCTTGAGCGAGGAGATTGCGAGAGCACACGTATCGTGCACCAGTGTTCGTCTCGGGCGACACTAGGTGAGCTTCTCCTCATCCCGAGAGGGAGGGGACAGTTCACTTAGGACCGTCACGGGCGACACTGCGGGTCGATATCGGCCGACATCACTGCCCGACACAAGTGACCGACATCAATAATGCTTAGCTCTTACCCCGACACGATATCAACCCGATACGCTTAGTCTATCGAACGTGCCTCCCGAGAGGGTGTGTCATCCGACATGAGTGTATCGGCCCGAGCCCTTGACCGATGCAGTCTCCAGTCGGCGCGTGCCGCCCGAGAGGGTGTGTCGCCCGACACCTCTGTATCGGGCTAGGCCTATGACCGATATCGGGCAGGAGAGCTATATCACCCTATCGCCGTTCTACATCAAGGAGACGACACCTATCTTTTAATTCTGTTATTTAATTCTTCGTTTATGCAATGTATTAAGACCTTTAAATGTTTATGGAAATGGAAAGATTCAATTACTTGTTGCTCTATGCTTGGTGTACAATGTTGGATGACTGCTCTGTTTAATATCCAAACCCTATCTTGCATGATTTGGATCGCGTTTCGATTAGATACCGAACCGTTTTCCCGTCGCAACAACTTCAAGAGTTGTGTTGCGGCTCTAGCGTTTGGTCCAATTCTGGAGTACGAGAGTGCCTGGAACGGAGCTATTTTCTGTAACATTCCACTCTAACTGAAGCCCAGCAACCTCGAGAGGGGTGTTGATGTAGAGATTAGAGGTACCCTCTTTGAGAGGAGGGGTGCAGGGTGTTACCGCTACCGCTTGTTTTACTACAGTCTTATCCTCCGAACCTTACCTGAGCTCTAGTCTTTATCTTTCTGCTTCTGTTGCATGATAACCCCTAAAAATTGCTAAATGATTAAAACCTTAAATCTCTCTTGTAGCTCCATTTCGAGATAGTTTTCTTATTTATTTCATGACATCTTACCGTTCCCTTTCGGGAATTTATATCTCTTTATACCCGCCGGAGTGTAGCGTGTCGATTCATGGTTCTCAACACTGCCCCCTTGTCCCTGTGTTCGACCCCGTATGACTACTTCGACCCCGTAAACAAAGTTGCGGGGGCCTAGAAGGATTCAGGTTTATAAATGTGAAAGCTCAATTACCTCAAATCCTCCTCCACTTTTGGACGCGCGATTTAGGCCGGCCAACTTTCTGGCGCCGTTGCCGGGGACAAGGCAATAGCGGTACTGTAAGACGAACCTGAATCCACTAACTACACTCCTGTGCCTCAAGCTTAGAGATAAGCTTGACAGCACTCTTTTTCCTTTTTCTTTTCGTAGCATTATACTTTGCTTTAAATAAAAATTTCAATTTTCTAAACTTGATTTTCCATGCCTTTTCAGACACTCTGAAGATCTGCGACTTGTTCCACCAAGCTTTGAGACATGTCTCGCTACGAGCAGTCCCTTTCTGCAGGTGAATGTCAGGGCAAGGGCAAGAGGTCAAGCCAGCCTAACTTGGTTGGCCAGCTTTCTGCCTATATAACGAGACAGGATGCCGTCATCAGCCGATTGGTGCAGAACACGCTCCCTAGCCCTGGAGCTCTGGATTCAATGCAGTGCCAGATGGCCAGCTTGCAGACGCGCCCGCGCGAGGTTGATCAGCGATTGACCCAGATGGCTTCTCTGATGAAGAATCATGTAATAAAAGCACTCCCACACCCTGAATCTGGCGTAATGGCAGTTCTGAGGTCTGGAAGGACGCTGGAGCGCCCTGATGAAGCCAGGCCCGAGCCTGAGCAAAGGCCTGAGGGTGCAGATCCAGCAGAAGGAGAAGAAAGACAGGCAGACGTTCGGGAGTCTGCGCCAGGTTCCCCTGAGGAGCTACCTCGCAGAAGGAATGCCTACGCTCCTAGGATCCCATTCCCGTACAAACTAATAAAGGCGAATCTGAAGAAGCATCACGAAAGGTTCATGGACTCGATCAAAAAACTGCATCTTGAAGTCCCCTTCCTTGACGCCCTGGAGGAGATGCCTACGTACGCCAAGTTCCTCAAGGACCTTATCACGAAGAATATAAGGGGAGGAAGGATAGAGACAGTGCAGCTAGCCTCCGTCTCGTCCTCCTTCCTCAAACCCGACTTACCAAATAAGAGAAGAGATCCCGGAGCTTTCACAATCCCTTTCGCCATCAGGGACAACATCGAGCGCAAAGGTCTAGCGGACTTGGGGGCAAGCATTAGCCTCATGCCTCTAAGTTTCGCACGAAGGGTGGGCTTGACCGACATGGTTGGAACCAGCATGCAGATTCAACTGGCGGACCACACCTTTAAGAGACACGTTGGCATTGTCGAAGATGTGCCGATAAGGGTTGGCGATTTCTTCATCCCTTGTGATATAGTAGTCATGGATACAGCTGAAGACCCCCGGTGCCCGATCATCTTTGGGCGCCCCTTCTTGGAAATAGGAAGAGTGCTAATTGATGTTTCCGAGGGGATGATCACCTTAAGGGTCGGAAATGACCATATGGACTTCAAGCTGAAAGAAATAATGAGGGGCCCGTCCATCTCTGAATCAGCACAGTTCGCAGATAGTTACAATAAGTTCTGCGAGGAGATAGAGGAGGACCTCCGGACAGTAGACCCCCTCTTGAGGGCTATAAACTGTAAAGATCCTGACCTCGAAGATCCTGAGGTCGCAAAGCATCTCGACCTTCTCAGCCTTTCTGAGGAAGGTTTTTCAGAGGAAGATGGGGCGGTAGAGTCTACAATGTATGTCTCTCTTGAAGGAGAACCTCAGGAGAAGACACCCGGACCAAAACCAGAGTTAAAAGCATTACCCGAGGGCCTAAAGTACGAATTCTTAGATGAAGAGCACAGAAACCCCGTCACCGTGAACGTTGATCTTTCGAGCAGCCAGCTAGACTGACTCCTTGAAGAGCTAAGACTCCATAGGGGGGCTATAGGATACTCAGTGGATGATATCAGAGGCCTTAGCCCCGCCTTGTGCATGAATCACATCAACCTAGAGGAATCTGCCAAGCCCCTGGCCCAACCCCAGAGGAAGTTGAACCAGATGCTCAAGGAGGTCATCAAGAAAGAGGTAATAAATCTTAGGGATGCGGGGATCATTTACCCAATCAGCGACAGCAATTGGGTAAGTCAGATCCACTTAGTACCCAAAAAGGGCGGGATGACGGTGGTCAGGGGTGAGAAGGGCGACGAGGTGGCGGTAAGGACCGTCACCGGCTGGCGGATGTGCATTGATTACCAAAAGCTTAATCAGGCTACAAAGAAGGATCATTTTCCGCTACCTTTTATTGACCAAGTTCTTGAAAGGTTAGCGCATCACGATTTCTTTTGTTTTCTTGATGGCTTTTCAGGTTTTTACCAGGTACCCATCTTACCTGACGATCAAGAGAAAACAATGTTCACCTGCCTTCCGAAGGATGCCCTTCTGACTCTGCAACGCCCCCGCCACCTTTCAACGATGCATGATATCAATGTTCTCAGATTTTCTGGAAGACATCGTAGAAGTTTTCATGGACGATTTCTCTATCTATGGAAAAAACTTCGATAATTGCCTGAAGAATCTGTCTTTGGTCCTTCAAAGGTGCGAGGAGAAAAGCCTAGTTCTGAACTGGGAGAAGTGCCATTTCATGGTACGGGAGGGCATCGTCCTCGGGCATAAGATCTGGAAGCGTGGGATCGAGGTGGACGCAAGCAAGATTGAAGCAATAGCCAAGCTCCCTCCACCAAGATCTGTGACGGGGGTGCGAAGCTTCCTCAGACACATGGGATATTACCGAAGATTCATAAAGGACTTCTCAAAGATCTCCAAACCACTGTCCAATCTTCTGGTAAAAGATGCTGAATTTGTTTTCTCTAATGATTGTCTAAGTGTTTTTCAGGCCCTAAAAGACGCTTTAACCTCACCACCAATCCTTCAAGCACCTGAATGGGGTTTACCTTTTGAGCTAATGTGCGACGCTAGAGACTACGCGGTTGGGGCAGTCCTGGGGCAAAAGAAAGACAAGAAGCACCATGTGATATGCTACGTGAGTCGCACGTTGGATGAAGCTCAGGTGAACTACACGACCACTGAGAAGGAGATGCTAGCGATCGTCTTCGCGTTTGATAAATTCAGGTCGTATCTCATTGGAGCCAAGGTCAAGGTATATACAGATCACGGGGCTATAAAATATTTGATGAAAAAGAAGGATGCGAAGCCCCGGCTGTTGAGATGGGCCTTGTTGCTACAGGAATTCAATCACAAAATTATTGACAAGAATGGCGCAGAGAATGTGGTCGCAGACCACCTATCAAGGATCGTGACTGAAAAAGAGAGAGGACCTCCCATCAACGACGACTACGCCGATGAAGCTCTTATGTCGGCCGAAGCCCAAGAAGAAACCCTACCCTGGTTTGCAGACATCTACAACTATCTTGCTTGCGGTGAGCTGCCTCCTGACATTACGTACAATCAGAAGAAGAAACTTCTCGTGAATGTTAAGAACTACTACTGGGATGATCCCCTCCTATTCAAAAGATGCACCGACAACTTATACATAAGATGCATCCCAGAAGAAGAAACCGCAAACATCCTGAAGCAATGTCACGCCTCTCCCTATGGTGGTCACCTAGGCAGCGAAAGAACGACTGCAAAGGTGTTGCAGTCAGGTTTCTACTGGCCATCCCTGTTTAAAGACGCGGCATAGTTTGTGAAGGTTTGCAAAGAGTGCCAGTTCACGGGGAACATAGGAAAGAGGAATGAAATGCCTATGGCAAGCTGGATTGAAGTGGAGATATTTGACGTATGGGGGATCGATTACATGGGACCGTTTCCCCCATCCCGGGGGTATCAATACATTCTCGTGGCTGTAGATTATGTATCGAAATGGGTGGAAGCGGTAGCCACCCAGACCTGCGACGCCAAGTCAGTTATCCAGCTCTTCGAGAAGACCATCTTCCCTCGTTTTCGGCATCCCACGAACAGTAATAAGAGACGAAGGGTCGCATTTCTGAGAAAGACAGTTTGAAGCACTTCTGTGCAAGTATGGAGTGAAGCACAAGATCGCTACACCCTACCATCCCCAGACATCAGGACAGGTAGAGGTTTCTAACAGACAAATCAAGCAGATCTTGGAGAAAACTGTCAGCCGAACAAGGAAAGATTGGTCCATGAAACTAGACGACGCACTATGGGCATACCGCACCGCTTACAAAACACCTATTGGAACCACCCCCTACCGTCTGATCTACGGAAAATCCTGCCACTTGCCATTGGAATTGGAACATAAGGCCCTTTGGGCAATCAAGTTCCTAAATATGGACCTCGACAAAGCTGGAGAAAAGAGGTTTTTGCAGCTTCAAGAGCTCGAAGAGCTGAGAATGAATGCCTACGAAAATGCAAAAATCTACAAACAGAGGACCAAGTTGTGGCATGATGCCCATCTCAGGAGAAAAGATGTAAGCGAAGGAGATAAGGTCTTGTTATTCAAGTCCTCTATTCATCTTTTCCCTGAGAAGTTGCAAACAAGGTGGTCAGGACCGTTCACAGTGTCAAAGATATATCCATCAGGGATGATGGAGCTCTATGACAAAGACGATCCGAGTAAGGCCTTTAATGTAAATGGGAACAGGGTGAAAAGGTTCTATGAAGACGAAGTGTTTGTCAAGAGGACAGAGACCAGTCTGCAAGATATGGGTACAATTAAGGGCTGAACATGTTGATCCTACACCGGTCGAGCTGGAGACGCAAACCCCAGCGCTCCTCGGGAGGCAGCCCGAGTTCTTCTTTCTTTCTTTCTTAGAATAGGTTGCATTTTTCTTATAAACAGCAAAAACAAACTTTATGAATTGTAATAAGGCCCGAGTCAGAGCATGCGCCGAGCGTGCCGACTCTTCTGTTTTATGGGTCATCGCTTAATTTTCCGAAGCTTTGATGAGCATTTCTGTCTGAGGGCGATGGGTTCTGCCCTGACCTATGATGTTTTGCCCGTCAAATGCTTTTTCCCGCTTTGCTTTAAGTTTTAGGCCGTGTCGGGCAGCCGCTCAGCTGGCGCACAGACTCGCTCGTATCGGCCAGAGTTTCTTGGGCACCGCAAGTGCCGCGATGGTTAGCATCCCCGAGCGACATCCATTTCGCGCGAGGAGTAAATGCCCTTCACTTTGGCCAACAGGACCGTCGTCTCGGGGACAATATGTTTTAAATCGGTCGACGCGTGCGCCATGATCTGACCGATTTGCCCCCAGCTGAACTCGGTATAAATACGAAGGGGGGGGGGACCATCGTGTCGGGGTACCTCACTTGTTCACTTTTCAGCCACCTGGAACGCATGCAGTGACCCATCTTTTTCTCGTGTGTCGGCCATCTCGCCTTCACTCTAGTATCGGGCGATGTCTCCTATGAGCAAGGGTATAGCCCGACACACCTCTTACCTGACACGTTTTCTTTTACCCGACACGAGTCTTGTATCGTACGCTTGGTATCGGTCGAATTGTTATTTTCTTATCGCCCGACATAGATATCGCCCGACATAGATATCGACCAACATGTCTATCAACCGATAACCTTATCACCCGGCACAGGTTTCTTTAGCGCAAGCTGGTGATCGGGTTTATGTGCCTTACAGGATTGTATCGCCCGAAGCAGTAAAGCGCTACATATGACCATGTCGCCCGATACACCAGTGTCAGGCGGCGAGTCGTATCGTGCGGCATTCCTCGTATCGCCCAATTTTGCATCGACTCGAGTTTCTTTTAGTGGACGATACCCGGATTTCTGAAATAAGTCTTGTTTTTCTTTTATCGAGCGACACGTTCTCTTTCAAGGCGTCCTGTCGGGCAGTTTCCCTGTGCGACATTATCGCCCGATACACCTATATCGGGAAGGATATTGTACTGCGCGACAGACATATCGCCCGATCCCGTCTCGCCCAAGCTTTAATAAAGTTTTTCCTTTTTATCTTTATCTGCCTAACGCATAAATAAATTTTGATTTTAAATAAAAGGTATGGCTCATACGGAGCAAACCACCAGCCGCCCCAACAACGGCGCGGAGATCAGCAACGACTGTCGGGCAGAAACGGCAACAACAATGAAAGGGGAGATTTTTCTTGATTTGGTAGCTCCAATAGAGAGTCACCTAGTTATTAACCTGTCCCTGTGGTGGTTTATGACCATCTCCAGGGGCAACAAGAGTGCGGCAACCAAGGCCTCCGAACAAGTTCGAGGCACCCCGGTTTCGTCCTCATAAGGGAGAGGGGCCACCCTGACTACACACTCCAGGGAACTGAACAAGGGACTGATGATCAATCCTTTTGTGCATGTTCACAACGGAGATGTGGAGAAAGAGTGGGCCAGAAGTGAATTTTCAGGGTTACGGTCCCATGCAACCGCTACATCGCCGAGCGAACCCGCTAGACAACCTCCCAATGGCATGCTGCAACTTTCTTGGAGCATATGGCAGTACATCAGTGAGCTAACCCTCACTGGCTAAACTTTACCTTACCTTTGCTTTCTTCTCTACTCTGGGACAGAGTATGGAGTAAGTATGAGGGGTACCCATATGCCGGTGAGGGAGGTATAAATTTTTCTTTAACTCTTCAAGCTTTCTACGCTGATGTGCTCTTATAGCTTCTTGTATATTTGATCTACGCATGTATGCCATATATAAAAATTTTAATTTTCAAAAACCTGCCCTTTACAAATTTTTGTCCCTATGTATATGTACAAAGTTGTTGTTATAATAATAAAGATCTGTTGTTACTTTTTGCAAAGTTTAGTTTCTTTGTGCTAAATGTGAAGCAAGTCCTGTTATATCTTTTTGATAATGTTGCCCCAAACAAACCAAAGATTATGCCTTGACTTGCCAAAAATTTAAAAATAATAAAATTTTCTCGCAAACAGCTAAGAGACGAGTATGGAGAAGGAAAAAGCTGCCCAAACAGTAAGAAATCTCTTTTCCTTCCCTTACCCAACAAAAATCCCAAAAAGAGAAAGAAGCTTTACGAGTGAGAATAAAAGCATCAGAGTTGTGACTTATAAAAAAAAATTATATATACACACTCGTTTTTCCAACTTTTACCCATCTTTAGGCATGGTAGATCTGGGGCAGTGGTACGTAGGATGTGAAATCACTGCTCTAAAGCCAACTGGCTTGGACTGTAGGGACCACTTGCCCGCTAACGGACCCTTACCTGGATGGACTGATGGAAAACGAGAGAAAACCCAAAAAGCCTTAGCCTACCCCTACACAACTTTCTGCCCCAAAAATAAAGTTGTTTGGTGTGTAAGCTAACTTCGGAATCATGCAACAAAGTCTCGGCGAAGCTGTAGAAAAAAAACCCCACTTAAGTAAATAAGGCAAGGAACGTGAGATCTTTTGTTTGTTATGAGCCAGCATTATCATTAAGGCATTACGATTCTTGTTTCTCCTTACGTTCAGAAAATTGCACCAAGCAAGAAGAAGCAGCACACACACACAAAAAAAAAATTATTATTAAATTAATAGTCTAAATATTGATTGAGGACAATCAAAACGCTAAGTTTGGGGGAGTTGATAACATCAGTTTTTGTGACGTTTTTGCCCTTTATTTTGTTATCAAAACTACCCTTTTTCTGTTATTTTCCTCTATTTTATTAGCCTTTTCGCAATAATTGGCCAAACAATGCTCTTACTCCGATTTTCCTATCTTTTACAGAATTTTCCTCGCTTTTGTGCAATAAGGCCGATTCCGGCCCATGAATAAGTCCAGACCCGTCCCGGCCTCCCTGACGCCCGATACAGCCTCTGCCCGACACAGGCTGGGCAACACAAAGATGCTCGACGAGGAGATGTCGCGCGACAGGAACGTGTCGGCCGACAGACCTTCTACCCGACAGGGAGCCAAAGCCTCCCCGACGACCCAGCTCGTCGGGCGACACAACCACCCACCGGCAGGCGTGCCGCCCGCCACGTGACCAATAGCCAGCACCTTGCGATGAGAAACGCTTGTATCGGCCGTCCATCTCCATCGACCGGCGTACAAGGGAGCTACGTGGCGCTTCGAGCACCATATCTTCTCCCCAGCTAGCTGATTATAAATAGCAGCTACAGGGAGCCGAAAAGACAGTCGGACAGTTAGACAGTTGGAGCCTTGAATCCAGACAGTTGGGACCTTGAGTGAGGAGATTGCGAGAGCACACGTATCGTGCCCCAGTGTTCGTCTCGGGCAACACTAGGTGAGATTCTCCTCATCCCGAGAGGGAGGGGATAGTTCACTTAGGACCGTCTCGGGCGACACTGCGGGCCGATATCGGTCGACATCACTGCCCGACACAAGTGACCGACATCAATAATGCTTAGCTCTTAGCCCGACACGATATCAACCCGATACACTTAGTCTATCGAACGTGCCGCCCGAGAGGGTGTGTCGTCTGACATGAGCGTATCGGCCAGAGCCCTTGACCGATGCAGTCGCCAGTCGGCGCGTGCCGCCCGAGAGGGTGTGTCACCCGACACCTATGTATCGGGCTAGGCCTCTGACCAATATCAGGCAGGAGAGCTACAACACCCTGTCGCCGTTCTACATCAAGGAGATGACACCTATCTTTTAATTCTGTTATTTAATTCTTCATTTATGCAATGTATTAAGACCTTTAAATGTTTATGGAAATGGAAAGATTCAATTACTTGTTGCTCTATGCTTGGTGTACAATGTTGGATGACTGCTCTGTTTAATATCCGAACCCTAGCTTGCATGATTTGGATCGCGTTTCGATTAGCTACCGAACCATTTTCCCATCGCAACAACTTCGAGAGTTGTGTTGCGGCTCTAGCGTTTGGTCCGATTCTGGAGTACGAGAGTGCCTGGAACGGAGCTGTTTTCTATAACATTCCACTCTAACTGAAGCCCAGCAACCTCGAGAGGGGTGTTGATGTAGAGGTTAGAGGTACCCGCTCTGAGAGGAGGGGTGCAGGGTGTTACCGCTACCGCTTATTTTACTATAGTCCTATCCTCCAAACCTTTCCTGAGCTCTAGTCTTTATCTTTCTGCTTCTGTTGCATGATAACCCCTAAAAATTGCTAAATGATTAAAACCTTAAATCTCTCTTGTATCTCCATTTGGAGATAGTTTTCTTGTTTATTTCGTGACATCTTACCGTTCCCTTTCGGGAATTTATATCTCTTTATACCCGCCGGAGTGTAGCGTGTCGATTCATGGTTCTCAACACTGCCCCCTTGTCCCTGTGTTCGACCCCGTATGACTACTTCGACCCCGTAAACAAAGTTGCGGGGGCCTAGAAGGATTCGGGTTTATAAATGTGAAAACTCGATTACCTCAAATCCGCCTCCACTTTTGGACGCACGATTTAGGCCGGTCAACTTTCTCACGGCCTAAATTCCTAGAAGGATTCGGGTTTATAAAGTTGGCAACGGCGCCAGAAAGTTGACCGGCCTAAATCGCGCGTCCAAAAGTGGAGGCGGATTTGAGGTAATCGAGCTTTCACATTTATTAACCCGAATCCTTCTAGGCCCCCGCAACTTTGTTTACGGGGTCAAAGTAGTCATACGGGGTCGAACACATGGACAAGGGGGCAGTGTTGAGAACCATGAATCGACACGCTACACTCCGGCGGGTATAAAGAGATATAAATTCCCGAAAGGGAACGGTAAGATGTCACGAAATAAACAAGAAAACTATCTCCAAATGGAGCTACAAGAGAGATTTAAGGTTTTAATCATTTAGCAATTTTTAGGGGTTATCATGCAACAGAAGCAGAAAGATAAAGACTAGAGCTCAGGCAAGGTTCGGAGGATAAGACTGTAGTAAAACAAGCCGATAGCGGTAACACCCTGCACCCCTCCTCTCAGAGCGGGTACCTCTAACCTCTACATCAACACCCCTCTCGAGGTTGCTGGGCTTCAGTTAGAGTGGAATGTTACAGAAAACAGCTCCGTTCCAGGCACTCTCGTACTCCAGAATCGGACCAAACGCTAGAGCCGCAACACAACTCTCGAAGTTGTTGCGATGGGAAAATGGTTCGGTAGCTAATCGAAACGCGATCCAAATCATGCAAGCTAGGGTTCGGATATTAAACAGAGCAGTCATCCAACATTGTACACCAAGCATAGAGCAACAAGTAATTGAATCTTTCCATTTCCATAAACATTTAAAGGTCTTAATACATTGCATAAATGAAGAATTAAATAACAGAATTAAAAGATAGGTGTCATCTCCTTGATGTAGAACGGCGACAGGGTGTTGTAGCTCTCCTTCCTGATATTGGTCAGAGGCCTAGCCCGATACATAGGTGTCGGGTGACACACCCTCTCGGGCGGCACGCGCCGACTGGCGACTGCATCGGTCAAGGGCTCTGGCCGATACGCTCATGTCAGACGACACACCCTCTCGGGCGGCACGTTCGATAGACTAAGTGTATCGGGTTGATATCGTGTCGGGCTAAGAGCTAAGCATTATTGATGTCGGTCACTTGTGTCGGGCAGTGATGTCGACCGATATCGGCCCGCAGTGTCGCCCGAGACGGTCCTAAGTGAACTATCCCCTCCCTCTCGGGATGAGGAGAATCTCACCTAGTGTCGCCCGAGACAAACACTGGGGCACGATACGTGTGCTCTCGCAATCTCCTCGCTCAAGCTCCCATCTGTCTGGATTCAAGGATCCAACTGTCTAACTGTCCGACTATCTTTTTGGCTCCCTGTAGCTACTATTTATAGTCAGCTGGCTGGGGAGAAGATATGGTGCTCGAAGCGCCACGTATCTCCCTTGTACGCCGGCTCATGGAGATGGACGGCCGATACAAGCGTTTCTCGGCGCAAGGTGCTGGCTATTGGTCACGTGGCGGGCGGCACGCCTGCCGGTGGGTGGCTGTGTCGCCTGACGAGCTGGGTCGTCGGGGCGGCTTTGGCTCCCTGTCGGGTAGAAGGTCTGTCGGCCGGCACGTTCCTGTCGTGCGGCATCTCCTCGTCGAGCATCTTTGTGTTGCCCAGCCTGTGTCGGGCAGAGGCTGTATCGGGCGTCAGGGAGGCCGGGACGGGTCTGCACTTATTCATGGGCCGGAATTGGCCTTATTGCACAAAAGCGAGGAAAATTCTGTAAAATATAGGAAAATCGGAGTAAGAGCATTGCTTGGCCAATTATTGCGAAAATGCTAATAAAATAGAGGAAAATAACAGAAAAAGGGCAGTTTTGATAACAAAATAAAGGGCAAAAACGTCACAAAAACTGATGTTATCAACAAATTTAATTTTCCCAACAATGACAATGACTTTGACAAATTATCTATTCTATTATGGTAATATAGAGAGAAGACATAAAGGGAGAAAATCAATTGGTCTACAATGAAAAAGGGCACTGATCAAATATTTCAAACTCAAGTATTGAATGAATAGATTGTTAAAAGCATTTAGTGAATAAAAAAGGCACCATCCAAGGATTTCAAATGCGAGATTGTCTTCCCTACTTAAGGCCCGATGGTGATGAGTGCCCTTATTCGTATAATGCTTTCTTTTGCAAACATGTATGGTATTATTATTCTTTTATATAATTATGCTATTCAATGTCCTATATGCAAGATGTATGATACATTTTATTCCCAAAATCATGGTAGACCTTTTCTTCAGGGGCTATATTCCTGAGCCCCCATGAGGGGCAGCCTCCCCTCGACTCTTGCCGACTAAGGGGTGCAGGACCACCAATAATGGGGTTGAGTCTTGTAAACCCTCTTGCAATCTTTCCACCTATTATCTATGCAGTTGTGGTGTTGTAATTATTTTTATTCAAGATATTTTCTAAATGAGACTCTTATATAAAATTGTCCAACCCGTCCACTATTAATTGTTTAATAGTATTAGAGCATTAAAGTCTTCCTACCTCCCTTCCTAAGGGTTATCCTTGAAAAACCCATTTCGAAAGATGTGTGGCAGCTGCTTCTTCCTTGGGACATCGTTCCACCAATTGGATGCATTTTCAACCTCTCCTACACTTGTGGTGCCTAAAAACTAACAATCGATTTAAACAACCATTCAACTTAACTATCCAACCCTTCTCCAAGTTCTCCCATATTGATGCTAGCCATCTCCTTATCCTCCTTGTCGAAACACTTCTTTACATCCGACACTTACCGTGTCACCTATGTGTTCAATGTGTTTCCCTCAAGTAACAAAGTGTGAAGGGCTTTTTTCGAGGAAGTGTGTGCCAAACATATTTGGTCAAGTTGAGGATTATGTTTGTCTTGTATTCAACCAATTGATACTATATCTTACGCTTATCTTCTCCTACTATTACCAACTACTTCTCTTCTTCCCAAGTCATACTATAGGCTATTGGTATAGCATTATCTATTTCAAGGAGAATGATCGTAATGTCAAATAATCTGGAGGGGAAGTGTGAGAGGTCAATATACTTACTATTAAGCTCCCTCTAGCTTCTCCCACTGCTACCACCTACTTCTTTTATATATAGGTCGTACTATAGATCATTGGTCTAATGACTACTATTCCAAGGAGAGTGTTCTTAATGTTAAATCCACCTTTAGTAGAAGTGGGAGAGGTAAAGCTACTTGCTAGAAAGCATGTATAGTGTAATATGTGATTGAAGCCTTTAGGCCCATAATTTTGGTAGATTTTGTATTAGGAAGGGTTGGAGGCAATCCAGACATCTTGGCCACTGGAACCGCGTCTTTCAATGCCAGGTTTCTTCCTTCTTGTCATAGAAGGGCCTAAATACCTCACATGAAATGTCCAAAGTCACATATATCAATTTGACCTTGATAGTTTTTCATTGTAAAGATACAACATAGATGATCGAGATGACAATTACTCATCATAAATCAAGAAGCTATATCACATTGATGCTTCCCCTCTCTATTTTTTTAATACAAAAGAATTTGATTCGGATGTGGGAGAGGGTTTGATCGATAATATCGTAGGAACATGGTTTAGGAAACAAGCAAAGGTGCAATGGAGTATGTGGGAGGAAGAAGGAGAAATATGTATGGGCATCACTTCAATGTGAAATGATGGGAGGAAAAGTGGAGGGACGTTAATTTTTGAAACTGTAAAAGGAATCTTGTTCTATACCATGCTTATAGAAGTGCAACAAAAAACTGTGATAAACATGGTTTACTTATTGCAATAATTCTAGTATAAATATGATCATTTGAGTGGGAAAATTGGAGGTGTAGGGTTGAAGATCAATTCTTTTAAATTTTTAATAAAGAATTTCATTACTTGCTAATGAAACATCATTGCCTAATTTCTAGCACTAGATTTATTAATATGTTATCGATCATTAGACCATCCTATAATACTTTGACTAAACTAGATACAATTTTATCATAATAACAATACTAAAACTTAGTTATTTATTGTAGGAAAACAATGAAAAGATGCATATATAGTTCTTGAAAAACAAAAAACATAAAATAAAGTGAATGATGCTCTTAGTTCTATGGGACCTTCTACTATGATGTTACATATAAAACCAGAGAAGTTCTACTTACTATCTTGATTCAAATATCTAAATTCCACTTTCCTACTCTGTTGAAAATGAGAAATAATACTAATTAGCTCCCTCTAAAATATTTCTTTCCTCCTATAAGCCAATCCAAATTATTATTTTTGTACCAAAAAACTCGATCCAATATGTACTAAATATAAAAAGAAATTTCAACTTATAGGTGAAAGTATTATGGATTATCTCTAAAATAGATGAACTAAATTTATTTAATCAATTATGAAATGATCATTTTCCCTTTTAGTATGAGCCTATAAATTGAGATATGATCATTATCAAAACACAACTAGAGGATAACTCAATTACCTTTATACATAGCCTATTGAAAATTTGTTAGTGGTTGGTTCTGTTTGAAATAATGATTGAGGACCTTAAGAAACAAAGTGAATATTGTGCCAATAATGAATGAAATGTACAAACTCTATCAATCTTGTAACTTTATCTAATAAGCCATTAATAAAAGATGATGTAGAATGAGGAATTGGTTAATTAATTGAAATGATTACAATATGTATCAAATGTCATAACTTTATCTGTGTTGAAATCGCGACATAACTAGTATTTCTAACGATGCAGAATTTACATCTAATGAATTCGACATATACATGATTGGATTCACCCAAGCCTCCCTCTCGAACATAATAACATACTGAAGGGTGATTTGCTTTTCTACAAAGTGGGATAATTGTTGTAGTCTAGAAGTACAATCTTGATGTAAAGAAGTTGAATATACATATCTTAAGCTGGTGGTTTCAGATGTAGTCCTTAACCTAAGTGATTTAGCAAAGAAGTGAATGGATCAAATCAAGTAGAAATTTGAAGTGTTGATGAAGGTTATATTGTGATGGCAGTACTTACCTGTTGTGATTGCCAACATTGAGGAGAGTGATTCAAGTTTTTTATATGGAGACATGAGGAGTGATCCTACAAAAAATACTAAAGAAAAAAGAAAAATAAAACAATGTAGGTGGATATATATGAAAAGGTAAAAAAATATTCCCCATCGTGACAAAAGATATGGAAAACAAACAAAATAAAGGCTTGTGTTACCATGAACCCTACTCATTTCTCATGTGAATAGGAAAATGAGAATTTGTATAGTTAGGAGTATCATGTGCTACCAAGTTTGCACATAAAATGTGTATAATGTCGTGTAAATATTGTGGTGAAGCCTCATCTCCTATTCGTAATTAATTTTCTCATTATACACCTTAAAGGTAGTCTAGGTATTGTTGGTTGTGTCTTAATTATAGAGTACTTACAATAAGGTAATTCAAAGAGTCAAGAACTTACCATAAAGAATTGAGTAGTAAATATATTTACAATGAACAAGAAAATCTGGGCTCTGGCACCTGTTTGAGGAGGGGGAGCGGGGTCTCCCTAAGACTAAAAAAAAATGAACAAGAAAATACTACATAGTTCTGATGTGGTTAGAAAATTGCCTAAACTTTGATTGTACAAAAAAATACACATGAAGCCATCAAAATTTGTTACTTAGGAGAACAAGAATATTAAGTTAAATGTTGTTAATGAATATAAGTTGAACATGGCATAGAATCAAATGAAGAAATATGTTATGAAAAGTTTTCCAATAAAGCTACATCTTTTTGCATTGTCTAATAAATTGATGTGCTACTTTTTATTGCACCACAAAAAGTAATACGTACTATGCAACCATTCAAGCAAACAACATATACACAGTTTTTTTGAGTGGAAAGTTAACAACAAAAATATTCCATCCGAAACATAGATCAAATTGATCAATTGCACAAAAGAATACAAAGCTCAAAGTTAAATGGGTTATTATGCACAATAAGCCCGTATATGTATGAGTACTAATGAGAAATAAAACAAATACAAACTATATGCATTAATAGGTGATTCTTGACACTAGTTTCTGTTAATTGCATGCTATTTGAAAACATAAAACTTAGCCATAGGGAAATCCATAGTCAAAACTTGGCTAAAGAAAATATTATAAAACAAGGTACAAAAATATTTTGTTAGCTAGAGAACGGAAGGAGAACATGGCATAAACAATTCTTAAATATGCTATTTGTGAAATCACAAAAAGAAAAGGAAAGTCCATTAGGTGAACCAAATGTAGAAAACATATCTAATATATTTGCAATGATTTCGTTGTTATGACATCATCTGAATATAATTATGAAATTACAGTATCTAGGATTATACCTTGAATTACAGAGTTTAAGGTCCCTTGTACATCCATATCTGCAATCAGCTACTAAAAAGATTGTGCACTAATAGGATACCAGTATAACATGCAGAACAAAAGCTTAGAGCGGTTTTTAACCTTTTGATTTAGAACGCCCGAGGCGTAGGGAATACCAGAACCAGGAAGAGGCTCTACAGGTGGATGCATTCAAAACTGGATGGAGTGGCTATTCTAGAGCCCTTCATAATGGATGACCAGGATTCCTTTCTCCAAAATATGATGGATTTTGATTGGGGACTTCCAACGACCCTCCCTTCTCTCAGATTTGGTTCTTCACCAGTACTTTGTTTCGACCCACGGTGGTGATGTCATACGATCAGAGTCTTACCATTGAAGTGGAGTAGCAGGCCAGATTCAAGCTTTGGCTTTCGGTCGTCTGCACTTCATGTAACAAGGTGGGTTGTTGATCGTTAGGGTTCACTCTACAGGATGTCGGCTTGGCTTTCCTGGGTATCCCATGGCTCATCACATGGGACTTCAATGCTATCAGATCAGTGTAGGATAAGATAGGTGGAAGCAGTCCTAATGAATGAGCATTGAGAGAGTTCAATGATTGGATAAAGTCGATGGGCATCAAAGAGTTACCCTTCATGGGCTCTCCTTTTACTTGGGTTGATAAGCGAGAAGGATGCCCATCCAAATGGGAAAGTTTAGATAGAGGCTTCATAGGCCCCTCATGGCCCATGGGTCACCACTAGCTTTAACTGTGTGCTTTTTCCTCACTCACGCACAAGTTGGGGTCAACTTCCTGACTTGTCACCCATCCTAGTACTACTTCAAGCTGAGCATGCTTAGATATGGAGTTCTTTAGTGATGATCTCTCAGAAAGTAGTGCACATTAGTGATATGGGTAGTCCAATCATTCCTTTTAAGGACTATGTTATCCAAGGCCTCAAATCCTAGGATGTTACCCCACTTAGACTCTTGACATCGTCGTCAAGGCTCAACTTTATGGTCTCATAATCTTTTTCCATTCCAGTGTACACCCAAATGACCCCTACACAGCCAGCTCCTGACTACGGCTGCCAGTGCAAGAGTGGCTCCATCAACTCAGATAACCCTTTCCAACATGCATGGACACTACCAGTGCATGGGCAGCTCCATCAACTAAGATAGCCCTTTCCAACATGTGTGGACCGCACGACTCAACGACTGGCATGCCACAGGCCCATGTGGGGCCCACCTACTGGAGGGGAATTGCCTCTGATACCATTTGTAATGATCGGGGCCCACTTCCCTAGGCTCTAGTAGAGTTTCAGAAATGATGACAAGCCCCACAAACCACCACTAGCCTTAACTGCGTGCTTTTTCCTCACTCATGTGCAAGCCAGAGTCAACTTCCCGATTGGTCACCCATCCTAGTACTCCAAACTGAGCACACTTAACATGGAGTTCTTTAGTGATGGGATCCCTGAAAAGGAGGTTCACCTTGGTGATATGGGTAGCCCAATCATTCCTTTTAAGATCATGTTATCCAAGGCCTCAAAACCTGGGAAATTACATAACACCTCACATGTACCTAGATGTCGAGCCATGCTCCTCTCCTATTCTCTATCGACAGTGAGATGTGGGACACCATTAACAAGTCATTTTCTCTTTCAAAAGGATGTGAGTGAAGCATGTTGGGTTCATGGAGGTAGTCGCCAAGGGGTGGGTTATGTAGGGATGGGGTTATCCGCCTTATAGAGTCTTTGGTAAACATAATAATCTAAAATGTCACCTTACACAAAGGAAAAAGGATGGAGTGGGGAAATCTTTGCAAGGGTTATCGCTTGCAAGTCTAGAGTGAGGGAGTTGCATGTTAGGTGGGACAACTTGAGGACATAGGAAGAGGGAAGAGAAGAGCTTAATATAGTGGAAGATGAGCTAGATCAGGTGCTATCTATGGAGGAATGTTACCGGAAGGAGATGTTGGGGGAAAAATGGGTGAAGGTGCGAGATTGTAATACCAAGTATTTCCACTCCTTGGTGAATTATAAGAGGAAGAAGAATAGGGTGGGGTTTAGTGAAGGAGGATGCATCCAGGGTTGAAGGCACAGAGGATATCCTCCATGAGGCAATTCTTTTTTACACTGACCTATTTTTTGTAGTTGTTACCACTCCTTCTGAGTCTATGCTCCAAAGAATTCCATCTCTTATCAATCTGGTGGATAATGATTTCTTGATGGTAGAGCTAGGGGAGCAGGAGGTTTTGGATTCTCTCATGGATCTTATCTAGGACAGTGCGTCGGGCCCTAATAGATTCATAGGTGGGTTTCACTGAGCAACTTGAGATGTGGTAAAGAAGGACCTCGTCGATCTGGTCCACCATTGCTTTGTAGGGGGTATGTGAACATAAGTATTAAATGCATAAAGCTTTCTTTGATTCCTAAAGTAGAAAATTGTGAGAATCTGGGGGAGTTCAAGCTAATTAATATTGGGAATTTTGTGATGTGCATTATATTTAAAGGTTTTATCTAGACGGTTTGCATCCCGCATATTGAAGTTGATTTCACTTGAACATAACACTTTCATCAGTGACATAGATGTGGGCCATAATATTCATCTAGCATAGGAGATCTTCCATGACTTGGACCACAAAACAGGGGGTGAGAACAGCATTTTTAAAGGTGACATGTCTAAAGCATTTGAACAGTCTGAGTGGGGATTCATGATGTTAGTGTTGGGTAGTTTTGGGATGGACTCATATGTTCTTAAGATCGTCCAAACCATCTTAAAAGGAGCATGGTTTACTGTGCACATCAATGGACAGAAAGGAGGATTCTTTGAGGCCACAAGAGGCCTCAGACAAGGAGATCTAATGTCGCCTATCCTATTTATCCTCATGGAAGAGGCATTAAGCAGGTAACATGAGTTTACCATGTGTAGTACGCAAGACAATGTATTAAAGTAAGAAGGCCTTGTGAGGCCTAAGTCAAACTCAGGGAAGCATTTCTCCAGTAGACCACTACTAACTACGATCAAATCAGCTAAGTCGATTGTAATTGGTTGAATTGGGTTGAACAAAAGAACAAAAGAAGAAATAAAGCAAATTAAATGTGGAATTAATCAGAGATGGGGTGAATTCCTTAGGATAGTGGTTTCATCACGGAAAGCACTAATAATCGATCTCACACACACTAACCTACTATCTCAATCCCTGGATAAGGAGCATGTAGCCAGAATTACCTGCTTATACAATGTAATTCACTACCTAATCTAATGTCAATCCCACTACCACAGTTATTGGTTGATTAGTTAGATGCTTTATGATCACTCTCTGGGTTTCTCCTCCTATTTACACTCCACTTTTCCCAAAGGGCCCAGTAGATGGGTAAGTCTACACTCTCCGACCCTTAATCTCTCTCTCTCGAGATGACTAAGTGTCTATCAATCCTCTCATGGTGATCAAGCACAAGTAGAACATGAAGCTTCCATAGATTTATATCTAGTAAAAGAGATAAAATTGATATTGATGCATAGAAATCAATCATAGTGTATATCTGGGCTACTCTCGGATCCTAAGAAATAAAAGCTTTTAGCCTTGCATAGTTTTCATCGACGAATACATGGGAGAAAGGAAGAAAAATGTGGGAAACATGAAGAAAATAAAAGAAACCCTTGAATCTCCGCCCGTCTGGAAGATCCCCTCTATCGTGTGATCGTTCTACTATCTTTGGGTTGTAGAATCATCCTCCAAAGGTGCCTGGATCTCCTCAGTCAAAGCATTCGGTCCTCCATTCTTCTTTTCTCTCTTTCCAGTTGTCTTGCGATGAAAAATGGTTGTCCCTTCTTTTGTTCATAGTCCCCCTAAGTCATAGGTGACACTTAGGGTACCAATTAACATCAACCGTTGGATTAGAGATAGATTTGTGGCTGGCCTGATCGGGAAGACTAGGTAGTATCGACTAGGTGAGTCGGTGGTACCGAGTCACTTAGGTTTGGTCGTGTGATCCCGATCTCATCGGTACTATTGACTTTACTCGATAGAATTGAGTTTTGTGGTCTTCAAGCTGACTCTCTGACCTCAACTCGGTAGCAGTGAGTTTTCTCAATTCATTGTTGAGCTCGATGAAGCTGACTCGGTGGCACCGACTCTAGGTGATTTTTGCGATAGGTTTCTAATGTAAAGTCAGTACCATAAATGTTGCCAGGTCGGTAGCACCGACTCTGTGGCTCTCGTTTGTACCTGAAAACACACAAAATCGTAATAAGCAATGGGGATGCATAAAATATTATATAAAATAGTAAAAATGATATAATTTGATGCATTTAATGGAAGCAGGCTGTCTAAATCATTTCATGCATAATAAATCAAATAAATGACTAATCTACACATGAAATAAATGAAAACAAATGTGCCTAAAATAATGACAAAAAACACATGCATCAAACTCCCATAAGCTTATGTCCTCAAGAAACACTCTCTCGGATCTATTTGATAAGAGTCAGTAGAAGAACATAACACATACATTCCTTTCTTAATCAAATCCACTGTTCCATCCCTAAACCGGCTTTCATTGACCACTGAACTGATAACTTCTCTACAGTGACCAAAAACTTCCATAAAAGATGTCCACCTTCAATCAATGACACTATCAAGAAAGCAATTAACATCATAATCACTCAGACATTCACTTGGTGCATTGTGTGATTCCCTACACTAAATTTCTCTTTCCTAACTACCAACTATTGGAAGAAGATCTCCGTATAAGCATGAATGAGGAGATAAATCATTAGAGTGCCTACCAATACGAGTAATTAATGGTTTAAGATGGGTGGCAAATGAAAAATTCATAAGTACATCCAACCTATTTATGCATAGAAAAAGATGAATCTAAATGGGTGAAAAGAATGCCATGAATGAATCCTAATGCCTAAAAAATGCTTATTTCTTTCTTTTCTTCCTTTTATGAGATGATGCATGTATGAATGAGTTGATTCTATTTGACAACTCAGGAGCATGCACATGTGGATTAAGTCATCACTAAAACAAAAATTGGAATACACTCTCCCCTTTGTTTCTCTCTTTTTTTCTTAAGGCTAAGCTTCATGCTTCTTGCCTTTCTAATTCTTATTTTTTTTCCTTTTTTCCTTGGAGGTGTATCTCTACACTTTTAGCTTTATAACTCGACATTAAAATCCACATGTTCCAAAAAAATATACATGCAATGTTGAAATGTATGCAACTACATGAACTGTGTTATGCAAGCTAAGATGGTATGCACTAACGTTGATGCATACAAATGCCATGTTTTTCTTCTTCTTTTTTCAAATGCAAGCAAACTAATTAATATGTTCCTATCATGCCATGTAATGCAATAAAGGAAAATAGCTTGGAGTACTCATGAATTTTGAGGTGGTGAGTCAAAAATGAATGGAAAGGAAATGGAATCACACAACTAAGAGACAATGCCTTTCGTTATATTATGATGTGTCCCTCTTAATTGACTGGTGTTCAGGGTGATCTAAAGGTTTCTTTCTTGTATTTTCATTTAAGATCTCATTATGGTTTGGTCATTTTAGGCTCAACATATTCATCACTCACATTCCCAAGTTGATTCAGACTTTCATGTATGTCCTATGTCCTGATGTTGACTATTCCAAACACTTCCTCAAGTGGTGTTACAAAAAGATTTTGCAATTTAAGATTTTAAGGATATGACCATCTTCATGCAACAACCCATAGAGTGCACTCTATTTGAAAATGAAACTATGCATTTACTAATCCAAAATTACACTAGATAGACGTGGATCATATACTTGCACAACTAAAAATAAAACAAACAACTAAAGAAAAAAAACAAAAATAAACAAAGATAGAAAACTATTTCAGCACCCCCCTAAGCTTGAATATTACTATGTCCACATAGTCAATACTCTCACCCAAGAGGTGGAACAGTGGTACCATGGCTCAGAATGGCAGAGGTGGCATGTTGGGGTCATGTGGAGGAAACATCCCCTGAAATGAGAGGTATGTAGGTGGCATAGGTAACGGTTGTGGGTACTCCCCAAATTATCCACGGTTCCAGTAGTTGTCAAAGAAAGGTTTTTGGTATTGCTCCATACATTGCAGACACATGTGAACATTCTCTTGGTTGGCCAAGATAAGGTGTTCATTCTCATAGATCGTCTGCTGGTTCTGGTATAGCCTCCCTTGTATATCATGCATGCCTGCCAGTGTCGCCTGATGTTGTTGATGTCCTGTCTGGATCTCCTATAGCATTGTGTACATACCTGCCATGTTGTACTGAGTCCAGCTCCTCCTAGGAAGGTGGTGGGGCCAAGGAATTCGGGGCAAATTATGCACGGGCCCCTTTGCATGGAACCTCTCTCCTGGTCATCGGGATGGTGGGCTCCCCCTCCTCATCGTCGTCGACGTCGCCATTGTGCTCCTCATCATCGCCCTGAGCTTCCACTCTGGGCGAATCTTCAACTTCTCCCTCATTCAATGAACACCTGAGATGTTCCACCCTATGCAGGTTGAAGATAGGGTCGGGTAGCCTCCACTCCCAAAATATGCCTCGACGGTTGTAATGTGAATAAAGGATATTGTGTTAGTATCGGATAAGATGTGCCTTGCAGAAGTGAAGGAGGTCCAACTTTGTTGTATCCTCTAATGGCTCGAGGGTGGATAGATCAAGGCACAGGTGAAGAGATATAGGGGTGATAAGTCCCCCAAATAAAACCAGTGCCTTCCTTGTCACATTGTCCCTCACAGAAAGCATATGGAGCAACAGATAAGCTCCAAAATTAACTGTCTCCCCCTCTAATAGCCGATAGAAAAAGTAGAGATCCTTCTTTTGGAGCTTCCCTTGAGCTTGTCTAGACCTAGAAAAGATGATGTTGATGCAGAGACAGTGCAACATATGAGAAAAGGGATGCTCCATATCAGTCACAGAACTGATGTGATAGTTGATACAGAATCCCGCAGGCACCTCAGTCGAATGGTGTTGAGCGTTCTAGGACATGAGCCCACTTGAAGATATGATTGAATGCTCTCATTGTGAGGGAGTAGATATTGTTGAAGAGGCAAAAGTTGACCTTGCCTTCCTGCCATTCACCTCCTATCCTCTGCTCAAGGGCGATGAGAACGTCAAGCGACGCCAAGAACTCCAAGACAAGATCTGGGTAGGTCTGTCAGTCACTAAAGAAGGGATTATCTCCCTCCATGGCTTGTTGTTAACATACCTAGCACATGTTCTCTATGAATCCCACCATATCTATCAACGTACGATCACCATATCTCATCGAGATGACGTTCCTTATCTGCAGATGTTCTCTATGAAAGATCCATGTGCCACCCTTGTCTGTGAACACAGTCTGCTTGGAACCACAATCCAAGACAACCTTATACTTCTCTAAGGTGTTCATCCCTAGGATTATATCAAAACACTACATCTCAAGTGGTATAAGATCTACTTGAATGTGGTGTTCAGAAAAGAAAAGATTACAGGGAGAACACACCTCCTATAACACTGCAAATCCCAACAAAGGGGTTTCTAGCATCAAACTATCTGCTCTATGACTGACAGTCACGTTGCAGTCATAAATCACTTCTCGAGTGATAAAATAATGCGTAGCACCTGGATCAATTAACATAGATTCGAAGCAGGATGAAGACATATCAGAATAAAATAGTTCCATCTGACTTGTCACAACCTGGGGGTTGACAACTGCTTTAGGCTGGTTCATTGCATAGAATCTAGCTATTGCCTGCGGTTGACCCTGTGCATGGTTGTTGGGTTCCAACGATCCAGCTTGGGATGCTTGCCCACACCCTCTAGCGTTATTACTGAATTGTCACCTCTGTAAGCCTTGCTGACTCTGCCTCTGGGGTTGAGTCACAGTTTTGGCTTTCTCAGGACAATCTCTCTTCAAGTGTCCTGACCTCCCACACTGGTAGCAGTTGTAACTTCCCAAACTCTGTCTGGGTGGTCCTATTAGTGATATTGATGTTGTACTGGGGGCTCTACTTGGAGGAAAACTATGGCCCCTACCCCTACTTGATGTCCACTGCGTCGGGGTATTAAACCTTGGTGGTGGTGGTGCAGAGAATCTCAGCTAGGGCTGTCAATGGGGAGGGTATGGGGAGGGTAAGGTCTTACCCTTACCCTTACCCTCTTTGGGTAGAGGGTAAGGGTAATTATCCTTCTCAACAATCTCCTTACCCTCCCCTTACCCTTACCCTCTTCTCTACAGGGTAAATGGGGAGGGTAAAGGGTAAGTGGGTAATTTTGACAAAAAAGAGTTGTATACACATTTTGTGTTGATTTTTAATAATTTTATAACTAATTTATTGATAACAATATATAAAACATTATATCCAATTCAAAATCATATGTTTCTCCATGTAAAGTTAAGTCAATTCACATAATAACAATTTTTTATACATAAATCATTTTTTCCTTTGAATAAGTATGCATAACAAATAAGTGTTTCACCAACACCTCATTTTCTGCAAGATATATATGTTTTTCCCTCAATAAGAAAGTATTACAAGCACAACACCAAGTCATTTTCCAATGATAGAATAAAATATTAGGGTTAAACATTTACATACAAACTCCTTTAGAATATATTTTTGTGTAACCTTTATATCATGTGCGGGTAAAAGGGTATGGATAATGTCTATACCTTACCCTCCCCTTATAGTATAGCAGGGAAATGGGGAACAGGTAAATGGGTAAAGGGTAATAAAAATCTCTACCCTTACCCTTACCCTCCAGGGTATGGGTAAGGGTAAACGGATAATACCCTCCCCATTGACAGTCCTAATCTCAGCCTCTTGAAACTCTCGGACCTTTGTTCGTGAAACTGAGGATACACTTTCTTATTACTAGTCTATTGCTTCTCAATCACAGACCTCTCAATCCATCTCACAGACTCCACAAAAGTGGCAAACCTCTCCCTGTTCTCTAGAGAAGACACGGGAGTGGTCAATTCTGCGTTCAACCCCTTCTCGAAATGTTGAATCCTCTCTTCATCAGTAGTTTCCATGTGTGGACACAATTGCAAAATCTCCATGAACCTAGCTTCATATTCACTAATGTTCATCTATCCTTGCCTCAACCTCTCAAATTGAGAGATATTCTCATCTAGATACGTCTTAGGAAAGTACCTAGTGACAAATTCAAGTCAGAATTCATCCCATCCGACTTCAACTCCTGGCCTTTTACCTTCCTCTATGGTCCACCAATGACCAACACTCACCTTCAGGAGGTATACATCATGCCTCACCTTCTCTACTTCAGGGATGTTGAGGATTCTAAAAGCTTTCTTCAGCTCCGTCAATCATAAATCTGCATCAGCTGGGTCAGCGGTACCAGCATAGTCTGTGGCTCCCACCCGGCGAAGCCTTTCAAAGGTCTTGCCAGCTCCTTGTCCTTCATGATGGGTAGGTTCCCTTGATGCAGGTGTTGGCATCCTATCCGCCATATGTGTCATAGTCACCATAAACTTACCGAACAGGGTATGGAAAGCTAGGTTCTCTAATACAGCTTGATCAAGTTGAGGAATCTCAGGCACGGGTTCCTCCCTAGCTTGATCCCTTGCACCTCCTCCTGGTGCAGCAACGCTGCTCTCAGCAGCATGTTCGTCATGTGATCCAGACATCTTCAAGTTCTTCTTCTCCTATATGAGAAGAAGACACTATCAGATAAACTGGAAAACACTTAGAACAAACTCAACAACCTTAATCATATGTATCTGTAGACTCAGCGAACCTAAAGCTCTGATACCACTAAACTTGTGGCATACAAACCTGTCTTAACTAATATAACAAGGTTAACTAATGTGGAAGAGTATTGTTAGCAGCGAAATTACTAAAAATCACTAAAAATTAAAACCATTCTCAAAGAGATCCATTCTTAGGAAAACTCTTTAAATAAGAACCACAGTATTATATTTACATATTGGTCCACATTGTACATTTCATGTACCATCTCCCCTCGAGGAATATATATACATCACTACTTTGCTTGAACAACACAAGTAACAAAAACCTCGAGCATCAAAATCTCAGATCGATTATAAAAACACTATCTACTGACCCGTAGGACCTGAGAGTACAGAGACGACACATAGGACTCTATTGACATATGTACAAAGCCTGACAGCTAGTATTTCCACCTGTAGGATTACTGCTGTCCTTGTTGTTGCTGCTGCTCTTCCCCTGCTATAGAGTTTCTGCCTCTCTGTCTACGTCTACCTAAAAATGTTGGATCCCACGGGGGTGAGACAATTATACAATTGCACCAGCGAGAGATATAATTCTCTGTCGAAAACATTATTATTGCATATTAATAGAAATAAACTGAGTAGTGGGATAATATACTTTAATGGCAGATAAATCCATATCTAAGCAGATTAGAGAAACATTCCTATTCAAGTATTTCAGCTATAACTTGACAAGGCAGCATGTCTCTTATTCAATAATGAATTAAAGAACATAAGTAACATTTATGTATCAATGACATGCTAAGCAAGATAAAATCAACCAATGGTTCTTGTATTTCAATCTTATGCAAATACGCTACATGGTTGATTACATTTTTCAAACATATTTAAGCTATGAGGAGATGAGGTATACCGCTCATACTCCAACCGACCATTGTGAAATCGAAATAGGTACCATACAAAGTCAGTGGAAGAGTCGGCTTCCATGACTTCCCACATATCGGTCAGTGTGAGATTACATGTAGGACATCCTGTGTCTCTGCTACATAGCTTTCCAGGGTATAGTGGCATCTTTGCTATAGAGCTACAGCGACGGCTGCACTCTCTTTGCAATCGAGAGATTTCATGTTTACCTTCATCGACTCGACATTAAAATCCTCGGGAGATTAGTGGTACATCCATCCCGAAACATATAATGGAGGATTGAGAGGTTTAATGTTTACCTTCCATCAATTTTCCCCATTAGGACATACATATATTTTCGCCCATTGACCCCCACATATTCAAAATATGCGAACTCCAGGAGATCTCGTAGGAAAACCTATTTCACCATCACCAACTACTGACGATGATGGATCTATGGTCAGAGCACTACATGAATAGCTTTCACTTGGTTACTTAAGTACATTATGATATTCTTTTAGCATCAGTCAAGTTTTCAAACACAACTTATTAGGACAAATGCTATAAAGAAACATGTATTGTTTTCATCAGTTACTTTTCAGTCTTTAAAAGACAATAGGATCTCAGTCCCTCATTTCAAACTTAAAGCCATAAACATATGATTCTGGGTATTCAAACCCTTAGCTCATCACTGAGCACTGTTACCACTTTTTTAGGTAATCATCACCTTCAGATCATCTGACCAAGGTACACATGACACTTTCTACACAAACATCTCATTTGGCACTTGAGGCCTATTAACTCTCTTGTTACTTCTTACTAAGCAACAAGGCATATTATGGCACACAAGGCCCAATAAATAATTTCAATAATTAAAGCATCATAGCTCATACCTGGCTATGTTCATCATCACATGATACCTGCATGGTTAGCACATATGATAACAAATATATCAATCATATTTCAGTTCCATGCTATCCCAGAGTAACACCACTATTCCCTTAACAGGGTTAGGGTTTCCCATTTCCTTTAAATCAGGGTTACTCATCCCCTTTGTTCAATTAGGGCAAATGATTCATCATTTCATTGTCCAAGATTAGGTTTTCACACTATATAGTATAATCCAAAATTAGGGTTTCACACACCTTCACCCTATTTTAGAATTAGGGTTTACTATTTACATCACATCACCTTAGATTAGGGTGTGTATTCAATAACCCACAATTAGGGTTTACTATTCATCCCAATTAGGGTTTTACATTAAAATACCCTGAATTAGGATTACTCATATAATTGCCCTAAATTCATGTCACATTATCCTCCTAAATTAGGGTTTCACTCAAAATTGCCCTAATTTAGGGTTTGAGTTCATCAATTAACTCAATTAGGGTTTTATGATCTCTTTCTCAAGGATCATACCCTAAATTCATACTTATATATCTTGAAGGTGTTCGACTTGATTGCTATATGATTATCTTACATGTATGAATCTCTCTCTCTCATGCTCCTCTAGGATGTCCAGAAGATTTGATCAATTGAACCTTCAATTACATGAGGTATCCAATTGGATTGACCAATTAAATCTTCAATTATATTATGTGTCCAAGTGGATTAACCAATTGAGTCTTTAAACACATTATATATGCAAATGGATTAACCATGTTGAACCTCAAACGGTTTTGGTTACTTAGACCCTAAACGGTCTTGATCTTTCAAGGTTCAAACGGTTTGAAACCGTTTGGGCATATTGCCCTTGAAACTGTTTGGGCACATTCCCTTGAAATAGTTTAAGCAAGAAAGTATTAAAACTGAATGAGCTTGGGTCTCCAAACGGTTTGAGACCGTTTGGACCCAAACGGTCTTGAGACCATTTGGACCAAACCCTCTGAAAACCGAATGGACCAAAAAGGTCTATCAACACTTAACCAGTTCAAGGTTTCCAACAAAGAACTGCCTATCCATTGATTCCTTGATTCATTCATCAATTGAACCACTGAATCATCTTTCACTTGAACCATTAATTAGGGTTTTGAACCCAATTAAACTAGGGTTTATAATCATGAAGCCATCAATTAGGGTTTTGAATTTGAGGAACCATCAATGCTTAACATTGTGGAACTAACCCAGTTGAAATCAATGAATTACCATCAACTTATGATATGACCTGACCTCAAACAGTCTTGAGGTCATTTGGATGACCCCAAATGGTCTTGAGACCGTTTGCTTCATCATTCACTAAAATTTGTGAAATCCAATTAGGGTTTAGATCATTGGATTGATCATCAAATTAACTATTGATTGCACTTCAAATTGATATCTCTAACTCTTCAATGACACAACCATACTCCACCCTAGACCTCCAAACAGTCTTGGTTGACCTCCAAACGGTCTTGAGACCATTTGGGGTGACCTCCAAATGGTCTTGAGACCGTTTGGGTTAATCAACCCAAAACATTAAGTCAACCAATTGTGAATCAACACTTAACCCGTTAGGGTTTCTAATTGGAGGATTGTCCATATATTGATTTAATCAATTGGATCCATCAGATCATCATCCAACATTTACTAGGGTCCTGACCTCAAATGTTCAACCCATCCAAATGGTCAATGCATCTAAATGGTTTGGGATCCAAACCTCCAAACGGTTTGCAAACTGTTTGGTCTCCAAACGATTTGGTGAAACCGTTTGGACCAAAGTCCATGAAACTGTTTGCAATACAAACTTGTTGGAAAGTGTGCCTAAGATTATGCTATCATCATCAAGACTTAGTCCATCGAAAACTACTACCATTATCATGGTAATTGCATCAACTAATCAAAGGAATTGAAAGAAGAGCAATTCGAACATAATTGATTGAGAAATTGAATTCAATAACAATGAATAGGGGTTCAAGTTATATAACCCGCCACCAATTGATCTTCAAAGCTTGGAGCTTCACATCAAAAATGGTGGAAGGAGCTTTTTCTCACCACAAGGTTCGTTCCTCAAGCTTTTGAGTGAAAAGGAATGGTTAGAATTGAAGATGGGATCGAGATAAGAAGGAATCATGCATTGATTTGTGATTTTCACCATGAAATCAAGATGAAAGAAGGTCAAGAAGCTTACCAATAGGTTTGGGGTCGTCCTCCTACTGTCCCTATCTTTCTTGATCATTTTTGCAAGCAAAGAGAAGAAGTGGATTCGAAAAATTCCTTGGTTTGAGTTGTAAAGGGTGTTTTTATAAGAAAATCAATGAGAGAGAAAATGCCTCATGCAAATCCTTTAAAATCCAAAATTGTTGCCACCTCTTCCCCCTTGGTTCCTTGCATGAAAAGGAATCTTTATCACCACCGAAATCCCTTCCATTATCCATGAATTAAGGGAAAAGAAATTAAGCACCTTAACCTTTATAATAGTAATTATCCATAAGTGAGTGGATAATTCTTTTTAGTTTCTTAATGTGAGTGGGTTCTCCACTCACGTTGATCTTTCCTTTGCCTTTTCAAGGCACAAGGACGTCCATTCATGTGGATTTCAACCAACACAATTTTGGTTAAAGAGCAATCTCTTTAATATAATTATTTGTGCATTATTTCAATTATGCTTAAATCTTGATTATTTTAATATCAAGATTCTCTCTTCTTCAAAGTAGATCAAATGAGATTACCCTCTCATTTCTTGCCTCTAAAAGATTTCAATATTATAAGGGACCTTATTGAAGTGGTAATTTGCATATTGAACCCTGGGTTTTGGGTAAATTGCACATTACATCAAAACTAGGTTTTAATGCATAAATATTGCTTTATCAGCTCTTTCTTGGTACTCAGGCTTTCACTAGCCATTCCTCTGCATCATCTTCATTATCATGATTCTTCAACACGTGAGGAACATATTATCATGCAACATTTGCAATTTAACCCCTTAACTTTGGTAATTTGCACTTTAGTCCAAACAAGTAAAACATTACTTTCAACATTATTCAAAATGGACTAAATTTGAAATATAAGTTCCTCTTGAGCCTTAATTACTTTCCAAAAGATAATATTAAGCATATAATTATCTTTCTTAAACAAAACACCTAGGGTTAAAGCATAACCCAGGTCAGGGATGTTACACCTAGACTAGTCTGTCGATAGAGCAAGAATCTATGGAATGGTGCAAAGTTTCACCTCCTCTATCTGGGGATCTACATTACCTCCAAAATAGTGCTTTAATCATTGGTCGTTTACAAGGAACAACATGTTTCCATCTACAATATTCACAGTACCATGGGGGGAAACTTTTTTCAATTGCAAACGGTCCACTCCACTTAGACCTTAGCTAACCCAGATGTAACCTAAGCCTAGAATTGAAAAAGTGGACTTTCTGACCCGGAAGAAACACCCTATTTAGAACATTTCTATCTTGAATTTTCTTAGTCCTTTCCTTATATATCCTAGAGCTTTCATAAGCATCCATCCTAAGATCATCTCATTCATTAAGCTCCAAAAGCCTCTTTCTACCCGCTCCATCTATATTAAAATTCAGCTTCCTCATGGCCCATTTATCCTTGTGCTCGAGCTCTACAGATAGATGGCAAGCACGGCCATAGACTGGCTTAAAAGGTTTTGTTCCTATTGGGGTTTTATAGGATGTTTTGTAAGCCCAAAGAGCATCATTTAACACCTGGCTCCAGTTTGTCCTATTGGTTGAGACTGTCCTTTCCAGGATTTCTTCACCTCTGTATTAGACACCTCAACCTGTCCTTGAGTCTGTGGGTGATAAGGAGTGCCCACTCAGTGCTTCACCTCATATTTTCTCAAAAGAGCTCCAAATTGCCTATTAATGAAATGGGAACCACCATCACTAATAATTAGGTGGGGGACATGAAACCAGTAGAAAATGTATTCTTTAACAAACATGCACACTACATGTGCATCATTGGTGCGGGTGGGAATTACTTCCACCCACTTAGACACATAATTAACTACAAGTAATATATATAAATTGGAATGAGATGACACAAATGGGCCCATGAAATCTATACCCCAAAAATCAAAAACTTCAACTTCTTGAAATATATTCAAGGGAATCTCATGTTGCTTAGATATATTACCTGCACATTGATATTTGTCACAACAACGAACAAAGTTATGAGTATCCTTAAACAAGTTAGGACAATAAAATCCACTCTCTAAGACTTTAGCAGTAGTCCTAGAGCTCACATGGTGTCCACCTATGGGTAGAGAATGACAATGTGACAAGATGCTCTTTGCCTCACAGTCGGGTACACATCTTCTTAATAGCCCATCCCTGCATTGCTTAAGAAGAATTGGGTCATCCCAAATGTAAAACTTCAATGAGTGGAAAATTTGTTTTTCTCTTGATAGCCCCAATCTGCAGGAAATTCCTTGCAAGCTAGGTAATTAACAATATCTACAAACCAAGAATCTTCAATTTTAATTGCAAACAATTTCCCATCTGTGAATTCCTCAATAATGGGGATAGCTATGTCTTTTTCATCCGCCCTTTCCAACCCAAATAATTGATCAGCTACTACATTCTCAACCCATGCCTTATCTCTTATCTCAATGTCAAAATCCTGAAGCAAAAGAATCCACCTAATCAATCTAGGTTTGGCATCTTTATTTTGTAACAAGTATTTAATGGCAGCATGGTCTGTCCAAACTATTACCTTATCCCCAACTAGGTATTGGTGGAATTTCTCAAAAGTAAACACTACTACCAACAACTCTTTCTCGATAGTGGTGTAATTCAACTGTGCATCATTTAAGGTCTTTCATGCATAATATATGCCAGTTGGAGTCTTGTCCCTGTGTTGACCCAACACAGCTCGTACTGCACAATCGAATGTGTCACACATCATCTCAAAGGGCATGTTATAGTCAAGAGCCTACACAATAGGTACGGAAATCAATTTTTCTTTAAGAATTTCAAAAGCTTGTACACATCGCTCATCAAAGGAAAACTCAAAGTCTTTTTCTAAAAGCTCAAATAAAGGTTTGGAGATTTTTGAGAAATCCTTGATAAAACGGATGTAAAATCCAGTGTGCCCTAAAAAGCTCCTCACTCCTTTCACCGATGTGGGTGGAGGTAGTGTGTAGATGACTTCAATCTTCACTGGATCCACTTCCATGCCCTTACTAGACACCTTGTGTCCAAGGACAATCCCTTCACTTACCATCATATGACACTTCTCCCAATTTAGAACTAGGTGAGTGTCCTCACTGTTGGTATGTATGCCCTGAGAGCCAATCATGGGATGATTGGTGAGATACATTCAGATTGATTTGATAAACATCAAAGGCAAGTTTCCAATTCTTTCTGTTTCAGTCATATGAGATAGTGATAGAACATATTGAATGTCTATAGAACGATAGTACTCAATGAAATATGCTTTCAGGTTGAGGACCTGAACGATGAGATCATACGGATGCTAAGAGTTTGTACATTCTTGTTATGTCCCTAGTCAGATGTCATTGTGGAAGGTAGATAGATAGTAATGACACACAAGACTAGATTGTGGTGTTGGTTGATGATGGAATCTCGTTATTCATGATATGGAGATATCAAACCAAACACATACGCACTTGTTAGAGAACAAGTGTACCAGACAGACCCACCGTGAGTTTGACACATGGAACCATGACATGGTAGACACAGTCAGTTCTCACAGTGATGGTGGTGAATGTGATTCTTTGACCTGAAATCACTACACTCAACACATGTCGTTGGGTATACTTTGACATCATCAAACGTAGTCCTGAAACATGGGTTGTTATAAAGGTGATGATTGGGTGGCTTTGACACATGGGGCTTTTGAGGGGTGAGTGATATATATGGGATTTGTCTCTCCCGAGGGAGTTTGATATCCATGGAAACTTGATGAGTAGGATTGAAATAGGTGTGCACGCATGTGTGAATCAGTATGTGATATTGATGTCATACATATCTCCTCCAATCTACTCTGAGATCAAGAAAGTGAATGAACGTTGAAAGGATGATTGTTCCATGCCTTGAGTTCATTCGGGATATCAATGACAAAGGAATTCTACATTCACTGTAACCCCATTCACGGATTTTAGGATTGAAAGTTGTTCTCCAACTTTCCTTTTCACTTGGGTAGCACTGATGTGCGACTAGGCACCGCTCTTTGCTTGTGAAGTCATAGGTGTTATGGACTTTCACCGCCAACGTGAAATGGACCTGCAATGTCACACATATAGGATTTAACCTGGAAGAGGAGTTTACCTGCAAATGATGTTTAGATTTATTACTAAAGGAGTTTAGTAGTTCAATTAAACACTCAATCAATAGATAGCTCAATATCATAGTGTTCAAGGTGTTGGACCGATTGATTAGAGTATCAGATTGATTGAAACTGCAATTGACTGATTTGCGCAGTCTGCTGCCCCAACCGATCAGCTCATAGGGATAAACCGATCGGATCAGGTTGGTGAACCGGTCGGCTCAAGTGGTGAGTCGATCAGCTCATGTGTCAATGGAACGATCGGCTCAATTGTTGAACTGGTCGATTCGTGTGACCAACCGAGATCGTTTGGAAAGTCAGAAGACTATTTTGCAAATACAATTTGTTTTACTTGTACAAATTCGATTTGGACAAGGATTAATATTTGATTAGTTGGAAACAAATATGAAAGTCAATTTGAGTTGGACCAGGACCACGAATCAATTGGCTCATGCTTGAACCGATCGGATCAGGTGTCCCAACCGATCAGTTCAGGTGTGAAACGATTGGCTCAGGTCCCCAATCAATTGGTTCAGGCTTGAAATGATTGGTTTAGCTGGCGCAGTTGGTTGTCTTGTGGAAAATCTCGAACCCTTCTACTCCTGCTTTAATCCCGCATTGCCCGGGGTAGAGAACCCTATTCCATAACCCTCCTATATATAGGGTTATTGGGGGCTTCTCAGGAATAACAACTCAGAACACCACTTGCTCTACGAAGTTGTCATTCTCTCTGGTTGTGGTAACTGAGAGAGCTCGAGAAAGTGCTACCCGATAAGGGAGGCACAATAAGGGAAAGACAACTACAGAAAAGCGACTGGTAGCAGGAGAGTGTGTCGGTGACTAGTACGCCGACACGAGGGTGTGACTCCTTCTGATTCCTTATGGGACAAGGAGATCAGAGTTCCAGGTGGTCCATGTGGACTACTTCAGAGGCGGGAGACTTCTGCCGCTCAGAGGATAGTTGTTAATCTCGATAGTCTCGGTGAGACTAGGAGCTGCACAGACACCGTCCAAGACCAGAGGTGAAGACCGTGCAAGCCACGAGGTAACGTCGTCAAGAAAGCCTCGGGATAAGGTATGCCTCTACAAACCATCCTTCCTATTGTATAGACGTTGATGCGATTCCTTTATTCTAGGTTTGGGAGGAGAAAATTTTTGTTTCCACTGCCTTCTATGTCGTCCCTAAAACCTAATAGTGGTATCAGAGCCACGTCAACTACTCTATACATTAGGATTATCGATGTGATCGATTTTGGTTTGTCGCCTTTATTTATTGCATACGATGCGAATAAATTTGGCTTTTTACATGTCCAATCCTAAATCCACAAATCACAATATACATATATGATATGTAATATGAATGCACTCGATATGCATCGCCCTTAAATGAGTTTTGT
This sequence comes from Alisma plantago-aquatica, assembly GCA_963693085.1. Classification (NCBI taxonomy): domain Eukaryota; kingdom Viridiplantae; phylum Streptophyta; class Magnoliopsida; order Alismatales; family Alismataceae; genus Alisma; species Alisma plantago-aquatica. The sequence continues at coordinate 1,069,447,180 of OY856413.1, read as the reverse complement.
GGTGGATGTATAGTGTGGTTATGGCCAATAAATCCTATGTATGTGTGCTTGGTTGAATGTGGTTGCTTGCATCTTGGTCTACGCACTGATTCCCTATCTCCTATTCCTGATGTAACTTGAGATAACTTGAGATTTATTTCCTACCTTTGCTCCCCCGAATGTAACTCTGGGTTTCTCAATTTAAATGTAAATAGGATAGATCTTTTTATATTTCCTATTATGTCAAAGAACGACAGACATATGACGACGACTAAGATGATCGGTTCAAGGCGTGAACCGATCGGTTGGCATTCTAGATGACCAGTTCGAGGAATGAGACAAGCGGGTGGCGGCCCTGAGGATATGCACGACAACCAGTGAACCGATCGGTTGGAGGAGCCAATCGATCGGCTAGTGGCACCCAACCGACTCGACTGATGGCGAGCCGATCAATCATGAAGATTAGTTGATCAAACCCAGAACGGCAAAGCACAGAGTTCATCTTGTACAGGTTGCATGTGATGTAGACCTAGATGATCATAATTATTCTTGGCTCGAGGAATCACATTAGGATGGCCATAACCATCACTTTTATCGTTTTGCATGTTTTCTGTGGGATATAGCATGTATATGATACGTACTATGTGTTGTGGTGATTGGATATGTATATGTACCTATAAAACCCAAATCCCTCATTAAATATTAAAGTTTTAGATGCCTTCCAAATGCAACACACGTGAAAATCTTGATCGGCCAAGTGTGGGCATGCCCTAGCATGGTGCACTGTCTATCTCGTGGAAGCGTGAAGGATGAATATGTGGGTCTGCCCTAGCAGGGTGCATATTCATCGTGTTGGCTTTGGGTCAGACTTAACAAGGTGACCTAGATAGGATCTAGCACCTTGAGGCATGGAGGTGATCATGGAAAGGAGTTGCATATGACATCTTTCAAGAGTTGCATATGATGCAATTGGCAAGAGTTGCCTACCTGGAATATCTAAGTTGTGGGTGACATCCCTAGCTGGTCCCTGGCTTAAGAGGATTTCAGGATATTGACCCACTACAAGATTGTACACTACAATCTTCCAAATTGATGGTGAGGGCTATCAATTTGAACAAAAATAGTGGGAGCGATAATTAATTAAAGTCCTAATTATATCGTCAACCTTTCAAATCAATCAAATAAGTCAAAATTGAGTTTTGGACTAAATTGCATATATTTCCTTTTGTAGTAAAAATGAAAACAAACAACAATCACTTTTCGTTGCGCGGTCCTTGAAAAGGACAAGCTGAATGGAACTAACTTCCATGACTGGTATAGGACATTGAGAATTGTTCTCACTCAAGAGAGAAAGCTCTATGTCCTAGATACTCCAATTCCAGAGGAACCTGCTCCTACCGCACCAAAGGTAGAAAGGGATGCTTATAAGAAGCATTCTGATGATGCCATTGATGCAAAGTGCTTGATGTTGTTCTCCATGAACCACAAGTTGCAGAGACAACATGAGAACATGGGTGTCATTGAGATGATTCAACATCTCAATAACATGGATGAAGATCAACCACGGCAAGAGAGATATGATGTCTCCAGGGCGTTGTTCAAGTGTGTCATGACAAAAGGAGATCCAGTTGGTCCTCACATGCTCAAGATGATTGGGTATGTGGAGAACCTGACGAGACTGGGATTTCCCCTGAGCCAAGAGTTGGCTACTAACGTGATACTGCAATCGTTGCTAGAATCCTACAGTCAGTTTGTAATGAACTACAACATGAACAACTTTGACAAGCCATTGACAGAGTTGTTAGGCATGTTGAGGACAGTCGAGGCACAGATGAAGAAGGACAAGCCTAAGTCTGTGATGTTGATCAACGGAAAGAAAGGCAAGTCCAAGGGCAAGCGTAAGGGCTAGGCTAAGAAAGGTTCTGACGCTAGCCAGCAGCCCAAGTCGTCTTCAACTCTCAAGGCCAAGGGAGGCGTGAAAAAGAGAGGCAATTGCCACCATTGTCAAAAGCTAGGACATTGGAAAAGGAATTGTCCACTCTATCTGGAAGAACTAAAGAAGAAGGAGGCGACAGACGTCTCCACCTGAAGGTGTCATGAAATAAACTTGTAACACTATTGAGGTATATGATACCAAGATATAAAGTGTAAATCACTCAATAAATGGGGCAAGTGTTGCCGCCATAGATAGGAGTACTTTAGTTTATTTTCAGCCTTAAAGGCATGTAATAGAGTTATGAACTATTATTTCATATTTGTCAATAGATAGAAACACATTATTTTTGCATATTGTATGACAATAATGGCAATTAATAAAGTGGATGTTTCCTTATGGCAATGCCTTGTTTATCTTGTGGTACTTGGTATGCATAAGATAAAATGATACCTAAAAGTTATTGATAACTCAAACAATCAAATTAGCATAAATCATGAGAAATTCATTTCTAGTTTCCATATGATGGATAAATCTAGACTCTTTTGGTTAGAGAACCAGTAAGCGACATGAATCTCTTGAACATGATAAATCGATCTTCACTAATGGTAGTGGGAGAATGATTATCCTACTAGGTATAATACATGTGATGTATTAACATACCTATTAGAGTTAATGCTAGTACTTCAAATAGTGTTTATAGAAATACCAATATGAATATCTTGAAGTGTTCAAGAATATCATAGATGAAGTACGGATTTGGTAAAGTGTTAATTCTTGATGAGATCAATGAATGAGATACTTAGACCAAATGTTTGATAACCTTGTGAGTGATTATAACAGTGTATCATGGTGAGCTAATGATTAAGGCATGGTGATGTCTAAATCAACAAGGAATCATACTCTAAGGAGTTAGAGGATGATTATCAAATAACTAATTTCTTCTTAAAGAAAGAATACCCCACACTAATAAAGGACATTAAGAATCACAAGGAGTTGTGAGTTCTTATATCCTTTACAGATACACCTCGATTATCTATGTGATGAGTTGGTCACGTGATGAATCAACTATCTAGATGAATATGAGGAACCCAATTTTGAGTTATGCTTGATGACCATTACATCCTAAATGATTTCCATGTGAACCATAAGGCATGACCTTGATGGTAGCACCCATTGGGATGAAATCCATAAGTGCGAATGAGTCTTAAGAGTTAAGACACATGCATAACATTTTGAGAAGGATGATGCTTGTTGATTGCAACTTAATGACTAAGAGATTTGGCATATAGATACTAAAACCGCATTCCTATGAGGAATAAAACAAGGATGTGTACGTGACACAACCTATAAGGTTTATGAATCCATTAATGCAAATGAAGTCTATAAGTTACAATGGATTAATCAATGTGATTGATTGAGTACAAGCAACTCAGAGCTAGATCTTTACTTTGATGATATGGTCAAAGGGTTTGACTGATATGACAAAGATAAAGAAGGGATATGTGATTTAGTGGGAGCATATTTGCATTCCACATGTTGATGAGGAATGAGATGTTCTAGAATGGAAATCCAAAGTGGAAATTATCTTTAGGGAAGATAGAGACGTTTCCTATGTGATAGGAATAGAGATCTATAGAGATAGTTCTTGAAAACCTCTTGACCTGAAAAGAGAAAGCATACATTGGCAATCTATATTGAAGAGTTAAGTGTGCACAGATTCAGTGGGAGAAAACTTGTCCATGTTACATGGAATTAGTATCCCAAGGCCAAGTGTCCAATTCTTATGAAGAATGGGAACACTAAGAATAGATATGGATCTATCATGTATGTAATCATCCTATTATCTTGCATGTATGGACATAGAAAGAATAAAATGCATTCATCATCTTGTATGTAGGACATGACAATATGATGTGCTCATCTTGATAACTCATATGTGGGACATGATGAGTAGATGTTTGTCTAGTTCCAGTAAGGGTTACTGGAATACCATAAGAACTTGATAAGTACTTGAGAAGTACTAGTTCTATGGAAATAAGGAAGGGTTCACTGTAATGAGTTACACTGATGCGAACTTCTGAAAAAGGACAGAAAATTAATCGCAATTTATATATGAGATATATAAAAGTGAATGTTTGTTGATAAATGGAAATGTTCCAAAGGAAAGGCCGAGTATCCATGTGTTGGAGAACATTAGTGGATACTATATGGATCTGGAAGTTCATGAGATGAACTTATAGATATCTTGATCTTTGATGACAAGTAAGGAGTACTTGATCATGAAATGTGGCTAAAGGTTAGCAAAGGAATACTAGATCACATATTATGACAACTCCATCTCATACGTGTGACGTACAGCGAAGAGATGAGAGACATGCAGTTAATACTGACTCTGGCAAGGTGTTTCCATAACTCACTGCGTAAGCACTAGAGCATAGTAACATGTGGGACATGTTTGAAGATCACTATGAATATGATTCAAGGGTGATTGGATCACAGTGCAAGTGGGAGTCTGTTGGTATGTGTGCCCTGAGAGACAATCATGGGATGATTGGTGGGATACATTAAGATTGGTTTGATAAACATCAAAGGTAAGCTTCCAATTATTTCTATTTCAGTCATATGAGATAGTGATAAAACAGATTGAATGTCTAGAGAATGAAATTACTCAATGGTGTATGCCTTCAGGTTGAGGACCTGAACGATGAGATCATACAGATGCTAAGAGTTTGTACATTCTTGCTAAGTCCCTAGTCAGATGTCATTATGGAAGGTAGATAGACAACAATGACACACAAGACTAGATTGTGGTGTTGGTTGATGACAGAATCTCGTTAGTCATTATATGGAGATATCAAACCAAACACATAGGTACTTGTAAGATAACAAGTGTATCGGATAGATCCACTGTGACTTTGACACATGGAACCATGACATGGTAGTCACAGTCAGTTCTCACAGTGATGGTGGTGAATGTGATTCTTTGACTTGAAATCACTACACTCAACACATGTCATTATTATAAAGGTGATGATTGGGTGGCTTTGACAAATGGGGCTTTTGAGGGGTGAGTGATAGATATGGGATTTGTCTCTCCCGAGGGAGTTTGATATCCATGGCCACTTGATGAGTAGGATTGAAATAGGCCTGCACGCATGTGTGAATCAGTATGTGATATTGATGTCATACATATCTCCTCCAATCTACTCTGAGATCAAGAAAGTGAATGAACATTGAAAGGATGATTGTTCCATGCCTTGAGTTCATTCGGGATATCAATGACAAAGGAATTCTACATTCACTGTAACCCCATTCACGGATTGTAGGATTGAAAGTTGTTCTCCAACTTTCCTTTTCACTTGGGTAGCACTGATGTGCGACTAGGCACCGCTCTTTGCTTGTGAAGTCATAGGTGTTATGGACTTTCACCGCCAACGTGAAATGGACCTGCAATGTCACACATATAGGATTTAACCTGGAAGAGGAGTTTACTTGCAAATGATGTTTAGATTTATTACTAAAGGAGTTTAGTAGTTCAATTAAACACTCAATCAATTGATAGCTCAATATCATAGTGTTCAAGGTGTTGGATCGATTGATTAGAGTATCAGATTGATTGAAACTACAATTGACTGATTTGTACCGTCTACTGCCCCAACCGATCGGCTCATAGGGATGAACCGATAGGCTCAGGTTGGTGAACCGGTCGGCTCAAGTGGTGAGTCGATCGGCTCATGTGTCAATGGAATGATCGGCTCAATTGTTAAACCGGTCAATTCATGTGACCAGTCGAGATCGTTTGGAAAGTCAGAAGACTATTTTGCAAATACAATTTGTTTCACTTGTACAAATTCAATTTGGACAAGGATTAATATTTGATTAGCTGGAAACAAATATGAAAGTCAATTTGAGTTGGACCAGTACCACGAATTGATCGGATCATGCTTGAACCGATCGGCTCAGGTGTCCCAACTGATCGGTTCAGGTGTGAAACGATCGGCTCAGGTCCCCAACCGATCAGTTTAGGCTTGAAACGATCGGTTCAGCTGGCGTAGTTGGTTGTTTTGTGGAAATCTCAAACCCTTCTACTCCTACTTTGATCCCGCATTGCCTGGGGTAGAGAACCCTGTACCATGACCCTCCTATATATATGGGTACTGGGGGCTTCTCAAGAACAACAACTTAGAACACCAATTACTCTGCAAAGTTGTTGTTCTCTCTGGTTGTGGTAACCGAGAGAGCCCAAGCAAGTGCTACCCGATAAGGGAGGCACAACAAGCGAAAGACAACTGTAGAAAAGCGATTGGTGGCAGGAGAGTGTGTCGGTGACTAGTACGCCGATAGGAGGGTGCGACTCCTTCCGATTCCTTGTGGGACAAGGAGATCGGAGTTCCATGTGGTCTGTGTACACTACTTCAGAAGCGGGAGACTTCTTCCGCTCGGAGGACAGCTGTCAATCCTGACAGTCCCGGTGAGACTAGGAGCTGCACAGACACCGTCCAACACCAGAGGTGAAGACCTTGCAAGCTGTAAGGTAACGTCGTCGAGAAAGCCTCGGGACAAGGTATGCCTCTACAAACCATCCTTCCTATTGTATAGACATTGACACGATTCCTTTATTCTGGGTTTGGGAGGAGAAAATTTTTGTTTCCGTTGCCTTCTCTGTCATCCCTAAAACCCAATACTCACATCTTTGTAGCACCCTGTCAAGGTTATATAGACAATCATTGAAAGATTCACCAAAATCTTGTAAACACTGCTCTACCATGTCAGAAAAAATGGCAAGAATAAAACATTGAAATGTAGAAGGGGCGTTACAAAGACTAAAATGCATCCGTCAGTATGCGAACGTTCCATAAGGGTAGGTGAAAATTGATTTCTCCTAATCCTTAGGCTCGATGGAAATCTGATTATACCCAAAATACACATCAAGAAAACAAAAATGCTAACAGCCAGCTAATCGTTCCAAGATCTGATCAATAAAGGGTAAAGTGAAATGATCTTTAAGCGTGGCTGCTTTAAATTGGTGATAATCTATGCACACTCTCTATCCCGTCACTAACCTAGTGGAAATCAATTCATTAGCTGCATTAGTAGTGACCGTGATCCCCACTTTCTTAGGAAATACCTATGTAGGACTAACCCACATTGAGTCAGAGATTGTGTAGATTATACTTGCCGAAAGTATCTTGACAACTTCCTTCTTTACCACTTCATTCATGATCAGATTGAGACGTCTCTGAGGTTGGATGATTGCCTTGGATCCTTCTTCGAGCCAGATCTTATGTTGACACAAAGTTGGAGAGATCCCTTTTATGTCGGCTATGGACCATCCAAATGAAGCTCGGTGGTTTTTCAGCATGGTGAGTAACTTTTCTTCCTCCTCACCACTCAAAGAAGATGATATGATAACTGGGAGCTTTTCTTCTGCAGCTAAGAAGACATACTTTAGGTGTGGCGGTAATGGCTTCAGCTCCAAGTCTGGTGGGCTCAATAGAGATAGGACCAATGGTGGTGGATGTGGTCCAAGGTCCTCAAAGCACCTTGCATAGTAGCATGGTACTTCCCTCATCATCAACATGCACTCCTCGAGGTGATGGTTGCATATGTTGTCCTCCACTTTGTTTGTCAAACATGCTTCTAAAGGTAGATTGGGTGATGACTATATCATAGAATCATCTATGACTTCTTCTTCAACAGCAGGGTCGTAGTCATCTCCCTCATTGTTTGGGTAGTGCATTTCTTGAGTCAGTGAGATCATTCCAATATGTCCACCGCTAGAGTACCTCTTTCTACTTTAGCCATAACATGGGCCATATCCAGGAACGGCTTCCCTAGAAATAGAGAAAACTTTCCATCCACGTGCTGAAGCATGTTACATTGCTCATATATCCTGTAGTTTTAGAGTGCTCTGACATCTTGATCTCAAACCTGTCATCTTGGATTCCCATAGTCATACTTCCTCTTCCCATTTCAAGTATCATATATGTCATAGCTTGAAACAGTCTTCCAGGTAGAAGCTCATTACCATGGTCATCCTGCATTTCCATCACAATAAAATCTACAAGAAAAACGAACCTATCCACTTTCATTAGAAAATCCTCACATATACCATATGGCTTGACTGCAGAACTGTCTATAGACTAGATTATCATGCTTCTGTTCCTGGATTCTTTGAGTATGAGCTTCTTGAAGGTAGATAGAGGCATCAGATTTATACTTGGCCCTGAATCACATAGAGCCTCTCTAAATTTTGTCTTGCTAATGAAGCATGTGATATTAAAGCATCCTGGATCCTATCTTTTAGGAGGTAGTGTCCCCAAGATGAAGACACTAACCTACTCTTTCATAACTACAACATCAGATTCTGGAATATTTCTCTTCTTTGTAATTATGTCCTTCAAAAACTTCCCATAAGATGGTATCTGCTCAATGGCGTCTATTAAAGGAATGTTCACATATAACTTCCAAAAATTGTCCAGAAATTTCTTGAACTACCGGTCCATCTTAGTTGCTTTCAAACTATTTGGAAAGGGCACTGGAACTATGGGTTCCCACTAGTGAGGTGGAATATAAGCCTGAGTTTTATTACCCCCAACCTCATCAACTTTCTCCTCTTCCATCTTCTCATGTATTTCCATGTCTAGTTCTTCTACATTCACTGGTATAGTTTGAGTTGTAGCTTCTTCAGTAACTGGCTCATTTGATGTGTCATTCAGCAGTTTCTTGCCACTGCGTAACAGCATAGCCTTCACATGTTGGTTCCCAAAAGGTACATTAGTGTTCACCGGAAATCCTTGTTGAGTTGGTTGCTTCAATGCACTAACATCTATCGCTATCTAAGAGATATGTGTCTCTATGCTGTGAATGTGCGCCCCTTGATTTTGAAGATCCCTTTGAGTTTGTGCAATTTGTAGCTCATCTACTTACACATTGATGGCACACATTGATGGCTTATCATTTCTTCCTCTCCCTCCATTTCGACTATCTTTGGTTCTTTTGTCTTAGTAGGTCTCTCAGGTAGAGGTGTCGGTGAAGGAGTTTGGTTAAACTTGTCCACAAATCTAACGGACTCCCTTTCTCCTTGTAAGAGCTCTACTTGTCCAAATCCTAGTGAGGACAGTTCTCTGTATTCTGTGGCTCTGGTACGCACCATGCACTAGTCCCAGAAATAGAAGAAAGTAGGTATTAGTGTAAGAAATATAAAATGTATCAAAAGAAGTCTTATGATTCAACTCAAAGAATTTGTAGTAAAAAAAATGTAGAAGTGAAAAAGAAAAAATTGGCCTAGAGTGGCCGACCACAGCACTCGTAGTGCTGGATGTTGTCACTTCCCCAGCAATGATGCCAAAAACTTGACATGATTTTACCGTGTGTAGTATGCAAGTGAACGTATTGAAGTAATAAGGCCTTATGAGGCTTGAGTCAAACTCAGGGAAGCATTTCTCTAGTTGACTACTACTAACTGCGATCAAATCAGCTAAGCTGGTTGTAATCGGTTGAATTGGGTTGAACACAAGAACAAAAGAAGAAATAAAGCAAATTAAATTTGGAATTAATTAGAGATGGGGTGAATTCCTTATGATAGTGGTTTCACCACAGACAACACTAATAATCGATCTCACACACACTAACACCTACTATCTCAATCCCTAGATAAGGAGCATGTATCCAGAATGACCTGCTTCTGTAGTGTAATTCACTACCTAATCTAATGGAAATCTCACTTTCGTTGTTATTGATTGATTAGTTAGACGCTTTACGATCACTCTCTGGGTTTCTCCTCCCATTTACACCACTTTTCCCAAAGGGCCCAGTAGATGGGTAAATCTATGCTCTCCGACCCTTAATCTCTCTCCTGAGATGATTAAGCATCTATCAATCTGCTCATGGTGATCAAGCACAAGTAGATCATGAAGCTTTCATAGATTTATATCCAGTAAAAGAGATAAAATTGATATTAATACATGGAAATCAATCACAATGTATATCTGGGCTACTCTCGGATGCTAAGGAATAAAAGTTTTTAGCCTTACATGGTTTTCATCAACAAATACATGGGAGAAAGGAAGAAAAATGTGGGAAACATGAAGAAAAAAAAGAAACCCCTGAATCTTCGCCCCTCTCGAAGATCCCCTCTGGCGTGTGATCGTTCTACTCTCTTCCGGCTACAGAATCATCCTCCAGAGGTGCCCATATCTCCTCAGTCAAAGCCTTCGATCCTTCGTTCTTCTTTTCTCTCTTTCCGATCGTCGTGCGATGAAAAATGATTGTCCCTTCTTTAGGCTGTAGTCCCCCTAAGTCATAGGAGACACTTAGGGTACCAATTAACATCAACCGCTAGATTAGAGATAGATCGGTGGCTGGTCTGATCAGGCAGACTCAGTAGTACTGACCAGGTGAGTCGGTGGTACCGAGTCACTTAGGCTTGGTTGCACGATCCCGGTCTCATCGGTATAATTGACTTTACTCGAGAGCACTGAGTTTTGTGGTCTTCAAGCTGCCTCTCTAACGTCAACTCGATAGCACCGAGTTGGAAACTCAGTAGCACCAAGTTTTCTCAATTCATTGTTGGGCTCGCTGAGGTGGCACCGACTCTGGGTACTTTTTACGATAGGTCTCTGATGTAAAGTCGGTACCACCGACTATTGCCCGGTCGGTAGCACTGACTTTGTGGCTCTCATTTGTACCTGAAAACACACAAAATCGTAACAAGCAATGGATTTGCATAAAATATTTTATAAAATATTAAAAATAATATAATTTGATGCATTTAATAGAAATAGGCCATCTAAATCATTTCATGCATAATAAATCAAATAAATGACTAATCTACACATGAAATTAAGGAAAAAATGTGCCTGAATTAATGACTAAAAACACATGCATCAGCGGGAAAATTTGTTTCTTAGTACACTCTAGAGAAAATCAACACTTTCATACTCAGGGTCAAGGTCTTGTCCCAACATATCTTTTATTCACGGATGACATTGTGTTTTTCTTCAATGTGAAGGGTCATTCTAATATGAATCTTTTGTTAGGTCCAGGTATCTATCTTACTGCATCGGGTCAGAAGGTTAACTTCACCAAATCAGCCTTTATGGTAGGAAAGACCACCACTCAAAGGATCCAAGTACCCAGGGGTGCATAGGTAACAGTAAAGAACTCATCTACTTGGGTCTCCCTCTTGTTAAAGGAAGGCTTAGGCTATCATACTTTGATTTTCTCGTCAACAAGATTAGTAGGAGGATTGGGTATTAGAGTGGGAGATTGCTCAATTTTGAAGGTACGATTACTATTCTTAAAGAAGTTCTCAACTCGGTCCCAGTCTACTCTCTTCTCTCTATCCGGGTACCCTTAACAGTGACCAGGAAAATTGAGTGTTTCATGAAATCCTTCCTATGGGAATCACACAAAGGTATGAAGTGCAGAGCTTGGGTGAACTAGGAGAAGGTGTGCATGCCTTTAGAATATGTAGGCTTGGGTATCCTACCACTGAGGGTCACATAGAAAGCATGTTACATGAAGGTTGCATGGGAAATTCTGGAAGGCATGTCCATTTGGGCCATTTTGTGTAGGCAAAAGTACAAGCTTCCCAAGTGGAGAGAGGACTTGCTTCATCCATTCCATCTGAATCTTAGTTCATTTGCCTCCCTATTGGAAATAGATTTGGAAGTCCTTTCCCCTTGTCATGATGAGAATGTGTTGGGAGGTAGATAAGGGGGGGCCTCTCTTTTTTGTTTTCTAATTGGCATGGCTGGGATGAACCTCTAGCTTCTCTTAGATGCCAAGGGGTTACTTTGGATCTGATGACCAGGGTGTGTGATGTTTTGGATGCACACATGGGTGGGACATTTGCTTCCTTCTTCATTTTTTCCTACCCACAGGGGTTCAGCAAATTCTTTCTTGCGAGATCGGGTTGAAGCCGGACCTTTGTAACAAAGCCATTTGGATGCCTTTTGTATCAGGAGCCTTCTTTCTAGACTTTGAATCAACTGTCACCAATTCTCTTAGGGCACCAGTGTCTTTGGTCCTCAGTGGTTCCACTCAAACTAGTGGCACACATCTGGAGGTTGTTGCATAACACTCTCTGGTAGTGGATGACAGGGTCACTTCGTGCAGGATTTCCATGGTCTTGAGATGCCAATGTTGCGAGCACAAGTCTTATGAAGACTTGGACCACCTTTTCCTCAAAGGGGATGTAGCTCGGACCCTATGGGGCTGGCTGGAGGAGGTTCTAAAGCCCCTACTTCTATACAACAACCTCTCCATGGGAGGATCATTACGAAGGTTCTGGGGAGAAGCGGTACAATACTCTTTCCTCGGGGTCTTAAGGGGTCGTCTCCCACAAGTGGTCCTTTGGGCCCTCTGGAAGGATGGGTTCTCTAGCTATTTCGAGGGTAAGATCTTCTCAATGACATCCACATGGAGAAAGGCAATCAAAATGTTCAGTTGCACAACCAAACACGTCCTTCTTGATGAACTACGAGGGCTCCCGACCACTCAACCCTTGTGGGCGTCTCACCGCTACCCTTTCCTGCTATACAATCATGGGTTTATTGCTTGGTTGGGTCAGAGACTCCAGCATACGGCATGATCAAGATTAATTTGGCACTGAAGATGTGCAAATTGCGAGGGGTGAGGGTCAGCAGTGTGGCCGTCGGAGGCTTATCTTGGGATCATGACGGTAACCTACTAAGGGGCTTCTCTTCTCATGGCAAGGCCGGTAATAAGATTGAGGGGTACATGTAAGCCATCTTCTATGAGATTGATCTTGGGTCGCTGCACAGGGTTGAGTGATGCATTATTGACACCAACCTTCACCCGATGGTCCTCATGGTCTCGGGCACCAACAATATCCCTTGAAGGATCAATAAGATTGTGGGGAGTATTACTACTTCCTTGAGCCAGGAAGGATCCTCGATGCAAGGAGCAGAGAAGGAGGGTAACCAGGTTGCAAGGCTTCTAGCATTGTAGGGGAGCTTATGGATATCTATGTTTTTTGTTCTCTTTCTCTCGTGCCACTTCCGGTGAGGGAAGCTTACCTTAGAGATAGATAGGGGTATACACAGTTGATATGGGTTTTACATATGGGTGTAGAGTGAGTCTCTAATAGATGCTCAGGGTTTTTGTTGTGACCTAAGTTTTCTAATGTAAAGCACTTCTCATTTTTCCTGGCAAGGAACATGGTGAATGAATACCTCCTCTTCAACATAAAAAAGACCGATAAAAGGGTATATAAACCTGGAAGTCCAAGGAGACAAAAATGTTGAAGCAAATCTACACTCTATGCACGGAGAGGAACAAATGGATCGTTCACGAAGGAATAGAACAAGAGAAATAAAATTTCCCAAATTAAGAATCAATAGATATGAATTTTATGGGATTACGTGAGTCCCCCACCCACCCAATGGAATGCCTTATTAAATGTTACATTGACTTTGGTACAAATAATGGGGGTCAACTATTACTTCGGTACTTCACGAGATCCCACCGTAGAGATAGCCTTGTCACAGGGAACCCGGAATAGGGAATCTTAACCCCCAAATACTATCCAAACACCTAGCCCCTGTTTGGTTCGGGGCTGGATTTATGCAAGCATGTCTGTCTTGGACGAGTTTAGGCCTACTGGAGTCTGATTCTGTTTGGCAAACCAGTCTGTTTCTGTTTGGCAAACCAGTCTCATTCTGGGGGGCTGGACTCATTTCAGACTCGTTTCAAGCTGATTCTGTTTGGCTGTGCAGGATGGGTTTAGTCTGATTTTGTTTGGGAACTGTAGGCAGGATTAGCTGAATTTGTCCTATTCTCGCAGAACTGTTGTTAAAAATGTGGCCTTGTGATGTTGTTTAAACAGAAGTTTTAAAAAAAGTAACTAAAATATGAAATTGGCAGTCAAGCTACATGAAATATGAAATTGCCCTAATATATTTTGTTCATAACATAAACAAATTACATTATCGTCAGTAAAAGCAACTGATAATAATCATATTGTCTTCATTAGTGAAACATAAACGATCACCGATAATAACATAATTGTTTATGGGTGATCTTCATTAGGGGAGAAGGACAAAAAATGGGAGCAATAAACAGCCAAACTAAAGCTAATATTTTGACAAGGCACTTTGGGGAGACATTGTTGGATGTTTCCTGCATGTTATGGCCTCATCGTACTCGTCCCATGACACTGGGCATGGTTCCTGCACCGGCTGCTTGTTTTTTGTTTGATGTTGTCTTTTGGCCAATCAAACAACAATGGCAAATGAGGAACATGCTGACTGACTTTTCCCTTGAGGACTTTGCCCTTGACTTGATCATCGGTCCCGATTTTGCCCTCCTCGTTTGTGTGATTGCAACATGGTTTTGTGCATAAAAGGTTATCTTCAACATATTTATGAATTTTTTCTGGTGACATCAAAAGTTTTTCAAATTTTGCCCTTACCCTTGCCTTTGGACGCGATGTCGACATCTACAATTAATAAAAACAAAGGTATGAACAAATAACATAATTCGTAAAGTAATTGTGGCAATAAGATAATAATGAAGTAGGAAATTTGATCGCATTATGGTAGCAACATATAATAATGTAACACATAAGTAGAGAATGTATATTGTTGTGACGCAAAAACACAACTACATTTAGCACAAATGTTACAAGTTCATTTGTTTATTTCAATCGTCAGTGCTAAAAAAATCCCTGGTGGGTAAGTGTGACGCGTCGTCAAGAAGTTGCGTTCAATGCTTTGTTGCGCGGCCAATGTGGGGGGAGGCAATAAATCTGCCAATATGAAAATATTGTCTCTTACAAATTCTCTTTTGATGTATTTCCATCGCATTTGCAACTCAGGCAATGAAATGTAAGGGCCTCCTGTTATGTATAAGAACTGGTGCCATACCTCCATCCAAGCACGTGTATAGTATACTCCATTTACACATCTACCCACGTGATATTGGGTTCTCATCAAACCCCTGAGAACCATATCAAGCTCGTGTGACCAGATAAAAGACGGTGTCGGCGGTTGGCCAGCCATATAACAGATTCTGTAAGTAATATAATTTTCAAAAGTAAGGGTGTATATCACAATTAATTGTATTATTTGGTTTGAGCTAACGTTCAGAAAAAATTCGAATAATAACATACATCATTATTAAAACACTCATCAACATGAAGAAATTTTTCATACCACTTAAAATGTAATATGACGTTTATAAAAGTGCCTAAATTAAACGAGTGTATGATGTTCATAACATCCATTGATAGTCATTCTAAACAGAGAAGACAATGTAAATGCATTTGCCATTCAACCGTTTGATTTTAATGCAACATACAAACCATGGCATATTCGTTTTCAAGCAACAATCGACAACACTTATCACTAGAACTTCTAAATAAAAACAATAAAATGTATAACCGATGACGCAAATGAAAAGTATGGCCGCCATTCGACGTTACGACGTCATCGGGGGTGAAGGAGTGTCCAATAGAAGCCTACATTGTTCCTCCAGTTCTTCTACGTAGCGTTCTAGATAATCATGCTCATACTTTTTGTTGGTGTAAACATCATGGTGGTTGTGATGAATTTCAACAAAATCTTTCAAGTTCATAGCCTGACCCCACATTGACTTGCACTCGAGCGTGAGTAACGCAATCTCAGCTTTCAATGAATCAATTGTAGGCCTGAGATCGATTGCCCAACGAAAGTATCTGCAGCGATCTTTCCCCTAAAATGTATTATGAAGTTTACGTAAATGACAACGAATGTGTAACGTACAGAGTGGCTACCTAATATGTGTGTTTATACAAGCGCACCTCGCGAGAAGGACATATGTAATACATTTCGCCAGGTCTTTCATTGAGAATTCCAAAGTCATACAACCCTGCATCGTCAGTGTTAAGTCGCAAGCCTGCGTCTAACCCACAGTCACACCGCACAACTTCAGTTGGATTAATAGACATCTACACCATGCATTTGAATCAGTCAAAGGATTTATGGTAATGAAGATTGATTGAAAATTGAAACAATAACATACAAGATAGGCCCCATGGTTTGTTCAATCATAAAATCAAGGTTATATTATGAATGTTCAACATACATCAAAGATGTTATACATCTATGATGTATTGTAACCGTCCTCATTTGAAGTGTTGTCATCGCTAGTTATGTGAAGACGTTGGCGAAGATATTGGGACCTTGATCATAGATCTGTAATTTCTAATTGTAGCTTATCCGTGTCTGCTCTGGTGGAATAGACAAAGTCACACTGGGAAGACCATAGCTGACGTTCACTGCGTGCATATGCAAGTTGTGAAAGCATTGCAGCCCTAACGACGGTTAGTGTGGCAATTGTGGGTACAACCCGTTGCGCGGGCAACCTCATATGACATCTATTTTGATTCACAACCCTACCACACAAAATATGTCCTGTGTGGGTTGTTGTCTTCAAAACATCTGTTTTGTGCATCCTCGGCATCCATATATACGCGTACAGTGGATTGAAGGCCGCATTGACAGTGAGGCATTTCGTTCTCCATTTGAAGACCACCTATGTTGACACAATGTGACGATTCAGATCAGGATCCAAAAAAACAATTCGGGAATAAATCTATTACATATATTGTACTATCGCGACCCCCAAATGTGATTAGCAATGGATTCACGTAAGACTTCGCCCTCCCTTGAATTGGCCTGAGTTGAACCTTGCCCTGAACTCGGGGCAACGCTGGGTGGGGGGATAGAAGATGATGCATTCTCATCAAGTGGGTCATCTATTATGGTGTCGCCGTCATTTTGTCGTCGGATGAAATTTTGTAGGATACAACAAGCAAGTACGATGTGACACTACAAATGAATTGGATATGTCAACCCCTTCTTAAGGTACGCAAACCGTCTCTTCAGCACCCCAAATGCTCTTTCTACAATATTACGTAGTTGAGCATGTCTGTGGTTGAACATCACTTTCTTGCTGGTGTAGGAATGTCTGTTTCCTCGATACTCAGCAATATGGTATGCTGTGTTGCGATAGGGTGCAAGAAATTGACAAGTGTTGGCATACCCTGCATCTACCAGGTAAAACTTCCCCGGCGGAACTGTAAACCCGCTATGGGTCCTTGCCAATTGCAGGACCCTTTAGTCGGCAGCCGACCCCTCCCACCCAGTGAGGACATATGTAAACTCCATGGAGAAGTCTACTACAGCCATGCATTGAGAGAGACATTCCCTTTTCTGTCACGGTATCGATTTTGTTTGTCTCTGCTGACCAAGACAGGGATGTGTGTTCTATCAATAGCCCCTATGGCATTCTATAAACCAAAATAATGTTGTAAACATACAGAATGTTTGAAAATTAATTAAATTTATTAGGGGGGTAACTATTACCTTGAAGTATGGGTAGAACCTTGTGTTATGTAAAATGCGAGTATGTGTTATCGTGCATGTAGTTGCGGTTTACATGACAATGTAGTCATGGGTCAACGCACAAACAGTGTCCAAGACTTCGTTGAACTTTTTGCTAATGGTCTCACCGGAGTGAATGTAGTCCTCCGCCAAAGTACGATTTGTGTGTCCATGGCCAACCATCTGCAGGAAATAGTAGACTGCCTCAACTGAGGTGATGCCTCTAGTACCTCGCAAGAAGCCACGACTCTCAAGCTTGTCGACAAGGGCCATTATAGTTTGTGGACGCATCCGATATAGGTCATAAGCCCTTTGTTCATGACCGGTCAATATTTCTAAGACCTTTATGTGGCCACTCCAGATGCTAACAGACCTAGGGATACGAGGTGGTGTGGAGGCATCAACGTCTATTGCGTCCATGATTGAGTATGCAATAGAGTCAGCAATTAAATCACCAACGTGAATCACTGGCCACAACAAGGTATCTAATAAAAGGTTGTTGAGCATGTCATGTGTTTGTGGTTGATCATTGGCAGACATGATGCCTACATGTACAATGAAAACAACAACATAATAACTGCTACAACATAAGACAATCCAATTCACGTGCGAAAAATAAATTATTACAACACTCAATCAAATGAAATTGTACGGATATGTAATGTGTGTGCGGAAAAAAAAATTATTACAACAGTCAATCAAATGTAAATATTTGGATGGAAAATAATTAACATCAAATGCATACGAAATAAACCGTGCAATTATGTTTTCGATGGGCCAACATCACTGGATGTAGGAGACCACATCGGTGGCATGCCTGGGAAGTTGGGTGGCGGGATAAATGGTGGCTGAGACGATGTGCCTGGGAAGTTGGGTGCAGAGGAAGATGACATAAATGGTGGGTGAGACGATGTGGTATTGAAATTGGGTGAAGGGAATGGCGGCACAAATGATTGTTGAGATGACGTGTTGTTGAAGTTGGGTGAAGGGAATGGTTGCGGAGACGGGAAATAAAATGAAGGCATTAGAGGTACAGATGTGCCAAAACTGAATTGTGACCTTTCACAAAGGTCGTTTAACCATAAGGTTATCTTTGCAGGGGTGTTTTTGAGGCTAAGGTAGATGTTGCGGTTTATAGAATCCTTGATGGCGTTCACAAGTGCAGTAAAAACAGCGGTGGGGGCATCGGGGAAATTGTCATTAAACTGTTGTAAAATGTTTTCCAACTCTTCTTTTTCATAGGCTTTGGTCAACATGGATGTGCCTAACTCATGAACCTTTGTGTAAACCTGTGTGAACTCAGCCAGAACGTCATTGGAAAGACTACATCGCTCTTGCGGTGTTGATTGTTGTTTCCTGCGTGTATGGGTAGAATGACTCTTGCCCCCAACTGACGGGTTATCTGTTCCCCCATACCGTGTGCTTTCACCCTCACTTTGCACGGTAGCTGCAGGTACGCTACGCTCGTCTGTTGCCGATTCTGTGTACATGGGTGTATCACCCGCGCCTAAGTCGACACTTACATCATCCTCAGACGCAACATGTGCAGGAATCTGACCGTCTGTCGAAGACATTGCATGGTGTCCTCTAGCAATGTTCCTCCCCGCCATTAGCTCTATGTCGTAGTAGTGGGGAAACGGGCGCCTAAGCAACCTAGTCAGGTCCCTGTTTGCCTACGCTTTCAAAAATATGTGTATTAGGATAATCATGTTTACATGTACAGTCACAATTTGTTAGGATAAAAGTTCTATATAGTGTGCGTACCGCAATGGCCTCTTTCCACTCAGGGGTGTCCGGTACAATGGGCTTGTGCCTTTCTTTATCCCGTCCAATGCCACTCTTGTTGGTCAAACCCTTCAAATGGGCGTAGTCCTTTTTAAGGTTCTTCCAGCGACACCTTATCTGGTCTAACTTATACACGTTGCCAACCCTATTATTGACATCAGAAGTTATTTCCCTCCAAGAGTCCCTAGTAAAATTACCATCAATACACCTGCCTAGGTCATATTGTTTGCGCAATGCTATCACCACAGCGACATCAGACTCTCTTGTCCATACAATACGGTGGTTAGGGTCGACGAGAGGCATACTCGTGTAGTTGCTGCAATATTTGATGTCAATGACCGGTAACTAAGATGAACATAAATATATAACAACAACCATGATATCTTGACCGCACAGTATAGTGTAAATTACATATCTGCTGGTTCATATTACATGTCACCCACATTTAGGAAAAATTCTTCGAAAGATATTTAAACAAAAGTTGAAAATAAAAATATGGAAAGAAAAGTAGGCAAACACACCTGACTCAGATCAATTACATGGCACACACATTTTGTAAATATCAGATCTTGCATGTGTAAAATGATTTAAAAAATAGAAACAATGATAAATAAAATCAATAACAAGTGTGGTCTGTGGCAGAGTAAACAAGGTGAATAGCACACCACATTGTGCTTGATTTATAGGGTTATACAAATTACAGATATTATCAAATGACTCAATCTAATTCATAACATGAGATCACTAAAATTAAAGCACATTCATGAAGTTGTAACCAATGTGTTCAAACGCATGTTACTGAAGCACATATACATAAAAGAACAAAAACCTAACATGTCTATAGGGTTATAGTTTTTAACATGAGTCAAATTCTTTGTCTGAGATCATCACTCAAATTTTTTGTGCTAAAATACATTTCTATTTTTTAGTACCTTTACATAATCAGTGTAAATGTTTAATACAATTCATTCACAATAGAAACCATTTATTTATGTTCCTTCAATACTGATTCAATCAGCATATACACAAGCTTCATTGATTAACACCGAAAAACAAATAATGAAACACCAACGAGCATATAGGCAAGTTACAAATATACACAAATGAGACAAGCTTGATTGATTAACACCCAAACACAAATAATGAAATACCAATGAGCATGTAGGCAGGTTAATGATCAAATAGAATGATTAGACAGTTAACGATCAGAGATAAACCTTTTCAGCAGAGCACATGACTAACATTAGTACAGATTAAAAAGTTAAGCCACCCTTTTTTAACATGAGTTCAGGACTAAACATCAGAGATAAACCTTTTCAGCAGAGCACATGACTAACATTAGTGTAACATGATTTACTTGTTCCTACATTCTACTGTCCATATAAAAGGTCATTTACAAAAAACAAATGATTCATCTGAATGAGGTACTCCTCCCTGGACCTATCATCATCTAACATTTGATATAAGACACATCTTCATAGCATCATTTAACATCCCCATAACTTCTTCATGTCTAATAAGAACACAAGAATATATGAACGTAGAATCCTAGATCACTTTCACATACATTACATTTTATATTTTGTCACATATTCATATAGGTAGATCATAGGGCATACATTTCCATATGGTTCAAACTTCTGCAAAAAAAAAGTATACCTTTACAATTAATTTATACCTTTGAATGTCCCAATGAGAGCACATGATCTCAAAACAGGAGAGGTACAAACTGAAAAACGTTTGGTAATTACTCCTTAACCAAGATGGAATGCATACCCAGCCCCAGTAAGGAATAATGGATGAATGAGAACCTTTTGTCTGACTGGTTTACAGAGAAATCATATCGACCAGGGAATACAGACTCACTAATATGACAGCAGAGGAAAGGATACTCCTTAACCAAGATGGAATACAGACTCACTAAGAAAAATGCATTTCAAGCTTCAAATGCAAGTGGAGTGTGGTGTATGACTAAAACCAAGTCAAGTCTAACATCTTTCTGAAAAGCCAGCAATAGGTAATGGTGTATGCTCCATATCACCATATTCAGCCATCAAACAAACGTATAGTACCATCATTTAACATCCCCATCAATTAATGTCTAATAAGAAGACAAGGATATATGAAGTTATAATCCTAGATCACTATCACATATATAACATTTTAAATTTTATCACATCTTCATATAGGTAGAGTAAACAACGGGACGAATGCCATGCTCGTCCAGAGCATCAAAACAATAAGAACTATGTTCTGTGCAGAGTAAACAACGGGAAAAGAATCAAAAGCAACAACATTAAAAAAATATATGCTTTTAACTAGGAAAAGGAGTCAACTATTTCGTACTTAACATCATATAAACCCAATCTAACAACTGATAAACTCAACCGAAATGACGATAACATCAGATTCAACTGTACATGTTTCGATAAAGAACACCATTTCACAGATGTTTTGGTACTTATTCGACATTGTGCCCTAATCGACATTAACCGAAATAACCCTCTACCCTACCCAGAGACCAACCTGAGCAGAATTTCCCCTTGGAGTGACGACGGAAGCGGCGGAACCTGGGCACAAGCGTCGACCTGGGCAGTGCCGACAGACCACGAGCGAGCGGCAATGATCTTCTACGGAACACCTCGCAACACTTCAACGAAGAGGCTTGTATAGAAGTCGAGCACCTCGCAGCACCACACCCCCAATTTAAAGGCACAACACTGACTGGGGTTTCAGATTCCTCTGTGCCGCCTACGCCTTCTTTTGTGGACGACATGACCAATCATGGCAGACCTAGCGAATGGAGATAAGCATCGGAACCTTGCTTTTGACCGACCTAGCTCAGCGGTGGCAGGCGGCAGGAAGCGTAGCGGCCGCTTGACCGGGCCAACCATGGCAGATCGAGGCAGCCTACTCGCATTTACTTCACGGGCGAGCATGACAGAAGGTAGGCAACTGTGGATTCGTGATGAGGGAGAAGATGCCAGCCAGCAGCGCCGAAGCTAGCTGCGTCAGGAGCAGACAAGGGGGGAAAGCTGCTTCGCCAGGGAGAGAGGGAAAGATGCGTCGCGAGGGACGCGAGGGACGAGTGTCGGGGTACTGACTAAACCCGGTTTGAGATTCCAAACCTGCCTCTACCTGTACTGCGTCAAGCTCCAAAATGGGACTGACTAAACTCAAAACGGGGTCTGAACCAGTCTCCTTGCCAAACAGAAACCCAGCCCGAGCCGGACTGGTTTGGTCCTACGTGTCGCTACGCGACAAGGCCTAAACCCGGTCCACGCCCGAACCAAACAGGGGCCTAGTGGTTGCCATCTGGAAGTCTAGCCCGCTGCTGCGCGGGGCTTATGCCCCACGATGGGACTTATGCCCCACGATGGGACTTACTGGCTTGGGACTAGACCTATAAATGGTATTCGAAATCCACACATTCATTTCGGATTCGACTTCAAAATTTTAGATCTGAAATTTTCACACCGAGTATCAGATGTTGCTATATCCATTCTTAAAAAATCTAAAATTGACAAATATAAACATATAAAAATTTAGACACTTTAGCATATATATTTAATGTAATACCTAATATTTCATGCATATGATAGATTTATTAACATTAAATATGATTTTTGATTCAGATTGGATATTTGTTTGAATTTGGATATTCATCTATTTAGATCGTTTCATATAGGAGCCACTGAGTATCAAATTGGATATCAAATCAAACATTTTCTTCGAGATTTGAATGTCAGATATAGAGCTATCATTCTATCTTCAATCTGTTTATAAGTGTACTCGGGATGACTGGACGAGTCATCTTCATGGGCGAGAACTAAGAAACCGGAAGCCCAACTAGACTCCTACCCGGGTCATCCATCCAAGTCCGTCTAAGCCAAGGCGGCGACGCCCTCCGGGCTTTTGGAAGAGCATAATCAATCACCATCATTTCCCTACTTTATTTTGGTCCCCCAGCCAAAAGCCGACAAGATATGTAGTGCGAGTGAGCAGGCAATGAGTGACCATTACCCACCCACCCCAAGTTCTTTAAGCACCCATCTTCATTCTGTTCGTCCTTTCATTCCCAGAATTATCTCAGGTCTGACCTGACTGACACCCTCTCTTGTTCCGGCGTGCTCCCACCACGTGTCCCACTCGTGATAGCAATGTAACATTTTTATCAATAGATTAAGAACCAACAGATCTTTTGGCCAATCTGAGGAACAACAAAGTCCTTCCTTGCTTGTTAGCTCACATGTACCTCGATGTCAGCCAACCAATTGCTCACAAAAAGATCCAGTCTTGATGGGGTCTTTTCTAAGGACGTGTTGAATTCCATCCTGGCCGCACGAAAAGGCCACTTTTTCACAAACGGCTAGATCAAACCCAGAGGCATTTTCGGGTAAGAGAAAGTTTAATTTTGGCACTAAGATTTGGCAATCTTCTTACAACCCTCTCTCATGCACAACATGCATACGAACACAGTTTTAGTCATTGTCATCTTCATCTCCCGCTATTATGTTCTCTCATTTTCCCTTTCCGCCTGAAACCTAGATCGATGTTCCCTCTCTGACGATGACGGCAAGATAAATCTAGACCGATCATTGGTGTGGTTGGTTATTTTAGGACTCAAATGGCCTTCATCGCCTGAACCGGACTAAGATCGCTATTGCCTCTCGACGGCGGCGGCGATATGGCGGCGGTGAGATAAATCTTGACTGATCGTTGTTGTTGGTTATTTTAGGGCTCAAACGGCCTTCTACGCCTCAATCGGACTCCTTGTGGATTTTGTTGTTGTTACGTGATTCTACAAATAACTGAGATATATGTTTAATTTGTTTTGCATGTACACTAACTGAATTTCTTTAAAAGTGGGCTCTTTTCACTAAAAGGAAACTCTTTTATTCTCGTAAGTTTTGTTCGCTTCTCCCCCCCCCACACCTTTTTCTCGAAAAAAGGATATGATTTCCTTTATTTTGCATGTACATTGACTTTATTTCTTAAAAAGTTGTTTTTTTAATTGAAAAGAGGTTGTTTTATTCATATTGTAGAGGAAAACATGTGTAAAGGAGTGATTTTTAATATCATAGCTAGTTACATCTGTAAAGGATTGCTTTTTCATATCATATACTGTCATTTTTCATGTATTATTACATCATGGCCGACGAATGGATGAACCAGGTTGACATGGATTTAAAGGAACTTCAACATATTCGTCGTTTAGAAGTTTTTGTGTCCTCACGACCCCAAGTTTTAGTTGATGATGTGCCATCGTCACCTTGCCAAGGAGCTCAACAAAAATGCTAATCATTCAGAAGATGGTGTGTCCTCACGACACCAAGATTCAATTGGTGGTGTGCCATGGTCACCTCGCCAAGGAGCTCAACAAGTACAAGTCTTCTATCTGTCGCCATCATCACGCCAAGATGTCCAACAGAGAAATTATGTCAGCAATACATCTTTGTTTGACATAGATTTGAATGAGATGGGTTCTCAAGAATAGGGATGGAAAGGAATATCATAAGAATTTTCACAAAGAGATTTCTCAGAGAGGCACATCTCCTTCCGCATATCTGTCTTGCATAGATATTCCTGATGTGGAGTCACATGACGTTCAGATTGAAATAGATCTAAATCAAACATGTGCGACTTCTAATATCACTGGAGACGAGATTGATGTGGAAGTTAATCAGTTAACCTCTGATGGTTAGTCCATATACTGTCCTTTATTAATATTGTCATTCCTTTTTAGCTTATCGTCATTCCTCATCTCCCTCTCTTTGCTATGGCTCTCTTCCTCCAACTTCCTTTTCTCAAGTTATTCAGTTAACCTCTGATGGTTAGTCCATATACTATCCTTTACTAATATTGTCGTTCCTTTTTTGCTTATTGTTGTTCCTTATCTCCCTCTCGTTGTTCTTTCTCTCTTCCTCCAAGTTCCTTTTCTCAAGCTAGTGTTCTCTCTTTATCTTGTTACTATCGTTGTTCCTTTTTACCTGATTATTGTTACTTTTCTCATCGTCATCTATTTCCTTTCTCGTTATCCTTGTATTCATGATTTCTTCATCTTTTCCTTTTCTCATTCCAGTCATTCCTTTTCTCCTTTCCTTTTTCTCATTCTAGTTGTTCCTTTTTTCCCTACATGTATCATGCTTACTTGCTTTTCTTGTTCCTTTTTTCATGTTGGATGAGCATTATTTATTTCTTTTAGACGTGATTAATCTTGATGTTTTTCATGATCTTATATGAACTTGATAAATAGGATTACTGGGAAAACCTTGAATTTATCTCTGTACAAAAAGCAAATCAGTTCTATAATGATTATGCTCATCAGAAAGGGTTTGCCACAATGATTGATTGGGAGAAGAAGTGTAAAGGCAAGAACATGGATCATGAAAAGATTCAGTATATATGATATCTCTATAATAAATAAGGCTTTCGAAATTGAAGTATAATGAATGGCACTAGTTCAAGCAAGAATTGATAAATCACCTATTAGGAACTTAGAAGTGCCGTAGAGAAGAAAGGATCGGGTGCAAAGTGCATATTAGTACAAATCTTCATCGCCAGCTTAATGTGTACAAGATAAGTGAATGGGTTGTTGATCATAACCACACACTTCACCCACGAGAATAGGCACACCTTCTTAGATCCAACTGAATTGTTTTAGATGTGCAAGGAGTTGTAGCAGAGATCAACGAAGATGTTGTAATTCAATTAAGAAGTTCTTACGATGCAATGTCTTTGGTGGTCAGTTGTCACGCCCACATCCCATGATTACCACCAATAATGAGATTAGGGCATGACTTTGAGGATTATACTTAATACAAAGTTCACTCCCTTACTTTTTTTCTTCTTTTTCTTTATTTCATTTCAAACTCTTTATTTTTCTCACATGCAATCACATAAACAAACTTTACAAGAGAATTACACTTTTATTTCTCTAATATGATCTCAACATTAATGATACACATACATACATTCATTCATTCTATTTCTCACACTTCCGTGTACATACAACATGACAAACAAATACATTCTCTCTTATCAAAGAAACAAAGATATAAGACATCATTTACAACTCTCTCACATCTATACAAGGACCTAGAGTGACAGGGACCGACTGAACTTAATTGATCTCATACATAACTCATGTGGTAGATCTACTCTGATGCATTGACCTTCTTCAAGTCCATGTGATTTTCCAAAAACTTGTGAGTAGAGGGGTGAGCCTACTCACTCAGTGAATGAGTACTTCAAAGAAACAGTCTAAAGCACTGGTATAATTATAGATATACTTTTGAGAAACCGATATCAATTATAACAGTAGTATGCTTTAAAGAGTCTAATCATTGACAATCATAAATATGGAAGAATACTCTAGATATCTACAAGAGTAAATCAATATATGAAATGCTTTATTGATCATAAAGAGAACTAATAATTTAGAAACATTCAAAATATTAATTGAATAACTGCACACACTTGTTTAACCTCTCATTCATCTTATTATGCCCTGAACCCACATGAGGTGTACCACAACATGTGAAAGAATTGCAGCAAGCTACAATCTCAATGTACAAGGCTTAGAAGCATGCCCGGGTTCCTAAGCCTATATCTCGAGTAAGACCCGTCTATAGCGGGCCTCAGCACGTCTGCCTCTCGGCAGCTCATGGGAGCGGTCAGATATCTCAGACTCCACCTCTCAACCTGGGTACTCAGGCGGTGAGTCAAAACCCTTAGGCTTATTGTGCATCAGTGGACCTACTGATCACTGATCACTCAACATGTAACACAGGTACCACCGGCATCCCCAGTTGGTGTTGGGTACCACACAACTGTAAGGAGTCTGCCCTACTGGTCAAGACCCCTACACCCTACTGGTGCGCTCCAGCTTACCTTGATATGGACTACCTCCAGTCGGGAAGTTGTTTCCTCCTCATAGTGCATGCCTCGTCCTGTAAAGATTCTATAGTATTCAGGGCATCTACATGTCTAATTCACTCTTTGAATTCACAATTCAATCATCACATCAACATATCTTTGTTCATCTTTGTAAATTGTTCATTTCATAAACCATCTGATAACATTTACCATAACTGAACTGTTAAGCATCACCACATCTCAAACTGAGAAACATTGATATCACAATACTTGTTTCACTGAACACCCTATCATTAGGGTTTCATTTACCTCATTCACTTATCACATAACTCGCATAAGGATTGAATTCATCATAATATCATTCAATAATAATTTCTCTCAGCAGTTCACATATAATTGAATATATATATATGTGTGTGTGTGTGTGTGTGTGTGTGTGTGAAACCCTGTAATAAACTGAACTAGGGTTTCCATGCCAAATGAAGTGCAAGATCATATATGTAATTCACATAAAAATAAAACAATCATTTATAACCAAGAAGATTCAACTCGTCAATTTATTTATTCAATCATACAATAATTCCAGTCATAGACGAAAATATTAGATTTTAGTATATTCATGTAACCTCTACAAATACATTAAAATTTCTCATTTAAATGGATTGCAGTCATTTCTAATGTAATTTCATAATCTGAAATTCATCACAATAGAGGAATAATTCATATCAAATCATCTTGCAAAAGCTAGATCAAATCAACCATTCAGGGTTGTATATGCATACTAATCAATTGAACATTATTAACGATTTAACTAATTTTCGTGCAATCTACTATTTAAAGGAAGTACCCAATCACCCTAAGGTATGAAAACACCCTAAAAACATAGCCCATCTTTGAAGATCTCAAATCCATATCAAGATCCTAGAAAAATATGTGATTTCTTCTTCCTTTCAACCCTAAATGGGGCCTGCTCTAGGTAGAAGACGAGATTAAAGGTTAAATCAAACCTCCAAATCTCTAGATCAAGGGGAAGTGAAGAGAAGAAGGAATCTACGGTTAAAACTACTTACCAAGTTGACTTTATAGCAACATCTTTTGATTTCTGTTGTTTTTCACACTCTTCCCCAAACATCACCCCAGAAATCGTCCTCCAAGTTTCCCCCTCATAGAGCAAGATGTCTAGGATGATAGATGATTGAATCGCGATTCCAACACACTTTGTTTCATTAAAAACGGATAAACATAGCTCGAGATAAGATCATTCTTCGATTTGTTGTCTTGGGTGGCGTCGGTCGCGGTCGCGGTGTCGACGCAACGTCGCGGTCACAATGTAGACTGCGGGTCATGGTATCGACGCAGCGTCATGGTCGCGGTGTCGATGCAGCGTCACAGTGGAGGTGTAGACTGCGGGTCGCGGTGTCGATGCAGCGTCGATAACGGTCCTCAGTACATGCTTACTAAAAAGGGCATAACTCTCTCATTATAACTCTGATTTGGTTCATTCATTTTTTGTTGGATTGGTAATTAAATTCTCTAAAATATTACAATATTATTTTAATAATATTGTCAAATAAAAAACCACTTATTAATTATTTCCTCCAATGTCATTAACTCTTTTCTTGCACACATGTATGGGTTAATGTTATCTTAACCCCAACTCAGATCTTTATAGTATGCTTAAGTGATGATTATGAGTTGCCCAAAAAAGTATTTAAGGTACCAAATTTAAGACAAAGCACAACATAGAATATTACTAACAAAACATGATAAGCATTAAGATTATCTTAAAACTCGAGGATTACCAGGAAATCTAGGAACGGGTTGTAACAATTCCCCCCCTCTAATAAAAATTTCGTCTCGAAATTTCTAAAAGAGGAAAAGATGCTTGTTAAACATCTCCAATTATACCTTCCAAGTAACTTCTTCTACACCATGATTCCTCCAAAGAATCTTTACTAATGGTATCTCTCTCTTTTTAAGATTTCGAATACTACAATCTAGAGTTTTGTTTTCAACATTGAGTCATTTGTTCCTCTTCAAATCACAACTTTTAAAAGATATAAAATGTGTGAAACATAATTTCTCATCTCATCATCACATGGTACTATTCACTTTCCATTCATGAGACTACACTAGTCATCACACTATCATAAGAAATAAATCATTTTCACAATATCATAGGGTATCAACCCTTATCAACACAAGAGGATTACACCTCATCCAGTGCTCAACCATGCCCAAAGGTCATTAAGACCATCATATTATTCCCTACAAGATTATCATTATCTTTTCACGCCTTATAACAAGGATCAACAACATTACTTACATATAATACACCGGATCAACACAATGTTGCATTAATGAGCTAGGAAATATTCATAAATAATCACATAAGGGATATATTAACATTAAGAACATTCCTTTATTACATCAACATGTAAGGAACCTAGATATGATTAACATTCATCATATTCATAATGCACATGTTTAGCATAATAAAGTATCAACCATGTGGCTATGATAACCACCAATTAACACATTAAGGTTATGATCATATTAAGGAGGTTATTTCACCATCATGCCATCATATAAGAAGGTTAAACATGGATACTCATCTTTATCTATTTGTATTATAATTAGGTTCAACAAGATAAATCATATTAATGTTACTAATCAGAACTTATACCCAAACCTTTACTCACGGCATCCCCATTGGATCATGGATGCATAAGGTGAAGCATCACCATCACCATCACATTCCATATTATTCTCAAGTATGAACCCACAAATAAATCAAGATATAACGATTGTGTTATAGCATACTAGGGTTTCAACAACAGTAACAGAGTATTCCATGATTGTATTAGTCATTCAAAGACTATTCATACCCAATTACCATCACTTAGTTATATTAAAGCTAGGTATAACAAGCTATACCTCATTAGAGTTACATATCAATACAATATGGTTATCATCCCTTCTATTCATATGAGTGAATAGGTAAGACTACCTTATTCAGGGTAACCCTCCATTTGTTTTATCATCATTTGACCCATATCACCATACCACAATTGTACAATACTAAGATGGATTAATGGTATGAATTACTACAACTATCAGACACCTTTAATTAACATATTGGTTTCACATGTACACTGAAATCATACTTAGAACTCATTTACATCCCTCATTATACCTTCAACAAATTACACTTCTAAAAACAAATTCACATATTAATGAAAGCCATTGTTTTCTCTTATCTCCTCATTCATTACTACTTACTTCTTGTTACTTATCCTTCTCATTTTGATCATATAGAATAAACATCCTAAAACTGAAACATACAAGGTAAGAATAGATTATTCATCATTCTTGATATCACTACAAGAATTTGTTTTAGATTACACTTTTCTCATCTTACACTTCTCCTTTTGTTCAAAACACACTTGTTACATTTTAAATTTATTTCTTACCCTTTGCTTTGAATCATTTTCATATTTTTTATCAACCTTTCAGATTAGCTACCTTTAAACCCTGGATTACTATCAGTGCTAGTTTACTTCTCATAGTGCAAATCTCATGATCTTGTTTTATAGAGATGCTAGTATTCAAGGTCAAGTCACTAGTGGCATCCCTTGAACTACTACAACTCTAAATTTTCTAGGGTTTTGTCCTTATCAATAGCATAATGTTATTGTGATGTGATTTTGCTCCCTTAATTTTGAAATTTAAACTTTGGATCTCACAAGTTTTACTAATGTCTTCCTTATCTTATCAATTGAATTTCCTTTCTTTTACTTGGCCATTCAAATAGGTTACATTCTTAATTTACCCTTCTAGGGTTTCATCATTATATTGTGTGTCATTATTACATTCACTAGATGTCTCTACCATAGTGGTTATGCATCATATATGATTCATTTTCTTATCACTTCATTCCCACCGTGTTCTCATTAAGTAATATATGAAAGAGAAGATGATTCTGAGACTTAGAATTCTGATCTTCAAACATCCCCTTAATACCTTTCTTGTATGTAGGTTTAATTGGTTATCAACAAGGATACTTGACTAATAAGCACTTTCTTGAATCTCCTAACCTATTTCTTTTATAATCTATATTAATCCATCATGTTTCAAACCCTTCCTTACTTTCCATAATCCTCTTACCATATACTACTCTTCCACCTATCATCTTTAACTTCTAATTTTCTCTTATGATCATGTTGCTTATTCATGTGTATGATCATGTATACCATGTTGCACATATTTCTTTTTATCCTTCTACTAATGTAAAGTTGAAACTCTAAATCAATAATCTCTCTACTAGTTTCACCTCACGTTTAATACATTACATATCCTTCATTTTAAATCAAACGGCTCATGCATGGGTCAAACTTAGTTTCTCTTTCAATCAAGTTTTTTTTCCTTCCTGAATATAGTCTACCTTTGTATGACTTATTCATTTTCTAAGCTACACTTTTGTTCTTATTTTAGAAACTATTTTTTTAGTCTATAGTGACTTAGAATCCAAAGGTAGTAAGGATGAATGTATTAAACTTCATAATTAAGGTATACATTCCATGCTCTCAATTATGTCATGTAATCCTTATCCCTTAATCAAGCTCATCATTTATAACATTTCCCTTTAATTCAATTAAGTTTCTTGTCCTGGTCTTATGATTCACATGTTCATCTAATTCTCTTTACTTTAACTCTTCTGAAGACTCTTCAATTCTATGTAATTATTGTATACTTAACTCTTTTCTTCTATTTTCCCTTTGCTTTGGAGTACATAAAAGCATTGTACTCGATTATATGATCCATTCATCACGATTGATTCTTACCATCTTGGCCCTTACATACATTTCTCATATCTTTTCCATATTTCATATTTAGAGTTCATATAATACTAATCATTAAACTTTATCTGAACCTTATGTCGTGATCCTTTATTTCCAATTAAGGGTTTCTCATATGAGTCCCCAAAGTTGGATCTCAGATATCAGTTCCAACTGATTCTTAGCTATTCTAATCTTTCCCATCTATTTCAACATCTTAGTGTATGTACACTATCACTCTGATGTGGGTCTAATTTATCCAGAGTCTACGCTTATTATATTTTCAATAGGAGTCATTAGATCCCAGTAACGCACCCTTCCAGCCAAACCAGGACGAACCTGTAGTCCTGAAGCCAAGAGCTACTCAAGATTAATGAACTCCTATTCATCTCAAACATGTGGAAAGAATATCCACTGAGGGCAAACTCATTTAAACATAACTTCTAGTCTACTTGATACAAAGAATAACTGGATCAACTTCATGATACACAACAATATAAAAGAACCATATATATTCTACAAACTGATAATCTGAATTCATACTTACAAGAGAATTTTAATTGATCTCCAATCAAAGAAGCACTATAAAGCAAGAGTTGTATCTCATTCTATGTTTAATCTCTTACTACTTCATTACTTTCTAGTCTCCTAACCCTAAGATTTCTAGGGTTTCTCTCTATCCCATCCTTCCTCTGCATACCTGTCCAGGGCATCTAGAGAAGAATAGACAGAGTAGCTTGATACTAGTCAACCTAAGTATTTAGATACCGGGCCAGGGTATCTAAATACTCATACCTCCCAGATCTATATACACATCACCTACTATCTACCACACTTATAACCTTGACTTTCTATCCTAATGGTCCCTGATGACTCAGCCTAAGCTCTGATACCAAAAGATTATCATGCCCGCATCCCATGATTACCACCAATCATGAGATTAGGGCATGACTATGAGGATTATACTTAATACAAAGAGCATTCCCTTACTTTTTTTCTTCTTTTTCTTTATTTCATTTCAAACTCTTTGTTTTTCTCGCATGCAATCACATAAACAAACTTTACAAGAGAATTAAAATTTTATTTCTCTAATATGATCTCAACATTAATGATACACATACATACATTCATTATGTTTCTCACACTTCTGTGTACATACAACATGACAAACAAATACATTCTCTCTTATCAAAGAAACAAAGATACAAGACATCATTTACAACTCTCTCACATCTATACAAGGACCTAGAGTGACAGGGACCGACTGAACTTAACCGATCTCATACATAACTCATGTGGTAGATCTACATTGACCTTCTTCAACTCCATGTGATTTCCCTAAAAATTGTGAGTAGAGGGGTGATCCTACTCGCTTAGTGAATGAGTACTTCAAAGAAACAGTCTAAAGCACTGATATTGTAATGCCCTGGCCCACTGCCCAAGGCTCTAGTAGAGTTTCAGGAATGATGACTGGCCCCACAGACCACCACTAGCCTTAACTGCGCACTTTGTCCACAGTGACGTGCAAGCCAGGATCAACTTCCTGACTGGTCACCCATCCTAGTACTACTCCAAGCTAAGCACGCTTAACTATGGAGTTCTTTAGTGATGGGCTCCCGGAAAAGGAGGTGCACCTTGGTGATATGGGTAGTCCAATCATTCCTTTTAAGATCAACTTATCTGAGGCCTCAAATCCTGGGATGTTACAATCTCCCCCACTTAGACTCTTGACGTCCTCATCAAGGCTCAACTATATGGCCTCATAATCTGACCCCATTTCAGTGCAGACCCACAATGGCCCATGGACACCCAGCTCCCGTCCACGGCTACCAGCGCAACGGCGGCTCCATCTCGTCTCTACGGATAGCCCTTTCCAACTTGCCTGGACCGCACGGCTCAAGACTGGCATGCCACATGCCCATGTGGGCCTCACCTACTGGAGGGGTTATGGCTCTGATACCATTTGTAATGCCCGGGCCCACTGCCCAAGGCTCTAGTAGAGTTTCAGGAATGATGACTGGCCCCACAGACCACCACTAGCCTTAACTGTGCACTTTGTCCACAGTGACGTGCAAGCCAGGATCAACTTCCCGACTGGTCACCCATCCTAGTACTACTCCAAGCTGAGCACGCTTAACTATGGAGTTCTTTAGTGATGGGCTCCCGGAAAAGGAGGTGCACCTTGGTGATATGGGTAGTCCAATCATTCCTTTTAAGATCAACTTATCCGAGGCCTCAAATCCTGGGATGTTACAGATATAATTACATATATAATTTTGAGCAACTGATATCAATTATAAAAGTAGTAAGCTTTAAAGAGTCTAATCATTAACAATCATAAATATGGCAGAATACTCTAGATATCTGCAAGAGTGAATCAATATATGAAATGCTTGATTGATCATAAATAGAATGAATAATTCAGAAACATACAAATAGTAATTGAATAATTGCACACACTCGTTTAACCTCTCATTCATCTTATTATGCCATGAAACCACATGAGGTGTACTATAACATGTGAAAGAATCACAGCAAGCTACAATCTCACTGTATAAGGCTTAGAAGCATGCTCGGGTTCCTAAGCCTATATCTTAAGTAAGACCATGTCTACAGTGGGCCTCGGCACGTCTGCCTCTCGGCAGCTCATGGGAGTGAACGAATACCTCAGACTCCACCTCTCAACCTGGGTACTCAGGCAGTGAGTCAAATCCCTCAGGCTTATTGGGCATTGGTGGACCTACTAACCACTGATCACTCAACATGTAACATAGGTATCACCGGCATCCCCAGTTGGTGTTGGGTACCACACAACTATAAGGAGTTTGTCCTACTGGTCAAGACCCCCGCACCCTACTGGTGCGCTCCAGCTTACCTCGATCTGGACTACCTCCAGTCGGGAAGCTATTTCCTCCTCACAGTGCAGGCCTCATCCTGTGAGGATTCTACAGTGCTCAGGGCATCTACATGTCTAATTCAATCTTTAAATTCACAATTCAATCATCACATCAACATATCTTTGTTCATCTTTGTAAATCGTTCATTTCATAAACCATTTGATAACATTTACCACAACAGAACTGCATCACCACATCTCATACTGAGAAACATTGATATCACAATACTTGTATCACTGAACACCCTATCATTAGGGTTTCATTTACCTCATTCACTTATCACATAACTTGCATAAGGATTGAATTCATCATAACATCATTCAATAAGAATTTTTCTCAGCAGTTCACATATAATTGAGTATATATATATATATATGAAACCATGTAATAAATTGAACTAGGGTTTCCATGCCAAATGAAGTGCAAGATCTTATCTGACATATATGTAATTCGCATACAAATAAAACAATCATTCATAACCAAGGAGATTCAACTAGTCAATTTCTTTATTCAATCATACAACAATTTCAGTCATAGCTGAAAATCTTAGATTTTAGTATATTCATGTAACCTCTACAAATACATTCAAATTCTCATTTAAATGGATTGTAGTCATTTCTAATGTAATTTCATAATCTGAAATTCATCACAACAGAGGAATAATCCATATCAAATCATCTTGCAAAAGCTAGATCAAATCGACCATTTAGGGTTTTACTTGCATACTAATCAATTGAAAAATATTAATGATTTAACTGATTTTCATGCAATCTACTACTTAAAGGAAGTACCCACTCACCCTAAGGTCTGAAAACACCCTAAAAACGTATCCCATCTTTGAAGATCTTGAATCCATATCAAGATCCTAGAAAAATCCACAATTTCTTCTTCCTTTCAACCCTAAATGAGGCCTGCTGTAGGTAGAAGATGAGATTAGAGGTTAAACCAAACCTCCAAATTGTTGGATCAAGGATTTCAATCAAGGGGAAGTGAAGAGAAGAAGGAATCCACAGTTAAAACTACTTACCAAGTCAAATTTATAGCAACCCCTTTTGATTTTTGTTGTTCTTCACATTATTCCCCAACAATCACCCCAAAAATCGCCCTCCAGGTCGCCCCCTCATAGAGAAAGATGTTTGGGATGATAGAGGATTGAATCGTGGTTCCAACGCACTTCGTTTCGTTGAATACGGATAAGCATAGCTCGCGATAAGATCGTTATATGATTTACTATCCTGGGCGGCATCGATCGCGGTCGCGGTGTTGACGCAGCGTCGTGGTCACGGTGTCGACGCAGCGTCGGTCGCGGTCCTCAATACATGCTTACTAAAAAAGGCATAACTCTCTCATTTTAACTTCGATTTGGTTCATTCTTTTTTTTTTGGATTCATAATTGAATTCTCTACAATCCTACAATATTATTTTAATAATATTCTCAAATAAAAAATCATTTATTAATTATTTCCTCTAATTTCATTAACTCTCTTCTTGCACACATGTATGGGTTAATGTTATCTTAACCCCAATTTAGATCTTTATAGTATGCTTAATTGATGATTATGAGTTGCCCAAAAAAGTATTTAAGGTATCAAAGTTAAGACAAAGCACAACATAGAATATCACTAACAAAACATGATAAGAATTAAGATTATCTTAAAACTCGAGGATTACCAGCAAAGTTAGGAACGGGTTGTAACATCGGTGGATGTGAGAGCATTGGGTTTCTTCAAATGGATTTAAAGAATCATTTGAGGCATAGGAGACAAAAGACATTGATAGCTGGTGAGGCCACTTCTCTGCAAGAGTACTTCCGCAATGAAGCATACAGCAACCCATCATTTTACTATGACATTAAGGTTTATAGTGAAGAGAGAATTGCAAACATCTTCTGGGTCGATGGGAGGATGAATCTTGATTATTGGTTATTTGGTGATGTGATTTATTTTGATACAACTTTCTAGACAAACAAAAGCTACCGACCATTAGGTACCAAATGGAATCATGTGTTCCATTATTCTACAACAGTGTTCTTATATCGGATATCATGTGTTCCTGTATTCGAATCGTGTGTTCCTGTATTCAAAATTTGTGTTCCAGTATTCTACAATATGTGTTCCTGTATTCTACAATATGTGTTACAGTATTCCACAATATGTGTTCCAGTATTCTACAATATGTGTTCCAATATTCTACAATTTGTGTTCCAGTATTCTACAATATGTGTTCTAGAATTATCCAGTATTTGACAAAATGTGTTCCAGTATTGAACCATATTTGTTCCATTATAATAAACTTCCATGTTATTCCTTTATGAACAAGTATTGAAACATATTTTCTCCTCCATTCCAATTCATGTGCTCCGGTATTTGACTCATTTATTCCTGTATTCGACATGTGTGTTCCTGTATTGAACCATATTCATTCCATTAAGTTGAAGTGACATTTTTATGCAGCTTCATTTGTAGGTTTTAACCACCACTGACAAGGTGTCATATTCAGTGCAACCCTCCTCTATGATGAAACTATTGAGTGGTTATTTGGAACGATTCTATAATGCATGTCAGCAAAGTCATCTTTAACTATTTTCACAGATCAAGACGCCGCAATGGATGCATCTATAAGAAATGTTCTCCCTGGTACATTCCATGTTCTATGTACATGGCATATATTACAAAATTCTCAGAAGAACCTCACTCAGTTATTCACACCTATTTTGCATGACCATCTTACTATCCTTATGTATGAAGTTGAAAATGTAGATGAATTCAATTTTCTTGGACAAAGATGGTTGAAGAATGGTTTCATGATGGGCCACACCACTAGATTTACATAATACATGGCTATCGCAAACAATGGTCCTCAATTTGGGTAAGACAACATTAGACTGGTGGTATGAAATAGACCCAACTCAGTGAATCATGCAATGGTGTAATGAGGCTCTTTCTACAACCAAATCATAACTTGGTTCAGTTCTTTACACACTTCAATAGAATGGTTGCAAACAGGAGGAGCAATGAAAAGGAACAAGAGTTTTAAGAAGCTGATAAATTTACAAACAATATATTTTCCTACAGACCAATTGCAAAAAGGGTCGTTGATGTTTATACTCCTAATATGTTTGCAATCTTTAAATTAGATTTCAAAAAATGATGGAGTATATAATTAACATCTCAAATGAAAATAATATTGGAGGCAAGATTTCATACACTATTTTCAAAAGCGTAGACAATAATACAATAGATGTAACATCCCTAACCTAGGTTTAGGGCTAACCCTAATTGTTTGGCTTAAATAAGTTGCTTATAACTTTAATATAATTCTCTAAATTGTTTTTTTATCAGGTGGAAAACTTATGTTTCAAGTTTGGTCCTGTTTGAATGATGTTTGAGTAATGTTCTCTTATTTTGGACCAAAATGCAATTTACCCAAGATGAGGGGTCATATTGTAATATGTCACATGTTGAATGTACCTCATATGTTTTAGCATCATAAGAAAAAGAATGATGCTAAGGGGCAGCTTTTGGAAAGCCTAAGTTCCAAGTTTGAGCTTGTTTGAATAATGTTAGTGCCATGTGTACCAATTTTGGTACAAATTGTAAATTACCCAAAATGTAGGGTTGATATACAAATTACCACCTCTACAGTGTCCTTGATC
This sequence comes from Alisma plantago-aquatica, assembly GCA_963693085.1. Taxonomy (NCBI): domain Eukaryota; kingdom Viridiplantae; phylum Streptophyta; class Magnoliopsida; order Alismatales; family Alismataceae; genus Alisma; species Alisma plantago-aquatica. The sequence goes on along the minus strand of OY856413.1, from coordinate 1,069,408,820 downwards.
CCTTCTAGTATCATCTAGATGAGAGATAAATAAGGAGTCACTGTGTTTGAATCATTTATGAGTGGTAGCATTCTTGGTGATGAAAAGACCAAGAAAGGGTTGAATGTGAAACCCTAATTTGAGTTGTATCGTGTTGTAGAGTTCATGTGAGAGTGCCTATCATCCAAGGAACCATAGAGGTAGTATCATATTGGTTTGTGAACTCTTGGCCTTGGCCATGATGGGATAAAAACCTCAAGGAGGTAAAGTGTATCGGTTTACAACTTCCTTGGAAAAGTTGTATCGGGTTGCGAATAAACTGGTGATTGAGTTGAAATATCTTATCCAATAAGATAAATGATGACTAAAATTTCATCTATAGATTATCCTCAAGTGTTTTTCATGTCAAGATAAATATGAGTGCATGCATGTACACGTGTCAACCATGCATGGACACGTGGCACCTAGTAGCTTAAAATGATGACACCTCATATACACTTTTTTTCATGAACCACAACTATATATACACCATTCCTTTCACCTACTAGTGAAATTTTTCGAATATTACCACCCTCTTTCTCTTATATATCATGCATAAGTGAATGGGTATCATGCATAGAGCCATAGTAAGGTGATATCGGCCATAGTGAAGTGATATCGGCCATAGTGAAGTGATATCGGCCACAAGTGAAGGGATATCAGCCACAAGTGATGGATATTATGCTTGAGTGGTGAGGTATCGTGCATGGTGCTAAGGAACAAGAAAGAGTTCAAGCCTTAACCCTAAGGTGAATTCATGATCATCTTCAACCTTGGATTAAAGCATGAATTTAGGGTTGTGATCTTCCTTTCTTTTCTTCTTCACCACATACTTATCCATGGTGATTATTTGCATATACAGGAGTTGTGAAGCTCATATTCAACCTTTGGAAGGTGAAGTTATGTATCTTAGAGCTTTGAATTTGTTCTTGAGGCTGGTTATATAGCTTGAACCCAATCATGTTATTATTTACCATCAATTTTTCTATACTTGGTGGTCTACTTTCAATTTCAAAGTTTTCTTGAATAATTAATGAATCCATGAGCTCTAATAGTCCTACGCAACTATTTTCCATGAACTAGAACAGTAAGAACGAAGTTCTTAAGCTTGATGATGATGACATCATCATGGTCCAACCCGATATCAGGTTGAAGTACCTCTAACCTGATAAGACAAACCCTAGATGATGAGTAACCTGATATGGTGATATGAACACACCACTAGCACGATATAGTGATGAGTTTATATCTCATGGATGATATGAGTGACACATACACACATCTTGTGCACGATATGGGGTCAAGCACACACCCAATGTATAACATGGATTCAAGTATATACCCCTAAACCGATATGGTGTTGAAACTTAGCATGGTAATGGGAAACCCAATATACTTTGGAATTGCAAACCCCTAATGGTTTGTACACTTGAGTTGGTATATACTAACCTGTTATCTAGCCTATCACTTATCATATGGTGAAGGGTAGGCCGATACCATGAAGGTTTGAAGAGATATGAGCATAAGGGTCTAACCCGATATGCAAACCCTAATGTTGAGTAACCCGATATGGTGATGAGGATACACCTCAAAATGATATAGAAGCACGATATGGAGATGAGGATACATCTCTAACTGATATGGAAGCACGATATGGTGGAAGTACCTCAATTCAATGTACTTGATGCAGTAATACATGAATTGTGTTATGTCAAGCAATACATTAAGACATAAAGAGTTTAATGCATTTTGATAAATGTGCGCCAATGTACCTTGAGAGAAGGATTGAGCCAACTTAATAAAGTATGATGTAATCATTATCCTAGAAAGAATGAGAGAGAAACTCATACTCTGTGTGTAATCATTCTATGAGCATACATTGATACCCCTATATGCGTAGAGCTAAGCTTTGGGGTTTTGATCCTTAATAAAATGAATTAGGGTTTGATTCTTGATAATATGAACTTGAAATCCTAATCAAATAAATAGGGGGAAACCCTAACCCTAATGAAGGGTGATGATATGACTTGAAACCCTAATCAGATAAATAAGGGAAACCCTAACCCTAATGAAGGGTGATGATATGATTTGAAACCCTAATCGGTTAGAATGGGAAACCCTAACCCTAATAATGGGAAGGATGTATTTCTCTTGTATCACATAGTGATGATATGAATCTGAAACCCTAATAGGTTAGAATGGGAAAACCTAACCCTAATAATGGGAAGGATGTATTTCTCTTGTATCACATAGTGATGATATGAAAAATGAAACCCTAATCGGTTAGAATGGGAAACCCTAACCCTAATAAGGGGAAGGTTGTATTTCTCTTGTATTGCATGGTGATGTTATGTACTTGCTATTGTTTTTATCATGAAGTGATAAGCATGCAGGGATCGTGTGATGATGAGAATAGCCATGTATGAGCTATGAAGTTTCATATAATACAGATTTAAATGGGCCTTGTGAGTCATGTTAAATACTTGTACAACAAGTATAATTCTTACAGGGTCTGATGACCTAAAAAGATAGTTGTTGCCCAGTAAGAACTGACAAGATGTTTAAATGGGCCTTGTGATCCATGTGAAATACTTGTGCAACAAGTATAATGTATACCTTGGTTTGAGGATCTAGAGGCGACAATTACCCGATGAGAGGTAACAATGTTCAGTAATGAACTAAGGGTTTGAATACCCATATCTAGTAATCATGATGACGATATCACTAAAGGAGAAGAATCCCTAGTAATGTGATAAGGGACTGAGATCCCAAGTGTTATACATTCAATGTGCTCCAAAGATCATGAAAGTACTTGATAAACATATTACACCTTTCTTTGTAGCATATGTTATAATTCATGTTTGTGTATCGTTTGATGTTAAAAGATACTGTAATGCACCTAATTAATCAAGTGGAATCTCATCATTTAGTTTCCCTAACCATAGATCCATTCAATATCAGAATTTGTTGAATGGTGAAATGAGTTTAACTCTGAGAGCATATTTTTGAATATGCGGGGTGAAGGATGACATACATCCTTACGTCCTAATGAAGAATTGATGTAGCACCTTCCTTATTTATTTTATATCAGGATTGATATGTAAATCCCCTAACCAATTGAGGAATTGATGTGTAAATTCTTCTTCATTAATTTAATAACAGGATTGATATGTTAATATACCGACCAAATGAAGAATTGATGTATAATCTTCCTTATCATTATAATCTGGGGATGGATAATTGAAATCTCCCTGAAGAGAGTGCATGATGCGGTTGTAGCTCTATAGAAAAGACACCAGTATACTCTGGTAAGCTAATTGCATATGACATAAGATGTCCTGCCAATAGTCTCATACTGACCGGGACAGATGAGGTCTTGGTAGTCGGCTCTTCCATTGACCTTGTATGGTACTAATGCTTTATGTAGCCATGGTCAGCTGGAGCATGAGCAGTATACCTCATCTCCTCTGGGCATAAGTGTGGTTGTGAACATGTAATCAGTCGTGTAGCATATTTGCTTAAGGATTAAATACGGAAATATTGGTTGATGCTTCATTACTTTTATACATCTTATTTGATAGATGTTATACATGTTATTCATATTCCTTATCAAGCAAATAGATGATCTATAGCTCTGTTATGGATAGTTGAACTATCTTACCGATGCTATTGCTTTGCACTGCAATTAAATAATGATTAAATATGCTTATTTATATAAAGTATCCTCTACTCAGTTTTATATTGTTTACCTATGATAATAATATTGTTGGTGGAGAGTTATATCTCTCACTGGGACTTGTGTCTCACCCCATGGGATCCACAATTTTTAGGTGGATGTGTACTAGGAGGTAGTGACCGTACTATAGAGGAAGGACAACATCAGCAGCGAAAGCAGAAGCAGCTCAGGTTGAGTGTAATGTCTGTCGTGTCTTGTAGATAGAAGTCCTATGTGTCGTCTCTGTACTCTTAGGTCCTTGGAGTCAGTACATAATGGTTTTATAAATGATATGAGATTTTGGCTTGTATGCCTTGAGGTTTTAAGTTGCTTATGTATATGTTTTGGGCAACGCAACTGGTATATGTTATCCTCAAGATGAGATGGTACAATGTATGTACAATGTAAACCATGATGTATATAAAGTTTGTTTTCTTTCTTTAAGAGTTTTCTAGAAATGAATCTCTTTGCAAAATGGTTTTCATTTTTTCTTGTGATTTTGTTAATCCTCTACTTATGATTATTCCACTATTATTACTGGTGATGATTTGGCTTGATTCGATGTCGGGTTGTCACAAAGTTTTGGTATCAGAGCCTAAGGTTTGTTGAGTCTACATAGACATAGGACTAAGGTGTTGATTCTGTTCTAGTGTCCTCTAGTATATCTTATAGTGACTTCTACTTATGCAGAAGAAAGGGTAAATCTTAAAGATGTCTGAAGAACATGAGGAACACGTTGTTGAGAGCAATGTTGTTGCACCAAGAGAAGGTGTGAGGGATCAGGTGAGAGAAGAACGACTTCCTGACAATCCCTAGGCTGATCCAGACATGATAGAGAACCCTACTTTTAATGCTCTCATTTGACAGGTTATGACAACATTGACATGTATAGAGGATCGGATACTAGCAATACAACCTAGATTACCAATCCCCAATGATGAAATTTTGGATTCTAGAAGGATTTTTTATCAACATAGTTATGTTGGAGCAGTAGAAAATGTTGAAAAGATTAAAATACGACAAGGGATCAAAGTCTTCTACAAGTGTAAGCAGGAAGGACATTTGATAAGGGACTGTCCAGTAAAGGATAATGAAGTAGAAATTAAGAAAAGATCTATCCAAACTCGGGAACAGATGCCTAGTAGATCTAAAAAGAGGAAGTTTTTGGTGCCACCAATGCAACAAACACCTAATGCACCAGGACAGTGGCTACCAAGAAAGGGAAAAGGACCTAATTTTCCACCAGTTAGAACTCTTTATTTAGCTTCTACATCGGTAATAAGGCCGACAAGACCAGGGAGTGTGTATAAGATATGTTTTATATGTGGATAGGTTGGGCATATTAGATCCTTTTGTCCGAAAATAGAAGAGGGAATGACCCAACCACCGAGGCAGAGTCAACAAGGCTCTCAAAGGAAACAGTTTAGTAGTGGCACATGAGGATGTGGGCAGGCATCCCAAGCAGGTCCATCTGCACCAAACGATAGAGCACGGAGTTGGAAACAAGCAATGACAAGATTCTATGTAATGAATCAGTCAGAGGTAGTAATCGATCCACGAGTCAAGATAGGTCAGATGAAATTGTTTCATTTTGATATGTCTTGTGCTGATTTTATCTATTAGTAAAAAGTAGTTGTTGTTGAGCTTCATTTGATTAAGTCCTATGAGGAAATAAGGAAGAGATGAAAAAATGAGAACTTACATTCTGTCCATTAATCTTTAAAATGCTTTATAATTACTTTTGTCTGTATAAAAGGGGATGAGGTGTAAGAGAGATGTCTGGAGAAATCATGATATGGATGATATGAAAAGTAAAGTATATGATATAAAACAAGGTGCATACTACCTAATCTCAGTACTTGTATACCCTGGCCAGGTATTCATCTATTGAAGGCAAGATAAGTATGAGACTCTTAGATTGTGATCTTTCTTATTACTCTGATCAAGTAGTCATTTGGAAACAATCTAAAGAGCATAATGAAACTGAAAATATGGCATGGATATTTCTATCACATCCTAATTGCAATGAAATAGAAACTGAGTTTATCTCAAACTAGTCTATGAGTATGAGGAAGTAAAAAGTACAATCCTCATGATAAGAGAAAGGGAACAAGGGAGATGATACATGTTCAATAATGAATTTGTGAAGAATAAAGATCTTTTCCATGATATGAATATAAATAAAATCAGAAAATGTTCATGAACATACTAGACAATAACAAAGAAAGGAATGATGACATGTAATCATCTTTATAATTCCTATGTTTATGGCAAGGAACCTAAGATGAAACAAGTTTGAATAACACATGAATAGTTGAAAGTTCATGCAATAATCAAAGAAGGTGGTAATCTCTTTTCTTTGATAAACAACCTTGGATAATGATGGGGCGATATAAAGGAATATGTTTCCTTGTGTTCTTTCCTTTTAGGGACATGACAATCAAGTAAGTCTTATGACACTCGATGTGTATGGATTAGAAGTAATTTATAGATGGGTACTTTGCTAAGTATCAGCTAGTCTTGAATTTTGGTTCCAAGACAAAGTAATATGTGACAACTAATGTCCCAAGATGAAAGAAAGGTCCTATTATATGTTTGGCTTTGGTAATAACAATAGAGAGATGGAAAATGATGAGGATGTGAGGTGTTTTTGGCACATGTAATGGATACCAACGTAAAGAATCCTAGTATCCAAGAACTTCCAATGGTACGAGAACATAAGAACATGACTCTTGATAAGATGATTAATGTTTGGTTACCTATAAGAGCCAACTTTGAGATTAGTCTAGTTACATACTATAGTATGGATATCATATGTTAGGGGTTTATGCTCTACATAAACATATAACATCGATAAGGATGTATTAATTGAAGGAACAATTGTAGAATCGTCTTAGGAAAAGCTTATCAAACTAAATATAATTCCTTCGAATATCCTTAACTAGATCTGTTAAGGCAGCTTATACATATAACATCTAGAGTCACCTCTGAGATAGTTCTTCTTTGATAAGTAGCCTCTCCTTATGACAAGAAAATAAACAACTAACGGGATGGTTGGTACAAGTTAGAAGTAAGTTTAGTGTTGTGTCAACAGATTAGAGTGGCAGAACAGAAGTATGATAAGGCTTGTAGTCCCAAATGGATGACAGAATGTAACTCTAGTCTTTCCTTGGAGGTAAAATGCTAAACTAAGTGAGGGGTATGGAAGACTCCCAAGGTCAAGAATATTATTACATAAAAGATGTAAGTTGAGAAGGTGACAAATCAATGAGGTTTGACACCTGAATTATTTGAAGTATGAATAGTACTTCTCGGACTTAGAAAGTGTTACCTGACACAGAAGTGACACTGCAGTCATTAATGAAAAGGACAGTTAAGTATGTGTCATGTATGATAGATTCTATGATGACCCTGAATGGAAGGACTTTGTACTGGTCAAAGTTCTATGGCATCTCCATGACATCAAGATGTTATGTAGAGGCTTGATGATATGATGCATGAATAACAATTGTTTTCCTTCATCAGGGATTTCGGGGACGAAATCCTTGTTAGGGGTTTATAATTTGTAACATCCATGACCTGGATTCAAGTCTAACCCTATTTTTTTGGCTTAAATAAGTTGCTTATAACTTTAATATAATTCTCTAAAGTGTTTTGTTATCAGGTGATAAACTTATGTTTCAAGTTTGGTCCTGTTTGAATTATGTTTGAGCAATGTTCTCTTATTTTGGACCAAAATGCAATTTACCCAAGATGAGGGGTTATATTGCAATATGTCACATTTTGAATGTACCTCATGTGTTTTAGCATCATAATAAAAAGAATTCTACTAAGGGGCATCTTGTGGAAAGCCTAAATTCCAAGTTTGAGCTTGTTTGAATAATGTTAGTGCCTTGTGTACCAATTTTGGTACAAATTGAAAATTACCCAAAATGTAGGGTTGATATGCAAATTACCACCTCTAGAGTGTCCCTACTCCCTCCTAGTATCATATAGAGGAGATATAAAGAAGGAGGCACCATGTTTGAATCATTTATGAGTGGTAGCATTCTTGGTGATGAAAAGACCAAGAAAGGGTTGAATGTGAAACCCTAATTTGAGTTGTATCGGGTTGTAGAGTTCATATGAGAGTGCATATCAGCCAAGGAGCCATAGAGGGAGTCTCATATTGGTTTTTTAACTCTTGGCCTTGTACATGATGGGCTAAGAACCTCAAGGAGGTAAAGTGTATCAGTTTACAACTTTCTCAGAAAAATTGTATCGGGTTGTGAATAAAGTGGTGATTGAGTTGAAATATCTTATCCAACAAGATAAGTGATGGCCAAAATTTCATCTATAGATTATCCTCAAGTGTTTTTCATGTCAATACAAATATGATTGCATGCATGTACACATGTCAACCATGCATGGACATGTGGCACCTAGTAGCTTAAAATGATGACACCTCATATACACTTTTTTTCATGAACCACAACTATATATATACCATTCCTTTCACCTACTAGTGAAATTTTTCAAATATTACCACCCTATTTCTCTTAGATTTCGTGCATACGTGAAGGGGTATCATGCATAGAGCCTTGGTATCGGCCATAGTGAAGTGATATCGTCCATAGCAAAGTGATATCAGCCATAGTAAGGTGATATCGGCCATAGTGAAGTGATATCGGCCATAGTGAAGTGATATCAGCCACAAGTGAAGGGATATCGGCCACAAATGAAGGATATCATGCATGAGTGGTGAGGTATCGTGAATGGTGCTAAGGAACAAGAAGGATCTCAATCCTTAACCCTGAGGTGAAGTCATGATCATCTTCAACCTTGGATTAAAGCATGAATTTAGGGTTGTGATCTTCCTTTCTTTTCTTCTTCACCACATACTTATCCATGGTGATTATTTGCATATAGAGGATTTGTGAAGCTAATCTTCAACCTTGGGAATGTGAATCTTTGGATCTTGGATCTTTGTAGTTGTTCTTGAAGCAGGTTATATAACTTGAACCCAATCATGTTATTATTTACCATCAATTTTGCTATATACTTTCAATTTTGAAGTTTTATTGAATAATTGATGAATCCATGAGCTCGAATAGTCCTACACAACTGTTTTCCATGAACTAGAATAGTAAGAACGAAGTTCTTCAGCTTGATGATGATGACATCATTATGGTCCAACCCGATATTGGGTTGAAGTACCTCTAACCTGATATGACGAACCCTAGATGATGAGTAATCCAATATGGTGATATGAACACACCACTAGCACGGTATGGTGATGAGTTTATATCTCATGGATGATATGAGTGACACATACACACATCTTGTGCATGATATGGGGTCAAGCACACACCCAATGTATGACATGGAGTCAAGTATATACCCCTAACCCGATATGGTGTTAAAACTTAGCATGGTAATGTGAAACCCGATATACTTTGGAACCTCGAAACCCTAGTGGTTTGTACACTTGAGTTGGTATAGACTAACTTGTTATCTAGCCTATCACTTATCATATGGTGAAGGGTAGACCGATACCATGAAGGTTTGAAGAGATATGAGCATAAGGGTCTAACGCGATATGCTAACCCTAATGTTGAGTAACCTGATATGGTAGAACGATATGGTGATGAGGATATACCTCAAAACGATATGGAAGTACGATATGGAGATGAGGATACACCTCAAACCGATATGGAAGCACGATATGGTGGAAGTACCTCAATTCAATGTACTTGATGGAGTAACACATGAATTGTGTTATGTCAAGTAATACATTAAGACATAAAGAGTTTAATGCATTTTGATAAATGTGGGCCAATGTACCTTGAGAGAAGGATTGAACCAACTTAATAAAGTATGATGTAATCATTATCCTAGAAAGAATGAGAGAGAAACTCATACTCTGTGTGTTAATCATTCTATGAGCTTACATCGATACCCCTATATGTGTAGAGCTATGCTTTGGGGTTTTGATCCTTAATAAAATGAATTAGGGTTTGATTCTTGATAATATAAACTTGAAACCCTAATCAAATAAATAGGGGGAAACCCTAACCCTAATGAAGGGTGATGATATGACTTGAAACCCTAATCAGATAAATAGGGGAAACCTTAACCTAATGAAGGGTGATGATATGATTTGAAACCCTAATCGGTTAGAATGGGAAACCCTGACCCTAATAATGGGAAGGATGTATTTCTCTTGTATCACATAGTGATGATATGTATCGGAAACCCTAATCGGTTACAATGGGAAACCCTAACCCTAATAATGGGAAGGATGTATTTCTCTTGTATCACATAGTGATGATATGAATTTGAAACCCTAATCGGTTAAAATGGGAAACCCTAACTCTAATAATGGGAAGGATGTATTTCTCTTGTATCACATAGTGATGATATGAATATGAAACCCTAATCGGTTAGAATGGGAAACCCTAACCCTAATAAGGGGAAGGTTGTGTTTCTCTTATATTGCATGGTGATGTTATGTACTTGCTATTGTTTTTATCATGAAGTGTTAACCATGCAGGGATCATGTGATGATGAGCATAGCCAGGTATGAGCTATGAAGTTTCATATAATACAGATTTAAATGGGCCTTGTGAGCCATGTTAAATACTTGTACAACATGTATAATGCTTATAGGGTCTGATGACCTAAAAAGATAGTTGTTGCCTAGTAATAACTGACAAGATGTTTAAATGGGCCTTGTGAGGCATGTGAAATACTTGTGCAACAAGTATAATGTATACATTGGTCTGAGGACCTAGAGGAGATAGTTACCTGATGAGAGGTAATAATGTTCAGTAATGAACTAAGGGTTTGAATACCCATATCTAGTAATCATGATGATGATATCTCTAAGGGAGAAGAATCCCTAGTAATGTGATAAGGGACTGAGATCCTGAGTGTTATACATTCAATGTGTTCCAAAGATCATGAAAGTACTTGATAAACGTATTACACTTTCTTTGTATCATTTGTTATAATTCATGTTTGTGTGTTGGTTGATGCTAAAAGATAATGTAATGCACCTAACTAATCAAGTGGAATCTCATCATGTAGTTGCCCTGACCATAGATCCATTCAGTGTTAGAATTTGTTGAATGGTGAAACAAGTTTAACTCGGAGAGCATATTTTTGAATATGCGGGGGTGAAGGACGACATATATCCTTATGTCCTAATGAAGAATTGATGTAGCAACTTCCTCATTTATTTTATATCGGGATTGATATGTGAATCCCCCGACCAATTGAGGAATTGATGTGTAAATTCTTCTTCATTAATTTATAACGGGATTGATATGTGAATATCCTGACCAAATGAGGAATTGATGTATAATATTCCTTATCATTATAATTTGGGGATGGATAATTGAAATCTCCCTGAAGAGAGTGCATGTTGCAGCTGTAGCTCTATATTGAAGATACCAGTATAGCCTGGTAAGCTAATTGCAGATGACACAAGATGTCCTGTTAGTAGTCTCGTACTAACCGAGAAGGATGAGGTCTTGGCAGCCGGCTCTTCCATTGACCTTGTATGGTACTGATGCTTTACGTAGCCATGGTCTGCTGGAGCACGAGAGGTATAGCTCATCTCCTCTGGGCATAAGTGTGGTTGTGAACATGTAATCAGCCTTGTAGCATATTTTCTTAAGGATTGAATATGGAAATATTGGTTGATGCTTCATTACTTTTATTCATCTTAGTTTATAGATGTTATACATGTTCTTCATATTCCTTATAAAGAAAATAGATGATCTATAGCTCTATTATGGATAGTTGAACTATTTTATTAATGCTATTGCTTTGCACTATGATTAAATAATTATTAAACATGCTTATTTATATAAAGTATCCTCTACTCAGTTTTATATTGTTTACCTATGATAATAATATTGTTGGCGGAGAGTTATATCTCTCGCTGGGACTTGTGTCTCACCCCGTGGGATCCACAATTTTTAGGTGGATGTGTATGAATAGGTAGAGATCATACTATAGAGGAAGGACAACATCACCAGTGACACCAGTAGTAGCTCATGTTGAGTGTAGTGTCTATCGTGTCTTATAGATAGAAGTCATATGTGTCGTCTCTGTACTCTCAGGTCCTTGGAGTCAGTACGTACTGGTTTTATAAATGATCTGAGATTTTGTCTTGTATGCGTTGAGGTTTTAAGTTTCTTATGTATATGTTTTGGGAAAAGCAACTGGTATATGTTATCCTCAAGATGAGATGGTACAATGTATGTACAATGTGAACCATGATATATATAAAGTTTGTTTTTTTTATTTAAGAGTTTCTTGGAAATGAATCTCTTTGCAAAATGGTTTTTTTTGTGATTTTGTTAATCTGCTGCTTATGATAATTCTGCAATTATTACTGGTGGTGATTTGGCTTAATTCGATGTCGGGTCGTCACAGTAGATGAGAGGAGTGTTTTATTCCAACCAACTAAGATGAAATTTGAATGCTCCTTTCATATGTACGAAAGCATGGCAATTCTCTATAGACACATTCTCAAAGTTTTGGATGTTCTAGGCTCTTTGGGAGAACAAAATTTCATGAACAATCCCCCCCACTACATAGTTGGTCATCGGACAAAGCTTGCTAAGAGTGGGATTGATATGCTTGACTCCATTGTCAATGTTAATAAACCAGCAGAATATGGATAACACTATCAACATATGTGCCGCAAAATGGTTCAGCTAACGACATTAGTTTGCATGGAGGGTGATCTTTACCAAATAGTAGACAACAAGATTAATTTGTTATGCTCAAAGGCTGACTCATTCAGGGGCAAACATAATGAAAATGGTGTTCCATTTCCTATTTCTCAGCCGAATACAGTTGATGGTGAGCCGAATCCTCCTGGAAGTTATTTTAAAGGCAAGTCAATAAAGGTTCGTCTATGTTCAATCCTGTCAAAAAAAGGTGGATTGGTATTCTAGAGAATACAAGATAGATAAAACGGGAAAAGATGTGTTACCAAAGAGAGAAAAGGTCCAGACAAGGAGAAATGTCTAGTTTTGACTTGGGACTTGACAGATAATAACTACATGAACAACAATGGGGTGTACAGGATCATAGAGGATGAGAAAAGGAACGAAGAGGAGATAATGGAGACAAATGCACTGCAGCAGAAACGGAAGACGGACAATGACCACAATAACAAGAATGAGGAGAAAAGGATCATGGAGGGTGAGTACAGTAGCAATAGGTGCAGTGTTAGTACTTAATATAATCATGATTACTCAAACACGTCAATCCAGTAATACTAATACAAAAACACATTACAATTACAGTTACAGATACAACTGTAGATTAATGCAAACTACAGATTCAGATACAATCATGATTAATCAAACACGCCAATCCAGTAATACTAATACAAAAACACGTTACAATTACAGTTATAGATACAACTGCAGATTAATGCAAACTACATATTCAGATACAATCACAACTATATCTATTGAATAACAGCAAAACCCAACCTGCATATACAAATACAGATTTCTCCATGGATATCGGTATGGATATGACTATAGATTCAGATATGTCTATAGTCATATCCTCTTCTTGGCTTGGACAAGGATTGCAGTCGAAGCCTAGAAGAAAGAACTGTCGTATGCTGGAACGGGTGTTACTCCGTGACTTTATCCTTCCCATTAGGTTTGAAAGGATTGGAAAAGCTTTGGAGCTTCACCCGCCCAGCTCACGATTAGGTTAGGAAGGATTGGAAAAGGGGTTGGAGTTACAATAAGGAACAGAAGAAATCTTCCACTCCCATGAGCTCCAACGGACCACGGTTGTGGCTTGCAGAAAGAATCTCAGAGACTTTACCATTTCAGTGCATATTTGGTGGAGTAGGTGGAGCTTTGGTTGTGTGTCCACTAGGTGGTACAGCCTGCTCTGAGATGGTATTTGTACAACCATTGGCCTCAATTTATAGAGTGCATGCGAGCAGCTCCAGCTCTAGCCAAGGTTTATCTGAAGATTTTGCTGACTGCATGTGAGCAGTAGTAATTGCACCCGTGGTGCCTGCTATGAACTTTTGAATTACCATTGGTGGTGGAAGTGACATCAGTAAATCCTTATCTCATTTATCATGTTCTCTTCCTTGTTTTCCTCATATCCCCCTCTGTGATCCCATTATCACTTTACTTATTCCCCTTCTCCTCCTCATTGTTCAGGTGACAGTGAGGTTGTGATTAAAGGAACTTGATTGAGGAGAAAAGGAACAACGCAAGGAGAATGGGAATATGTATAGAGAGAATGGGATCACAGAGGGGGAGACAATTAAAACAAGGAAGCGGAGCCGGTGCTGTCCAAACTGGGTTTATCTGAAGATTTCACCGACTGCATGTGAACAGCAGTAATTGCACTCATGACTTGCCACAGTTGCTGGAAGTGACTTCAGTAAATCCTTATCTCATTTATCATGTTCTCTTCCACATTTTCCTTGTCTCCCCATCTTTGATCCTGTTGTTGCTTTACTTATTCCCCTTCTCCTCCGCATTGTTTAGGTGACATCTAGGACGGTGACTAAAGGAACTTGAATGAGGAGAAAAGGAACAATTGCAAGGAGAATGGGAATATGTATAGTGAGAACGGGATCATAGAGGGGGAGATGAGGAAAATGAGGAAGAGGAGTTGGTGTTGTCTAGCCAGGGTTTATCTGAAGATTTCACTGACTGCGTGCAAACAACAGTAATTGCACTCGTGACTTGCCACTGTTGCTGGAAGTGACATCAATAAATCCTTATCTCATTTATCATGTTCTCTTCTACATTTTCCTCATCTCCCCCTCTATGATCCTGTTGTCGCTTTACTTATTCCCCTTCTCCTCCTTATTGTTCAGGTGACATCTAGGACGGTGACTAAAGGAACTTGAATGAGGAGAAAAGGAACAATCGCGAGGAGAATGGGAATATGTATTGTGAGAAAGGGATCACATAGGGGGAGATGAGGAAAACAAGGAAGAGGAGTCGGTGTTTTCCATCCAGGGTTTATCTTAAGATTTCACCGACTGCGAGCAAGCAACAGTAATTGCACTTGTGACTTGCCACTATTGCCAGAAGTGACATAAATAAATCCTTATCTCATTTATCATGTTCTCTTCCACATTTTCCTCATCTCCCCCTCTCTTATCCCATTGTAAATTTACTTACTCCCCTTCTCCTCCTTATTGTTTAGGTGACAGCCAGGATGGTGAATAAAGGAACTTGACTGAGGAGAAAAGGAACAATCGCGAGGAGAACAGGAATATGTATTGCGAGAATGGTAATATGTATATCGAGAACGGGAATATGTATAGAAAGAACTAGACATACTTATCGAATGATGTACTTACCGAATGAAAATATGTACTACTTATTGTTCTAAATTTATAGCCAGTAGATGATTCACTTTAAAGCTTGGGTTTCTCAAGCTCGCCTTCCCTTGAGCAGTAGTAGTTGTCACTAGTATTGGGTCAGCTTTCAACACTGAAAGGTGACCCAATACCTTTTAACCACTGTTGTTGTTCAAGGGAAGGCGAGCTTGGGAAACCTTAGCTTCAAAAGGGGTCAGTGACTGGCTATAAATTTAGGACAATACAGTAGTACATATTTTCATTCAGTAAGTACATCATGTTCTTTCTATACATATTCCCATTCTTGATATACATATTATTGTTCTCGCAATACATATTCCCGTTCTCCTCATGATTGTTCCTTATATCCTCAGTCAAGTTCCTTAAGTCACTGTCCTGGGTGTCACCTGAACAATAAGGAGGATAAGGGGAATTAGTAAAGAGACAACGGGATCAAAGAGGGGGAGACTAGGAAAATGTGGAAGAGAACATGATAAATGAGATAAGGATTTATTGATGTCACTTCCAACAATAGTGGCAAGTCACGAGTGTAATTACTTCTTCTCGCATGTAGTCGAAAAAATCTTCAGATAAACCCTGGTTGGACAGCACTGACTCCTCTTCCTCATTTTCCTTGTCTCCCCTTCTGTGATCTCGTTCTCACAATACATATTCTCGTTCTCCTCATGATTGTTCCTTTTCTCCTCAGTCAAGTTCCTTTAGTCACCGTCTTGACTGTCACATGAACAATAAGGAGGAGAAGGGGAATAAGTAAAGTGACAATGGGATCAGATAGGGAGAGACGAGGAAAACATGGAAGAGAATAGGATAAATTAGATAAGGATTTACTAATGTCACTTCCAGCAATAGTGGCAAGTCACAAGTATAATTACTGTTGCTCGCATGCAGTCGAAAAAATCTTTAGATAAACCCTGGATGGATAGCACCAACTCTTCTTCCTCATTTTCCTCGTCTCCCCCTCTGTGATCACGTTCTTTCTATACATATTCCTATTCTCCTTGCGATTGTTCTTTTTCTCCTCAGTCAAGTTCCTTTTGTCACTGTCCTTGCTCCCACCTAAACAATGAGGAGGAGAAGGGGAATAAGTAAAGCCACAACGGGATGATAGAGGGGGAGATGAGGAAAATGAGGAAGAGAACAGGATAAATGAGATAAGTATTTACTGAAGTCACTTCCAGCAATAGTGGCAAGTCACGAGTGCAATTACTGTTTCTTGCATGCAGTCGGTGAAATCTTTAGATAAACCCTATATGGATAGCACTGGCTCCGCTTCCTCATTTCCCTCATCTCCCCCTCTATGATCCCATTCTCACTATACATATTCCCATTCTCCTTGCGATTGTTCCCTTTTTCCTCAGTCAAGTTCCTTTAGTCGTCGTCCTCACTGTCATCTGAACAATGAGGAGGAGAAGGGGAATAAGTAAAGAAAAAATGGGATAATAGAGGGGGATATGAGAAAAATGAGATAGAGAAGAGGATAAATGAGATCAGGATTTACTGATGTCACTTCCAGCACCAGTGGCAAGTCACGAGTTCATAGTAGGCGTCACAGGTGCAATTACTGCTGCTTGCATGCAGTCGGCAAAATCTATAGATAAACCTTGACTGGAGATGGAGTTACTCGCATGCATTCTATAAATTGAGTCCAATGGTTGTACCAACACCATCTCAGAGCAGGTTGTTCCACCTACTGGAAACACAACCAAAGTTCTACCTACTCCACCAAATATGCACTGAAATGGTAAAGTCTCTGAGACTCTTTCTTCAAGCCACAACCATGGTCCATTGGAGCTCATGGGAGTGGAAGATTTCTTCTGATCCTGATCGTAACTCCAACTCCTTTTCCAATCCTTCCTATCCTAATAGTGAACTAGACGGTTGAAACTCCAAAGCTTTTCCAATCCTTCCGAACCTAATGGGAAGGATAAAGTCACGGAGTAACACCCATTCCAACATATGGTGTTTCTTTCTTCTAGGCTTCGACTACAATCCTTGTCCAAGCCAAGAAGAGGATATGAATACAGACATATCTGGATCTATAGTCGTATCCATATAGGTATCTGTGGAGAAATTTGTATCTGTATCAATTGAGAAATATGTATCTGTATCTGTAGGTTGGGTTTTGCTATTATTCAATAGATATAGTGGTGATTGTATCTGAATCTGTAGTTTGCATTAATCTGTAGTTGTATATGTAACTATAATTGTAATGTGTTTTTGTATTAGTATTACTAGATTGACGTGTTTGAGTAATCATGATTATATTAAGTACTAATGTTGTGCCTCTTGTTACTGTACTCACCCTCCATGATCCTTTTTGTTCTTGTGGTCATTGTCCATCTTCCTTTTCTCCTACAACGTAGTTGTTTCCGTTATCTCCTCTTCATTCCTTTTCTCATCCTCTATGATCTTGTTCTCCCCATTGTTGTTCCTGTAGTTATTATTTGTCAAGTCCCAAGTCAAAACTAGGCATTTCTCCTTGTCTGGATTCTTTCTCTCTTTGGCGATGCATCTTCACCCGTTTTGTCTGTCTCGCATTCTCCAGAATACCAATCCATATTTTTTTTACTGGATTGAACATGGACGGACCTTTATTGACTTGCCTTTAAACTGACTTCCAGGAGGATTCAGTTCATCATCAATTGTATTCAACTAAGAAACAAGAAATGGAACACCATTTTCATTATGTTTGCCCCTGAATGAGTCAGCCTTTGAGCATAACAAATTAATCTTGTTGTCTACCATTTGGTAAAGATCATCATCCATGCAAACTAATGTCGCCAGCTGAACCATTTTGCGGCACATATGTTGATATTGTTCCCCTTATTTTGCTGGTTTATTGACATCAACGACAGTGTCAAGTATACCAATCCCACTCTTAGCAAGCTTTGTCCAACGACCGACTATGTAGTGAGGGGAGATTGTTTGCAAATTTTGTTCTCCCAAAGAGCCTAGAACATCCAAAACTTTGAGAACGTTTCTACAGAGCATTGCCATGCTTTCGGACATACGACAGGAACATTCAAATTTCATCTCATCCAGATGGAATAACATAGTCCTTTCGTCTATTGTATTATTGTCTACGCTTTTGAAAATAGTGTATGAAATCATGCCTCCAATATTATTTTCGGTTGAGATGTTGATTACATACTCCATAATTTTTTTGAACTTTGATTTGAAGATTGCAAACATATTAGGAGTATAAACATCAGTGGCCCTATTTGTAATTGGGTTGTAGGAAAATATATTGTTTGTAAATTTATCAGTTGCTTGAAACTATTGTTCCTTTTTGTTGATTCTCCTGCTTGTAACCATTCAATTGAAGTGTGTGAAGAACTGAACCAATTTGTGATATTATTATAGAAAGATCCTCATTACACCATTACATGATTCACTGAGTTGGGTCAATTTCATACCAGTAGTAAAATGTTGTCTTACCCAAACCGAGGACCATTGTTTTCGGTAGCCATGTGTTCTGTCAATCCAATGGTGTGGCCCATCAACAAAGCATTCTTCAACCATCTTTGTCCAAGAAAAATTTTATTCATCTATGTTTTCAACTTCATACATAAGGAGAGTAAGATGGTCATGCAAAATAGGTGTGAACAACTGAGTGAGGTTCTTCTGAGCATTTTGTAATGTATTCCATGTACATAGTGCATGGAATGTATCAGGGAGAACATTTCTTATAGCTTCAGCCATTGCGGCGTCTTGATCTATGAAAATTGTCAAAGGTGGCTTTGTTGACATGCATTTAAGAAATATCTCAAATAACCACTCAAAGGACTCAATAGTTTCATCGTAGAGGAGGGTTGCACCGAATATGACACCCTGTCGATGGTGGTTAAAACCTACAAATAAAATTGCATAAAAAAATGTGTCACTTCACCTTAATGGAATGAATATGGTTCAATACTGGAACACACATGTCGAATATAGGAACAAATGAGTCGAATACTGGAACACATGAATTGGAATACATGAGAAAATATGTTTGAATATTTGTGCATAAAGGAATAACATGGAAGTTTATTATAATGGAACAAATATGGTTCAATATTGGAACATATTTTGTCGAATATTGGAACACATATTAGAATATTGGAACACATATTGTAGAATACTGGAACACAAATTGTAGAATATTAGAACACATATTGTAGAATATTAGAACACATATTGTGGAATACTGGAACACAAATTGTAGAATACTAGAACACATATTGTAGAATATAGGAACACATATTGTAGAATACTGGAACACAAATTTTGAATACAGGAACACATTATTCGAATATAGGAACACAATATATCTAATACAGGAACATTATTGTAGAATAATGGAACACGTGATTCTATTAAGTATCTAATGATCAGTAGCTCTTGTTTGTCCAGAAAGTTGTATCAAAAGAAATCGCATCACCAAATAACCGATAATCAAGCTTCATCCTCATGTCAGCCCAGAAAATGTTTGCAATTCTCTCTTCATTATCAACCTCAATGTCGTAGTAAAATGACGGGTTGTTGTATGCTTCATTGCAGAAGTACTCTTGTAGAGCAGTGGCCTCACCAACTATCATTGTCTTTTTTCTCCTCCGCCTCAAATGGTTCTTTAAATCCATTCGAAGAAACCCAACACTCTCACATTCATCGGCCACCAAAGACATTGCATCGTAAGAACTTCTTAATTGAATTCCAGCATCTTTGTTGATCTCTGCTACATCTCCTTGCATGTCTGAAACAATGCGGTTGGATCTAAGAAGGTGTGCATATTCCTACAGGTGAAGTGTGTGGTTATGATCAACAACTCATTCACTTATCTTGTACACATTAAGCTAGTGATCAAGCTTTAGACTAATATTCTCTTTGCACCTGATCCTTTCTTCACTACAGCGCTTCTCGATTCTGATCTGTGATTTATCAATTCTTTGCTTGAACCAGTGCCATTCATTATATTTCCCTTTCGAAAGCCTTGTTTATTGCAGATATATTGCATATACCGAGTCTTTTCATGATCCATGCTCTTACCTTTACACTTCTTCTCCCAATCAATCCTCATGGCAAACCCTTTCTGATGAGCATAATCGTTATAGAACTAATGTGTTTTGTGTACAAAGATAAATTCAAGGTTTTCCTAGTAATCCTATTTATCAAGTTCATCTGAGATCATGAAAGTCAACAAGACTAATAATGTCTAAAAGAAATAAATAATGTTCATCCAGCATGATAAAAGGAACAAGAAAAGTAAGTAAGCGTGATACAAGTAGGGAGAAAATGAACGACTGGAATGAGAAAAGGAAAGGAGAAAAGGAACGGCTGGAATGAGAAAAGGAAAAGATGACAAAATCATGAATACAAGGATAGCGAGAAAGAGAACAAATGAGGATGAGAAAAGTAACAATAATCAGGTAAAAAAGAACAACGATAGTAACAAGATAAAGAACAAACACTAGCTTGAGAAAAGGAACTTGGTGGAAGAGAGAAAGAACAAAGAGAGGGAGATAAGGAACGACAATAAGCAAAAAAGGAACGGCAATATTAATAAAGGGCAGTATATGGACTAACCATCGGAGGTTAACTGAATAACTTGAGAAAAGGAACTTGGAGGAAGAGAGCAAGAACAAAGAGAGTGAGATAAGGAACGATGATAAGATAAAAAGGAACGGAAATATTAATAAAGCACAGTATATGGACTAACCATCGGAGGTTAACTGATTAACTTCCACACCAAACTCGTCTCTGGTGATATCAGAAATCGCACAGGTCATATTCAGATCTATTTCAATCTGAACATCACGTGACTCCACATCAGGAATATCTACGCAAGATGGATATGCGGAAGGAGATGTGTCTCTCTCTGGGAAATCCCTCTATGAAAATTCATGTGATATTCCTTGTCAATCCTGTTCTTGAGAACCCATCTCATTTAGATCTACGTCAAACAAAGATGTATTGCTAACATAATTTCTCTGTTGGACATCTTGGCGTGATGACAGTGGCACATAGCAGGCTTGTCCTTGTTGAGCTCCTTGGCGAGGTGACCATGGCACACCAGCAACTGAATCTTGGCATCGTGAGGACACACCAGCTTCTGAACGATGAGCATGTTGTTGTTGAGCTCTTTGGCGATGTGACGATGGCATACCAGCAACTGAAACTTGGGGTCATGAGGACACACCAGCTTTTGAACGATGAGCATGTTGAAGTTCCTTTAAATCCATGTCAACCAGGTTCATCCATTCATCGGTCATGATGTAATAATCTGTAGAAAATGACAATATATGATATGAAAAAACAATCCTTTACATATGTAACTAGAAAAATCACTCATTTACACATGTCTTCCTCTACAATATGAATAAAAGAGCCTCCTTTCAACGAAAAAACAACTTTTTAAGAAATACAGTTAGTATACATGCAAAATAAAAGAAATCATATCCTTTTTTGAGAAGAAGGTGGGGGGAGAAGTGAAAAACGTTTACAAGAATAAAAGAGTTTCCTTTTAGCAAAAAGAGCCCACTTTTAAAGAAATTCAATTAGAGTACAGGCAAAACAAATGAAACAGCGATCTCAGTTATTTTTAGAATCGTGTAACAATAACAAAATTCGCAAGGAGTCCGGTGGAGGCGTTGAAGGCCGTTTGAGCCCTGAAATAACCAACAACAACCACGATCGGTCAAGATTTATCTCGCCACCGTCGTCGAGAGGCAACAACGATCTTAGTCCAGTTCAGGCGACGAAGGCCGATTGAGCCCTAAAATAACCAACCACACCAACGATTGGTCTAGATTTGTCTCGTTGACTCATCTCGCCGCCGCTGTCGGAGAGGGAACAACGATCTAGGTTTCGGGCGGAAAGGGAAAACGAGAGAACATGAGAGCGGGAGCTGAAGATGACAGCGACTGAAACTGTGTTCCTATGCATGTTGCGCATGGGAGAGGGTTGTCAGAAGATTGCAAATCTTGATGCCAAAAATAAACTTTCCCCAATCCGGAAATTCCCCTAGGTTTGATCTAGCTGTCCACGGAAAAGTGGTCTTTTCGTGCGGTCAAGATGGAATTCAGCACGTCCTCAGAAAAGACCCCTTCGGGACTAGATCTTTTTGCCAATTGCTTTGGAAGTTGCCCTTGAAGTTGTCTTTTTTCCGTCTTCCGCAACCAAAGCTTGACGAGGTATCACGGTTTCCCCGTACTCCAGATGCAAGGGAAGGACAAGAGGAGTATTATGGCGTTGTAGGTAAAGGACTGCGGAAGGATCTGCTGGTGCTGGCGAAGATAGCTTCGGTCCCCCCAGGATCTGCTAGTCCTGGTTTATACCAGAGTACGCTACACCCTACATGAGATAGGTCCACGTGTCTTGCGGATCTACACAAAATGCATCTCCTATAACCGCAGAAACACGTGTTCAAAGATCCAATGAGGAGCAGCCTACTCCTTATAAAACAGGGACTAGCAAATCTTTTCAGCTACGGTCACGGGATTCGGAGTTTGCTAGGAGTCGGTTGCATGGATGGGTTCAAATCGCCGGCCATGATTTAATAGAAGTTGTATTGAAAATCTATTATAGTTTGGGTAGAAGATTCTTGAATGCGGCATTTCTGCATTATGGCTATTGCATTCAATTAATACGCACGGACTTCATAAATACATGTAACCGTCCAATTCAATAATAAAAAATGTAATTCAGAATCACGCTGATATTGACCGAATTTGAAAATGCTGCATGGCTTCTGCTCGTTGTTTCCTCCCATTCATTCGGCACCTACCTACTACAGCTGAGTACGCATTGACGGAGGAGCTGAACTACATCGTCTACATTATTCACGCATAAAATCCCGGACCTTCAAAAGTTAGTACCCGAACACAGTGTTATTGTATCTTGCGCCACATTTTTTTAAGGAGTGATAAAAGAAGTGTGGCCCTTTACGGTGTATTTTTAAGCTAGAGGACTCGTCTTTGTTCTAGTCTACGAATATTCTTGGATGTCCCGTCAATTTACATCATAACAACCAGCACCAAGTGTCTGCAGCCATCAGCCCAGGAGGTTCTTATGCAATTGACTTGCACTACTATATGAGTTTGTCCGACTATGAATAGAACCTTCACAATTGTTTAGTAACTTACTATATATCACCAACTATTTGAATAGTGCCCTAGATTAACACCATTTCAAGTAGCTCACATAAAGGAATTATGCCATGTGTTAGAGCGTAAGTAACAAAATAAGTAAATGGTGGATAACTATAGTGATCTTTAAAGGAATAAATTGTACAACCAATATAACCAAAGTGTGCCTCTTTTTTAGGGAGTTCATCATTAAGAACTTTGTGGTTAAGATACTCAAGTCTAGAGTAATACTAAGATAGGTCGGGAATAGGCCTGTAAATGGGTAGTGTATGGTGTGGTTATGGTCATATCCATAACCGTAACTATCTAGTTAAGCGGGTATGGGTATGGGTATGTACCCACTTTTTCAAAAGATATACCCGCACCATACCAATACACACATAACTGTTGGGTATTAGATGGGTAACTGGGTATATGGTTATGAATAGACTTGCTACAATAACACAACGTAAACTTTGGGTACAACAAACACCAAACAAATTAGGTGATATTGATACTAGTATGACATCAAATGCATTCTACTTTGTGTGAATATAGCAGTTGATAAGTAAATAATATGTCATCTTATAAAGGATAACAAGAGTAACATGTTGATACAACCAAATCAGAATTTAAAACAAAGAATGAGGATTGTTGACTTTATTGGTGAATATTATAGAGTTTGACGACAGTATTAATGGAATAGTAAAGTCAACGATTAATCTTATACATCATGTTAGCTTGTCTTTACATTGTTGAATTTGGATCATTATATTTTAATATAAACTTTTACTATTTTAAGGTACTTATACTTACAAAATTTGAGTGTTGAATATGCATCATTACATTCCAATATAATTTTTTTGTATAAAACATATTTAAATGGGTATATCGGTAAACAGGGTATGGATACATACATAACTATAACCTTACCCATTGAGAGGTGAACACATGGGTATAAGTGGAAGCGGTTATGTGGTTATAAAAAATTGTACCCATGACGGGTTTAGAGGGTATGGATTTGAGGGTATGTGGATATACCCATGTCCATTTACAGCCCTAGTCGGGATGTTGATCCTGACTTGTGCATGAGTGAAGACAAAACGACCAGTTTAGGTCAATGGTGGTTTGTGGCATTATTTGTTGAACTCTATTAGAGCATTGAGAAGTGGTTCTGAGCATATAAATGGTATTAGAGCCTAAAACCCTCTAGTAGGTGGGGTCCATATGGGCAATGGCATGCTAGTCATGAGCCTTGTAGTCCAGTCATGTTGGAAGGAGTTATCTATGGTGATGCAGCCACCCTTGAGCTAGTATTTGTGATCGAGAGTTGTGTGCATATGAGTCATTCTGGGTTTACAGTGAAATAGGAAATGATTATGAAGCTTTATATAGTTGAGCATTGATTACAACGTCAATATTATAAGTGGTAGAGATGGTAACATCCCAGGTCTTTAGGCCTCAGATAAATTTATCTTTAAAGAAAAGATTGGACTATCAATATAACAAAGGTGCACCTCCTTTTCAGGAATCCTATCACTAAGAACTATGTGATTAAGCATGCTCAAGCTCATAGTAGTACTAGGATAGGTGACCAGTCACAAAGTTGATCCAGACTTATGTGAGGACAAAGTGTACATTTAAGGGCAGTGGTGGCCTGTGGGGCTAGACGACATTGTTACTAGAGACTTGGATAGTGGGCCCATGCATTGTAGGAGTGATGGGCAAAGAAGAGGGAAGTAATGGGGAAAGAGAAAATAAGGAAAGAGGGAAGTAATGACAAAAGGAGGAAAGTGAGAGGGAAAGTAATGGGAAAAAGGAAAGAGTGGAAAACATCTAATAGTCAGCATGGAAAGGCCAAAAGTGGGAGCAAATTGATCAAGATGGACACTAAGTTTTCCAAAACAAAGATCAAATGTTGAAATGGCAAAAGTGGGCATCAAAAGAATAAAATAGGGAGTCCAACACCAAGAAGGGGTGCAAACTAAATAAAAGTGGGTGGAAACTTTTTAGAAAAAATATTGTTTGTCGTGTGACAAAAAGTGGGCATTGAGAGACAAAATGAGTGCTTGTTGATTAAAAGTAGGCATAAATTCAACATAAATGGGGTGTATACACAAAAAGTAGGTGCATAATGTAACATCCCTGGCCTGAGTTATAACCTAACCCTAGAAGTTTTTCCTAAATATGTAATTAAACACTTGTAATTATCTTTTAACAGGTAATAAAAGCTCCTAAGGAACATATGTTTCCATTCCTGTCCCCTAGGAACAATGTTGTAGTATTGTTTTGCAATGTAGGGACCTATGTGCAATTATCCAGTTAAGAGGTTTAACTTGCAGAGTTCACAGGTTAAGATGTACCCTTGATGATGAAACATCATAAGAGTGAATCTGATGAGGCATGATGGATTTTTCAAGCTTGGGCATTCAGATGCAGCTTGTGGAATGATCATGGTGCTTAAAAACCCTAATTTGGAGTAAAGTGTAATTTACCCAAATTAACTTGTAAAGTACACCTTCTAGAGCATCTTATATGACTCTTGGCATCATTTAGAGTAGAAATGATGAAAGAGATGCATCAATAAATAATCAGATAAGAAAAGTAATCTTTGTGCATAAAATTCACCATGTATGTGTATGAAGACCTTCATATGTGTACCCTAGTTGAAAGTTGATCTTTTCTACCCTTAAATCTTGAGCTTTGATGAACTTGGTTTAAGTTTAGATGGCTTGGACGTGCCTAAGAAGCAAGGAGGGACTTAGATGAAAATCCCATGCTTTAGAGGTCCTTATGGTGTAAAATGGCCTAAAGTATATAAGCCCTTTTCCTTGTAAACCAAGTGAACGATCCTTCATTTCTCTTCACTTCTCTTCTTTATCAAAATGTCTAAGGCAAGCTCTGGAGCTCAGGGAGGCGACCAAGTAGTTCTAAGGTGAGAAGAACCATCTTCAAGCTCGGATTCTTGGGTGAATTCATCATGCAAGCTTGGTTTTGTGGATAACTCACTTAGTTTTCTTGTTCTAGCCATCCATTCCTACCTTTCTTTGGAGGAATCACCCTTGACCAAGTTGTGGAGTTCAAGACGCCATTAGAGGCTTGAAGCTTGGAAGCTTGGAGCTCCAAGAACATCGTTTAAGGTGGGTTTTATAATTCTAAACTCTACACTTTATATGCATGTTTTGTTCTTGCAATTCTAGTACTTAGTTCTTCTTCTACCTCCCTTCTTCCTTGCACTTTTGGAAGTAAAATGGTGGAATAACCGACCTTGACAGAGGTTGAAGAAGATGGGTGTGATTACCAAAGTTACTTTATCAAACGTTCCTGTGTTCCCCCCCCCCTCTGACCAAACCGTTTGAAGGGCAAACGGGTTCACAAGGCCGGTTGGAGCAAACGGGTTCAACCCATTTGAGGGCGTTGACCAAGTGTTGACCGTTTGGGATTCCTGTTCATAATCATGTAGGCTAATGACCCACCAAATTTGAGGGCTTAACTCCAAAGGAATCGTAGGTTGAAGGCCAATTAATTAGGCAATCGAATTGAATTAAGTGTTGATTTTTCCAAACTGATTAACTTGAACTTTTTGGGCAAACGGGTTCAACCCGTTTGAGTGAGTTGACCAAGCATTGACCGTTTAAGATTCCTGTTCATAATATGTTGAATTTCATTTCTGAAAATAATCAAAGTTAAATTCTTAACCAATTGAGAGTTGAAGGCACTTCAACATCCTAACCCTAATCGGGCTGAAATTGCTGTTTTCATATATAGATTTTGTTGAGTTTTGGGTTGAAGGACCCAAACGGTCTCAAGATCATTTGGGGGTTCCTCCAAACGGTCTCAAGACCGTTTGGGCACAACTCAAGACCGTTTTAAGGTCTAAAGTTGAGGTAATTTGATGGGTTGAGGGTCCAATTGTAATAAGTTGATGAATCGATAAAAATGCTGATTTTAGACCTAATTCAAGTGCAACCCTAATCCAACCAACTTGGTTTTTGGTCAAACTTTGGGCAAACGGTCTCAAGATCATTTGGAGGTCATCCAAACGATCTCAAGACCGTTTGGGCCAAGTTTGGGTCCAATTGGAGTTCAATTGATGGGTTCAACCTTGATTTGATTCACATTGTTGAAATTTGATGATTAGCCGATTGGAAACCTTAATTGAGTTAGACTTAACTCTAATTGGCTTCCAATTGAAGGTCAATTTGGTGTCCAATTGTTTGAGTCTCATCCTAATTGACTCAATTTGTAAGTGGTTAACATGGCTTGGGCCAATTGAAGGCTTCAACATAGGATATCCTTTTCTATCATAACCTTTATATCACCTTTCATGACCACACCCGTTTCACGTCAAACGGGTCCACACTCGTTTAGGCTCAAATGGGTTGACACCCGTTTCAGCTCAAATGGGTCCACACTCATTTAGGCTCAAATGGGTTGACACTCGTTTAGGCTCAAACGGGTCCACACTCGTTTAGGCTCAAACGGGTTCACACTCGTTTAGGCTCAAACGGGTTCACACTCGTTTAAGCTTAAATGGGGTCACACTCGTTTAAGCCTAAATGGGTCCATACTCGTTTAAGGATCAAATGGGTTCAAGGTCGTTTGAGATTAAATGAGTTCAAGGTCATTTAAAATTCAAACGGGTTGGAGGTTGAAGGTTGAAACCAATTGGAGACCTTCAAGGTTGTTTATACTTAATCACTTGAAGGTGTAAATGGTTCAATGATGATCTAATCTAAACCCTAATGGTAATTTAAGATATTAAGGGACGAAGTGACTAATGAATTGACCCATAATGATGATCAATAGGTAAATTACCAAAATGCCCTTGAGAGGTTCAATTGAGTGATACCTTGTCTTAATCAAACCCTAATCACATGATGGTGATGTGTTGACTTGTGTTAGTCAATGAGGACTTAACCCAACCTAATCTAGAGTGGTGTAATCACCATCTACTAGTTAGAGGAGAGAGGAAGTACCAATTATGGTGGAAACTCAAGTAAAATACCTTCAATATACATGAATGTGCACGAATAGGGTATGATCCACTATGTGAAATCATGGAAACCCTAATTATGATAATTGATGAATCTTAATCTTATCTGAGGTCTTAATGATGATGTTTCTCATACATGGTGATGTTATGAGATCAATTCATCATGAGGTGAGTAGTAAACCCTAATTCTAGGGTGATGACATGTATGATGAATAGTAAACCCTAATTCTAGGGTGATGACATGTATTGTGAATAGTAAACCCTAATTGATGAAAATCAAGGAAACCTAGCTCTCGTATGAGTAGGGAGATACAACTTCTTTAAATGAGTTATTTACTGTTATCAGTTGAATTGACCGTGCAGGTTCCTATATGAGGATGATCATATCCAGGTATGGATAATGATGCTATATTCATTGAAAGCATGTTGTTAGCTTTATGAATAGTGATATATCCTGGTGCCTTGTTAGTGGCATCGTATGAGATTGATGGGCTGTGAGAGCTATGAGTACCATCAAGGTCATGCTTAACAGATGACTTGTGATGAGAGAATTGAGAAATGGTAATTGATGTAAGTTAGACTTGTTACATTTAGTATCCTTCTTTCTTAGCTGCTATGCTAATGTTAATATTCAAGAACATGTATGTTATCTGATAAGTGATAACTTATGAGTTTGATAGGTTGAATGAGTCATGAGTAATATGCGTTGATGATCATCAAAGGTCATATTATTTAGATGACCAGATAAAATAATATGTTATTGGTAATAAATGTTATAAGTAGTCCAGGGGTTTGGACTCTCACTTTCCGGATTCTTAGTGATAAGATGTTTAGGGATTGATATCCCTATGTTAAATTATGAAATGTGATCCTAATATAGAGTGTTACTATGTGAAGTTATATTACAAGATAATCCTATGAAAGGCTTAACTGCAGACTTATGGGTGATGAATGTAAATAACCCTTGTGTCACTTGAGTATGGTAAAGTATGATTTCATGTGTACTAATCATATAGTTATGTTGTGGATTTGGAATCCTAACACTTTGTAGGAATGGGTATGGCTACAGGCCATGATATCCCTTATTATAATGCCAGGTGATGGACATATGATATAAGCCTGAAGAGAGCCAGTGTGGTGATGATGGATTTATAATAAATAGATGTCATACATGTCCTTTTATTTCTAAAAGAAAAGTGATATGTGGGTTTATCTTAGAGATGATTTACTTCTAGTAGGAGGAATAGTTTAGAATCGGTGATACATTGTTCTAACTAC
This sequence comes from Alisma plantago-aquatica, assembly GCA_963693085.1. Taxonomy (NCBI): domain Eukaryota; kingdom Viridiplantae; phylum Streptophyta; class Magnoliopsida; order Alismatales; family Alismataceae; genus Alisma; species Alisma plantago-aquatica. Next base: position 1,069,379,331 of record OY856413.1, on the reverse strand, counting down.
TCCTAAAATATATATGACTTCCTTGTGTACTGTTATTCTTTTATTCTGTAATAATCATGTTTCTGGCGAAGAGTTATAACTCCCACTGGGACAATTATTTAAAATTGTCTCACCCCGTAGATTTCAACTTTTTAGGTGGTCGCCAAGGACAAAGGGACCAATCTCCAGGTGACCAGTATCAGCAGCAGCAGCACCCGGAGCAGCAGTAAATCTCAGGTGCAGATTCAGACTGCTGAGTTATATAGATAGATAGTCAGTCCTATGCGTCCTCTGTACTCTCAGGTCCTTGGAGTTATGGTTTGAGTTTTGATTCGTCTCTTGAGATTTTGTAGCATGATGTGTATAACTACTCAAGAAGTAATTAACAGAGATGTAAACAGTTTATCTTGAATCTATGAAAGGAGTTTTTATGGTTTCAATGTCTTATCTCAAAAAGTAATATTTTCCGCTAATTTTTTGGTATTCCGCTGCTAAACGAATCGCTTCCGCTATGTTTACTTCGAAGTTCATGTGTTCATCTCGGACTTTGGAGATCAGAGCCCACATTTAGTGGTATCAGAGCTCTAGGTTCGCTGAGTCTACAGAGACATAGGACTTAGGATGTCGAGTCTATCCTTAGTGTTCCTTCCTTATCTAATAGAACCTTCTGCTCCTCAGGAGGAGAAGATATATAAGGATGTCTGAGCCACATGAAGAGTACGTGGCGGAAAGTAGTGTTGCTGCACCACAGGGAGGTGCAAGGCACCCAGAAATGGAGCAACCCTTACCTGAGCAACCCGGGGAGCCACCCCAGTTTGACCCAGCTGAGATAGAAAACCCAGATGTCCATGCCTTATTTGATAAGTTTCTGACATCCATAACACACATAGCAGATAGGGTTCCACCATCTGCACCTAGGGTACCAGCCCATCAGGAAGGTTATGGAGCTGGCAAGACTTTCGAGAGACTTCGCCGGGTGGGAGCCATAGACTATGCTGGTACATCTGACCCAGCAGATGCTGATCTATGGTTGATAGAGCTGGAAAAGGCTTTCAGGATCCTTGATATTCCTGAAGCTGAAAAGGTAAAACATGCGGTATACCTCCTAAAAGGGAGTGCTGGTAATTGGTGGATGATAGAGGAGGATAAGAGACCATGCGAAGAAATAGGATGGGAGGTTTTCTGACAAGAATTCGTCAATAGATACTTCCCTAAGACGTATCTAGATGAGAAGATCTCTCAATTTGAGAAGATCACACAAGGACACATGAACGTTAGCGAGTATGAAGCTAAGTTCATGGAGTTACTACGGTTTTGTCCCCAAATGGCAGTTACCGATGAAGAAAGAATTCGACGTTTTGAAAAGGGTTTGAACTCTGAACTAGCCACTCCTGTGTCTGCTCTAGAGAATAGAGAAAGGTTTGCCACCTTTGTGGAGTCAGTAAGAAGGATAGAGAGGTCAGAAATCATGAAACAACAGACAAGTAGTAAGAAGATGTACACCCAGCCTCAAGAGCAAGGGCCTGAAAGTTTTAAGAAACCAAGATTTTCTACACCATCAGCTTTGTCAGGATTTCCTACCCAGACACAATGGGTGTCAAGTGGAAGTAGGGATCATAGTAGTATTCCAAGAGGACCCTCCTACATAGCATCAGCATCAGTAACTGGATCGTATAGACACTTTGCACCCAGGATCTGTTACCTATGTAGACAGCCGGGACACCTGGCAAGGGATTGTCCAGACAGGAATACAATAATGACTCAGCCCCAAGGACAGAGTCTGCAAGGCTCACAAGGGAGGCTCTATAATAATAGAGGACGTGGACAGACGTCCCATACAGGTCAGATGAAATAAGTTTTGTTTTAATATTACATATCAGGATTCTAGGTGTAAAAGATATGTAAATTTGCTGCTTTTGAATTCCTTGTCTAAGTCCCTGAAGAACACAAGGGAGATAAGAACTTGTATCTTACTCAGTTTTCTATAAAACAATTTATAATCTTCCTTAACTGTGTATGAAAAGGATGAAATATAGATGTGATACCTGAAGAATAATCTAGTATGGTAAATTTTGTGTGTATAATGAATTGAAGAATGAGGAATATGATGATAAGCAAAATACATACTACCTAATCTCAATGCTCATATACCCTGTCCAGGTATATGGTTATTGTAGATAAGGCAAGTATGAAACTCCTAGATTGTTAACTTTTGATTACTCTGATCAGGTAATTATTCTGAAACAATCTAGAGAGTATAGGGAGAATTAAATGAGAAATGCTGAGTGAATCTTTTAAGTGAATATACTTGGTGAACATGCTTAGTGAATATACTCAGTGAACATACTCAGTGAATACTTAGTGAATATACTCAGTGAACATACTCAGTGAATACTTAGTGAATATACTCAGTGATCATACTCAGTGAATACTTAGTGAATATACTCAGTGAACATACTCAGTGAATGCTTAGTGAATATACTCAGTGAACATACTCAGTGAATACTTAGTGAATAAACTCACTGAACATACTCAGTGAATACTTAGTGAATATACTCAGTGATCATACTCAGTGAATACTTAGTGAATACACTCAGTGAACATACTCAGTGAATACTTAGTGAATATACTCAGTGAACATACTCAGTGAATACTTAGTGAATATACTCAGTGAACATACTCAGTGAATACTTAGTGAATATACTCAATGAACATACTCAGTGAATACTTAGTGAATATACTTAGTGAACATACTCAGTGAATACTTAGTGAATATATTCAGTGAAAACTTAGTGAATATACTTAGTGAACAAACTTAGTGAATATCAGTGAACATACTTAGTGAATATACTCAGTGATCATACTCAGTGAATACTTAGTGAATATACTCAGTGAACATACTCAGTGAATACTTAGTGAATATACTCAGTGAACATACTCAGTGAATACTTAGTGAATATACTGAGTGAACATACTCAGTGAATACTTAGTGAATATACTCAGTGAACATACTCAGTGAATACTTAGTGAATATACTCAGTGATCATACTCAGTGAATACTTAGTGAATATACTCAGTGAACATACTCAGTGAATACTTAGTGAATATACTCAGTGAACATACTCAGTGAATACTTAGTGAATATACTTAGTGAACATACTCAGTGAATACTTAGTGAATATATTCAGTGAAAACTTAGTGAATATACTTAGTGAACAAACTTAGTGAATATACTCAGTGAACATACTCAGTGAATACTTAGTGAATATACTCAGTAAACATACTCAGTGAATACTTAGTGAATATATTCAGTGAAAACTTAGTGAATATACTTAGTGAACAAACTTAGTGAATATACTCAGTGAATTTCCTCAGTAACTACTTAGTAAGTATACTCAATGAACTCCTTCAGTGAAGCCTTTGAGACAATATACTGAGTAAAATATATGTGTTAAGGTATGTATGTTCCTCTGATGGTAAGAATTCTTGAGTAATATTGGAAGAATGTTCTTTTATGCTTTTTCCTTTCAAAAAGTATGGACACCTTACGTTAGGGGTTTATGCTTTACACAAGCATAAATAGTGATAAGAAGTAATTAACAAAAGGGACTTTGTACGAATTACAAACCCATAATATCATCATGATGATCAATCTGTTCTTCCTTTCCCAGGGATTTTGAGGACGAAATCCTTGTTAGGGGTTTATAATTTGTAACATCCCTGACCTGAGTTATAACCTAACCCTAGAAGTTTTTCCTAAATATGTAATTAAACACTTGTAATTATCTTTTAACAGGTAATAAAAGCTCCTAAGGAACATATGTTTCCATTCCTGTCCCCTAGGAACAATGTTGTAGTATTGTTTTGCAATGCAGGGACCTATGTGCAATTATCCAGTTAAGAGGTTTAACTTGCAGAGTTCACAGGTTAAGATGTACCCTTGATTATGAAACATCATAAGAGTGAATCTGATGAGGCATGATGGATTTTTCAAGCTTGGGCATTCAGATGCAGCTTGTGGAATGATCCTGGTGCTTAAAAACCCTAATTTGGAGTAAAGTGCAATTTACCCAAATTAAACTTGTAAAGTACACCTTCTAGAGCATCTTATATGACTCTTGGCATCATTTAGAGTAGAAATTATGAAAGATATTCATCAATAAATAATCATATAAGAAAAGTAATCTTTGTGCATAAATTTCACCATGTATGTGTATGAAGACCTTCATATGTGTACCCTAGTTGAAAGTTGATCTTTTCTACCCTTAAATCTTGAGTTTTGATGAACTTGGTTTAATTTTAGATGGCTTGGACGTGCCTAAGAAGCAAGGAGGGACTTAGATGAAAATCCCATGCTTTAGAGGTCCTTATGGTGTAAAATGGCCTAAAGTATATAAGCCCTTTTCCTTGTAAACCAAGTGAACGATCCTTCATTTCTCTTCACTTCTCTTCTTTCTCAAAATATCTAATGCAAGCTTTGGAGCTCAGGGAGGCGACCAAGTAGTTCTAAGGTGAGAAGAACCATCTTCAAGCTCGGATTCTTGGGTGAATTCATCATGTAAGCTTGGTTTTGTGGATAACTCACTTAGTTTTCTTATTCTAGCCATCCATTCCTACCTTTCTTTGGAGGAATCACCCTTGACCAAGTTGTGGAGTTCCAGACACCATTAGAGGCTTGAAGCTTGGAGCTCCAAGAACATCATTTAAGGCGGGTTTTATAATTCTAAACTCTACACTTTATATGCATGTTTTGTTCTTGCAATTCTAGTACTTAGTTCTTCTTCTACCTCCCTTCTTCCTTGCACTTTTGCAAGTAAAATGGTGGAATAACCGACCTTGACAGAGGTTGAAGAAGATGGGCGTGATTACCAAAGTAATATCAAACGGTCCTGTGTTCCCCCCCCCCTCTGACCAAACCGTTTGAAGGGCAAACGGGTTCACAAGGCCGGTTGGAGCAAATGGGTTCAACCCATTTTAGGGCATTGACCAAGCGTTGACCGTTTGGGATTCCTGTTCATAATCATGTAGGCTAATGACCCACCAAATTTGAGGGCTTAACTCCAAAGGAATCGTAGGTTGAAGGTCATTTAATTAGGCAATCGAATTGAATTAAGTGCTGATTTTTCCAAACTGATTAACTTGAACTTATTGGGCAAACGGGTTCAACCCGTTTGAGTGAGTTGACCAAGCGTTGACCATTTGAGATTCCTGTTCATAATATGTTGAATTTCATTTCTGCAAAGAATCAAAGTTAAATTCTTAACCAATTGAGAGTTGAAGGCACTTCAACATCCTAACCCTAATCGGGCTGAAATTGATGTTTTCATTTATAGATTTTGTTGAGTTTTGGGTTGAAGGACCCAAACGGTCTCAAGATCGTTTGGGGTTCCTCCAAACGGTCTCAAGACCGTTTGGGCACAACTCAAGACCGTTTTAAGGTCTAAAGTTGAGGTAATTTGATGGGTTGAGGGTCCAATTGTAATAAGTTGATGAATCGATAAAAATGCTGATTTTAGACCTAATTCAAGTGCAACCCTAATCCAACCGACTTGGTTTTTGGTCAAACTTTGGGAAAACGGTCTAAAGATCGTTTGGAGGTCATCCAAACGATCCCAAGACCGTTTGGGCCAAGTTTGGGTCCAATTGGAGTTCAATTGATGGGTTGACCCTTGATTTGATTCACATTGTTGAAATTTGATGATCACCCGATTGGAAACCTTTATTGAGTTAGACTTAACTCTAATTGGCTTCCAATTGAAGGTCAATTTGGTGTCCAATTCTTTGAGGTTCATCCTAATTGACTCAATTTGTAAGTGGTTAACATGGCTTGGGCCAATTGAAGGCTTCAACATAGGATATCCTTTTCTATCATAACCTTTATATCACCTTTCATGACCACACCCGTTTCAGCTCAAACGGGTCCACACTCGTTTAGGCTCAAATGGGTTGACACCCATTTCATCTCAAACGGGTCCACACTCGTTTAGGCTCAAATGGGTTGACACTCGTTTAGGCTCAAACGGGTCCACACTCATTTAGGCTCAAACGGGTTCACACTCGTTTAGGCTCAAACGGGTTCACACTCGTTTAAGCTTAAATGGGGTCACACTCGTTTAAGCCTAAATGGGTCCATACTCGTTTAAGGCTCAAATGGGTTCAAGGTCGTTTGAGATTAAACGAGTTCAAGGTTGTTTAAAATTCAAATGGTTTGGAGGTTGAAGGTTGAAACCAATTGGAGACCTTCAAGGTTGTTTATACTTAATCACTTGAAGGTGTAAATGGTTCAATGATGATCTAGTCTAAACCCTAATGGTAATTTAAGATATTAAGGGACTAAGTGACTAATGAATTGACCCATAATGATGATCAATGGGTAAATTACCAAAATGCCCTTGAGAGGTTCAATTGAGTGATACCTTGTCTTAATCAAACCCTAATCACATGATGGTGATGTGTTGACTTGTGTTAGTCAATGAGGACTTAACCCAACCTAATCTAGAGTGGTGTAATCACCATCTACTAGTTAGAGGAGAGAGGAAGTACCAATTATGGTGGAAACTCAAGTAAAATACCTTCAATATACATGAATGTGCACGAATAGGGTATGATCCACTATGTAAAATCATGGAAACCCTAATTATGATAATTGATGAATCTTAATCTCATCTGAGGTCTTAATGATGATGTTTCTCATACATGGTGATGTTATGAGATCAATTCATCATGAGGTGAGTAGTAAACCCTAATTCTAGGGTGATGACATGTATGATGAATAGTAAACCCTAATTCTAGGGTGATGACATGTATTGTGAATAGTAAACCCTAATTGATGAAAATCAGGGAAACCTAGCTCTCGTATGAGTAGGGAGATACAAATTCTTTAAATGAGTTATTTACTGTTATCAGTTGAATTGACCGTGCAGGTTCCTATATGAGGATGATCATATCCAGGTATGGATAATGATGCTATATTCATTGAAAGCATGTTGTTAGCTTTATGAATAGTGATATATCATGGTGCCTTGTTAGTGGCATCTTATGAGATTGATGGGCTGTGAGAGCTATGAGTACCATCAAGGTCATGCTTAACAGATGACTTGTGATGAGAGAATTGAGAAATGGTAATTGATGTAAGTTAGACTTGTTACATTTAGTATCCTTCTTTCTTAGCTGCTATGCTAATGTTAATATTCAAGAACATGTATGTTATCTGATAAGTGATAACTTATGAGTTTGATAGGTTGAATGAGTCATGAGTAATATGCGCTGATGATCATCAAAGGTCATATTATTTAGATGACCAGATAAAATAATATGTTATTGGTAATAAATGTTATAAGTAGTCCAGGGGTTTGGACTCTCACTTTCTGGATTCTTAGTGATAAGATGTTTAGGGATTGATATCCCTATGTTAAATTATGAAATGTGATCCTAATATAGAGTGTTACTATGTGAAGTTCTATTACAAGATAATCCTATGAAAGGCTTAACTGCAGACTTATGGGTGATGAATGTAAATAACCCTTGTGTCACTTGAGTATGGTAAAGTATGATTTCATGTGTACTAATCATACAGTTATGTTGTGGATTTGGAATCCTAACACTTTGTAGGAATGGGTATGGCTACAGGCCATGATATCCCTTATTATAATGCCAGGTGATGGACATATGATATAAGCCTGAAGAGAGCCAGTGTGGTGATGATGGTTTTATAATAAATAGATGTCATACATGTCCTTTTATTTCTAAAAGAAAAGTGATATGTGGGTTTATCTTAGAGATGCTTTACTTCTAGTAGGAGGAATAGTTTAGAATCTGTGATACATTGTTCTAACTACTCCTAAAATATATATGACTTCCTTGTGTACTGTTATTCTTTTATTCTGTAATAATCATGTTTCTGGCAAAGAGTTATAACTCCCGCTGGGACAATTATTTAAAATTGTCTCACCCCATAGATTTCAACTTTTTAGGTGGTCGCCAAGGACGAAGGGACCAATCTCCAGGTGACCAGTATCAGCAGCAGCAGCACCTGGAGCAGCATTAAATCTCAGGTGGAGATTCAGACTGCTGAGTTATATAGGTAGATAGTCAGTCCTATGCGTCCTCTGTACTCTCAGGTCCTTGGAGTCATGGTTTGAGTTTTGATTCGTCTCTTGAGATTTTGTAGCATGCTGTGTATAACTACTCAAGAAGTAATTAACAGAGATGTAAACAATTTATCTTGAATCTATGAAAGGAGTTTTTATGGTTTCAATGTCTTATCTCAAAAAGTTTTATTTTCCGCTGATTTTTTGGTATTCCGCTGCTAAACGAATCGCTTCCGCTATGTTTACTTCGAAGTTCATGTGTTCATCTCGGACTTTGGAGATCAGAGCCCACACATAAGGAGCTAAAGCATATGCATATACACATAAATTAGGTGTGTTTTAAGGTGCAAAAATAACACTAAGAGTCATAAATTCACATAAAGTAAGCATGTATTCATCATTAATAGCACATATCTACCATTAATAGGAATATATTTTGTATTAATAGGCAAATTTCCACCATTACTAGGTGTGTACTTGCCATTCGTAGGTGCATATTCACTGCAATAGGAGTGCATCCCACATAGGAGAAGATTCACATCACCCAAAAATAGCAAAAGCACACCCATGAATGGAAAGAATAATGTGCCCATAAATTGTGAATATGCATCCAAAAATGCTAAAATACGCCTGATTGAACAACTTTTGTGGGCGCATAGTCACCATTAGTAGGCATTTATTCATCCATTTGCATGCACATAATCACCATTAATAGGTGCACGAGCCCAGAGAATGGCTAAAATGCACCCAGAACTAGTGAATATGTGCCCAAAGATGTTGAAATATGCCTACTTATTGAACACCATTAGTAGGTGCATATTCATTATTAGTTGGTGTTGCTATGTATGCCCTAAAATCCAGTCATATGATAATTGTATTGAGATGTTATTTAAATTATACTAAAGGCAATTTGTAAGGAGGTGGGATCACCCCCCACTAAAAAAATTGAAGAATTAACATCCATTCCAAACACACTCAAAGGTATGTTGGAATAGATATAAATTTTTCAAATTTATTATTACAGTATGCAAAAGACCAAAGTATAGCAGCGGAATAAAAATAATGACTATATTCAATTTTCACAAAAGATTAGAAAAGTATATCATAATATCCCATAAGGGTTTACATGTATGATACAACATAAGGACCTGAGTAGAGGGAAATCTAAACCATAACTACTTTGTCTCCAAGCTTTAACTTCTTAAGCTATATCCACATTATCATGCCATGTCCTCATTGTCCTCCACCTAGGGTTGGAAGCATACCCCATCAAGAAGAGAAAATAGATGACATCAGTAAAGGCACAATATATTTAATAAAAGACATCAAATATTAAAGGACATCAAAAATAAAAGGTTTCCCATAGAAAGTATAAGGACCACCCAAATGGGTATCAAGAGAAAAGGAATTGAAATCAAATGATAACAAAAGAATACTTTCCATTAATAAAATATAAAGATTGTACCACACAAGCACATGTAAAGAATTAGGGCACACACCCCATATCATCAACCTGCATGCATGTGAGATAAACATAGCCCTAGAACAATATAAACACAAAGGTGGCCAAGTCTCATAAACTTGAAACATGATAGAGAAAGGAATACTGCCAATCTCCCAAATATATAAAACATGGGCCAAGAATCACACATCTTGTCCTGGGTATGAGGTTCTTTTACATCCCAAAAGAGCAGGAAATGTCACATCTGCTCGGCGGGAAATAACACATCTACCATAAAAACCAATGCATTTATACTACTCTAGTGCTACTGAAACACATAGAATGTTAAATGTAGAGTAAAGTAGAAAGTATAGTCAAAATATATAAACTAGTCACCACATAAGTGACCAACATTTACATCCACCTCATAAATGAGAAAAAGACATCACATATCATCTTTTAGAGTTCCATCATGAACAAAGCATAAGATAAGAGTTCAAAAGAATATCCATGATCACATGATCAATATCAAATAAGGTAGTTCACATGAACCATGATTTTCAAAATAAAAGACATTGTGTATAGGCTAATGTCCATAGGGTAAAGAGAATGAATAAGCATAGGTGAATTGCTCAACATAGAAGAATAGGGGATACATCATACCTAAAATTCAGAGTCTAAATAGTCCAAGTCAAGACTAGGCCTCCAAAGAACCTCTAGGGAAGGTAGATAGGTCCAATAAGTAAGGTTCCCAAGCTTAGATAGGCTGGTTTCTCCAACAAAGCTCCTATCTCAAGCAAGAAGCACCTTCTCCACTTTAGAGGTGAAAAACCCTAACAAAAGAACATGGAGATGAGGTGTTTATGAGTTCTAGGTGGGGTTTCACCATAGAAGTCCATAGTTCGACCTGGAGGAAGGTAGAAGGAAGACTAAAAACATGAAAATAGGGAAGGAAAGGAGGATACTTACTAGTTTTGGTCAAAATCACCAAGGAGGAGCTTAAGAAATCCTAAATAGAGAAATTTGGAACCCTGGGAGCTTTCTTCACCAAGGTAGGCACCTTATTTTACCTTGGGACAGAACCTTCGTGGAAAAATAGAGTAGAAATGATGCTCTAAGCTATAGGAAAGAAAGAAGAGCAAGAGTTTTCTAATTTGGAGTTGGGAAGGGGTAGATATGGCTATATAAAGAAAGAGGTCAAGTATGAGGTGCCTATGAGACTTTCCATGTGTCATGTATAAGGGTGTCCATGGACATGCAAGCCTTTATGGATAAGGAATAAGTCATTCATGAGGTGTTAAGTTACTTTCCATGTGTCCAATGCTAAGGGTGACTATGGACATGCAAACCTTTATGGATAAGGAAGAAGTCAAGCATGAGGTGTCCATGGAGCTTTCCATGTGTCATTAGCCTAGGGATTTCATGGCCATGCTAGTAGGACAGCTCATAGAGGCTTCTTGCATATCAAAAGTCGGTCCTAAAATCTCATGGAGACTTCTAGGCCATCCCCACCGTCCTATAAACAATGAAATAACCCCACTGGTTGATAGCTTTTAAAGATAAGCTCATTTATAAAGATAGTAATCCCTAAAATGTCCTTGGAAAGAAACACCTTCAAACTAAGGTGCAACTAGGCTCCCTATGGTTAAAAAACTTGAGAATGTTAAGGGAATATATAAGGATTATAATGCATGTGACAATTTGCAAAGAAAACCACCCAATTGGGTAAATTGTAGAAAAGTCCAGAATGTACCAAAAATTGCATAACTTGCACAAACAACATCGAAATTGGACCAAACTTCATCCACAAGTTATCTTTTATGTGTTGAATATGAAATTGATATTATTTCCATATTTTGAAGTTATATAATCACATTATTCATTACTTATGCCTTTTACTAATTTTCTCTCTCCTAAACTTATGTTAATATTTCAAGTTGTCCAAATTAGATGAAATTTGACATGTAGGCTAATTTTGATATGTAGATTATGAATTTGAAGTTTGTTTCCAATTTTGATACTTCTTTTTATGAGATATGTCATATGGCCCATTAACAGTCCATTATCTAAATTATTCATCCAATTAAGTTTATTATCTTCATATTACCACCAAAATGAGTTATGTGGCATATTTTATGTATCCATTATAAACCTAAGATTAATGTTAGAACATTAGGTTACATTAAGGTGATATATACATGCATTAGATCATTGGGGTTATACTAAGCATCTATTTAGATCTAACTTTCAACCTTGTTTGGCTAAGTCTAAAATGTCAACTTCTAGGGTAAGGTCTGAGATCTAGTATGTTACACAATTCCATTTATTATGTATACTCAAATATGCAATGACTATATAACATAATATATGCCTAAATAATGATATTACTCAAGAACATATGGTATGGGTTGAGGACCTGAACATGAGACCAATCTAAAGAACAGACGAAATGGAGAAAAAAAATAGAAACCTCAATGGCTCAATAAAAATATAAGATGATGAAAAGGAAAATGCAACTTGGATTGTCTAACAACTACAAGGTGGATTCAAAAATGTGGTGTACACGACCCACACAATTTAATGAATCCTACAATCGTGAAAACAACAAAAAAGAAAGAAGAAAATGATAAATGATAAACATTGGAGTCGTCACCTAGTTTTATGCGTGGGAAAAACACAGATAGACGATTAGATCAATGGGAAAATATAAAAAAATGATTTTGAATCCATCCAAGGGCGTATAAGAAAGGTATGTATTAATTCAGGTTTCAAATCTAGCGATCCTATTATGAGTGGGCAAGGATTATCACCCTATCTCTCCCGATGATTGTATTATACTTTTTAGTCATCTCGGATTAAAATAGTGGTGATCAAGGTTATTAATAATGAAAACAATGTTAAAAATGACAAAAGAATGATTTTTTATTGTTGGTAGACCTTTTGGGACTGGAGACGTCCGTGACTTTCCCATCATAGTCCTAAAGGTATAGTTTGTAGGTGTATTATGGTTTCAATCACCTAAGGACCTCCCATGTTGGATAACCATCTTTGACGGTTAGGACCAATGCAGAGGGAGAGAGAGAGAGAGAGATTTAGTAGAGTAAGATCAGATCTTCGAGAAAGAGTGTGCAAATATGAACAAATCTGAGCAAGTAGTAGTTGTTGATATGGATACAATAGAGTAAGCAACATGTAGCCTACCTATGTTAGTAGAGCAATTAGTGTTAGAGGAAGGATCCTCTAATCACATGCAGAAAATAGAAGAAAGAGGTAGTTGTTTATATGACTTCAAGAGAGACAAAAGGGGCCTATAATATGTTGGGTGCGGAGTCCATTTATAGGTGGATTTTAAAGTTCGAGATTTTGGACAGAATCTTCTAGAAGAGGTGGGGGATCACTATGCACCATGGGATGCGGATCAAGGTGATTAGACATGTGTCACATGATGAATGGATGTGATCCACACGGTGTCCCCAGTGGGAAAAAGTTGATTTTCTCAGTTTATGGATATTTCAAAAATGTTCTGGAGAGCAATCATATAAAATGTGGATTTGAATTTGAATAAAATAATGAAAGAGAGAGAAATGACATTAATTCATGATTACCCTTCATTGTTAACCAAAGGATATGATTTTTTTGTGTGAAAAGAAGCAATTAAATTATCCGTGGAGAAAAAAGGAGAATATTTTATTCAATTGGACAATTTATAGAAAAAAAATTATAAAAAGATAAAATATTGAACAAATTATACTTGAGTCTAGATGAAAGATTTTATTTACAAAAAGCCCTAAACTAGGTTGAGGTGGGTGGTAATGGATCGATTAAATAGGTGGATAAATGTAAAAAAAATATGGGAAAATATGGAAAAAAGGTAAAAATGAATAAAATGTGATGAACTTCGTTAATAGCCAGCGAATTAACATTTCAAGCATGATTTTCTTCCCGGTGAGCAAAAATGGGTGTCAACATCATTGTATCAGGTTGACATGGTTCACCATGATAAGTCTATTTGGTAATATCTTGGGTAAAAAAATATAATTTATTATGTGCTGCTTGATCACGTTTGAGTCCCAATTTGATCTTTTGTAAGATACTAATGTGTAATAGACATGATCTCAAATTATGGCTAGGATGTTTACTAGGACGTCATTTTAATGCATTAGTTACATTTTTTAATAGGTAGAGAGACTAGTACAATACTATGTTGATTAAAGTCATCCTAATAGACTGAAAAGGAAATATATAGTTGTTCTAAAATATTTATTGTGCCTACATTGGGAGTGTTTGGATTTCAAAATTTAGTCTCCAAGTAGTATGTGCATACGATCATCTAATTATAGCAATAAATATGGTTGGAGGCTGGTATTTTAATGTCATTGTATGCAAATTTGTACTTGAAACATTCCAAACGAGTTCGATAAAAACTATGTTGAATATAAGAGGTCTTCAAAATATATATCTCTATATGACTATAGGTTTTGTTTGAAATCCAAATAGTATCTATTTGACAGTATTTGTAAAAAACAATTGATATACCAAGTACATGACTCTTAACTATCCAATATAAGCAGTTACATACATTGTTTGAATCGTGTAGTCTGAAATTATATTATTTAATGTTAAAAGGTTCATATATTTGGCATCTTGTCATTGCAACATATATGGAATACTAGAAGAAGTCAACTATTTTGTACTGATTGTTTGCTAAAAATGTTGGTAGGAGTAGACACTGGAAATTATAGAATTTGTCAAATCACACATGATTCATTGGTTTAAAAAGTTGGCAGGGGTTATGATGTCAATAATACATTTTGACTTCAATATAATTTGAGTTGAAAACTTAGTACAATGTATGTAACAAATAACATAAATAATAAACTTCTAAATGTTTAACAAAATAACTGAGGCTTTTGTTATCAATATCACGAAGACATAAACTAAATTGAGAAGTGGAAGAATATTGGACAACGTGGCCTATGTTTTGTGTTGTCAATCGACTTAGACTCTGTTTGGCAACGTGATTAGTTTCACCACGGTCATGCATCTAAGATGAACCACCGCATAAAATTGACCCGATGGATAATCTTGGTTGGGTACTCGCAGATGAGTGTGAAAAGTGTGTAAAAGTTTACCGATTGTCAATCTGGTGTTTCAAAATTACTATTTTTAACTACCCACAGTTGACTTTTAGTCTTCCACTGCCACCGTATTTGATCGTGTTACCAAACGTTGTCTGCTATGGCTTTGATCAATTGTACAACATTGGGTCCACATACCTTGATTAGTGTGTGAGTAATTTATGCACCTTACATATAAAAACACATTAGTGGACTATACGATGCATTTCTTTGTCAATGTTCACATGAGAAAAAATAACAACCATAAAATTTTAGCTCCTTTATTAAAGCATCATCAGCGGTTAGTCGTCTATCTTATTTAGATATATGGTCTTTGACTTGTTGACAGAGTTCAAAGACAACAATAACAAAATGGAAATAGTTTTGTACAAAAATGAGAAAGAAAAGGAAAGATGCAACAACACTTTGTCAAAGCAACGACGACAGGAAAAAAGTCAAAAACAATGAAATGCCAACTAACATGAAAATATAATTAAAACAAGTGCTCATTTGGTCTATGTTCATATTGATGATGAAAAGATGTAAACAAAGATAAATGAAAAGAAAATCATGATATCAGGACTTACTTCTATATAGATCCAAGTTACGATAATGAATGCATATTCATTCCATTTTTAGTTGTATTTTTAGTCTAGTTTAGCATTCATATATCATAGTTTTTATTAGAATAGTTTTGTTTTGTTCTACTTAGGTTTTTATGTTACTTTGTAGAAATTTGATATTTTTTTTGACTCCCTTTGTAGGTTTTAAATTCTATCGACATGCCAATCGACATTAAAGCCAACCAGAATTCAAGAGGTTGACAGCCTTATCAACCTCCCTACTCGACACTCAATACTCGACAGCCTCATTGATAGATGATCGACAAATAGATCCTCGACAACCTTGTCGACCTTCTAGGCCAACAGATCCATCGATCTCTCCTTCGACGGCATCATCAGTTTATTCAGCCGACAAGAAATCAAGGCATCGACATAACATTGTCGATGCTCTTGTCGACAGCCACAATTTCAACTGACAGACTTGTCGGCCCACAAGGTCGGTAGTCACGTCGACCTCCAAGAAGATGATCTGAAGTCCAAAAGCCATCGACCCTCCAATTCGATATACCTATCGACCAACAACAATGGTTGACACTGATAGAAAGAGGTCGACAGTCTCAACCCAATAAATAGGCCCTCAGCGCAGCCGTACAACTCATCTCATATTTTTTAGAGATAGAAACGATGTCGTTGAGATCATAGCAAGGATGATGCCTATCAACCTAGCTAGTTCTATCAACCTAGTTGGTCGACACTTATCAACCTTAAGAATAGATCGTCAGATCTCCTTCATCTACAAATTTAAAAGTCGTCGGTCTCCTTCTCCAAGGTGATTGATCTCTTTCCTAAGAAAATTTAAAAGTCATCAATCTCCTTCTCCAAGGTGATTTATCTCTTTCCTAAGCTGTCATTCCTCCACCTGCTTCCATTACAAGTCATGGTTAAATCCTAAAGGAGAAAGAAGGAAGTCTACCGTCGCACACCACGTCGATCCGCTTCTTTTACCATCATGACCGTGATGGTGTCCTACTCCTCTTCTAGTGGTATTAAACTCATCATGTCGAGGGAGTAGTCTTTTCACTGGGGTGTGGGGACTAGCCCCACTATCCATTTCTTGCAATTTCATTCATGTTCTAATTCTTGTATGAACTCATATAATTCATAGTCAATCGTTTATTGCATATTTTGTGGACTGATCACCCACTTTACGTGATTTATTATCATTTTTACTGCGAAAACTTCAATGTTTAAGATTTGAATGTAGATTAGCTTTGATTGACACCCTGACGAGAACTTCTGACGGAAAGTCTCCAGAATAGTGGATAAAGGGTTTGTAAGTAAGAGACATCGACCTTACAGGGGTATCTACTCATGCAAGTTTCAAACGTCAAAAGGGGAAACTTGCATAACTCCAAGTTATCTTCCTACATGTTTGGATTTGAATGATTGCGCAGGTTCAAGTGGTGGCGGTGAAACTCAGTTCCACCCTAGTGTTTCCATCTATTGGTAACTAGAACCTTAATCTAGTTCTTTTTATTCTTACAACCTTAGATTAATCAAACTAATCTCAACTTTTGTGTAGTTCTTGATAGGTTACTTGGATTAGATAGTTCTTAAACAAGTTTTCCCTTAGAATTTGATCCTCAACTATAATGTGATAAGATATGTCCACTTGCGGGTGATATTATCGCACTGTAGTTTTGACAAACTCTGGAAATTTCTTTCCTAGTGAATTTGCTTGTGCAATAATATCCACGTTATGCAGCCTTTTGTAATACTAGCTAAAAGCATGCGAAAATAGTTTAATTAATACAATAAAATCTCTAATGTATACTAATACACATGATACAAATGCTTGATAGTTATTAAAAATTTAATCTGAAATTTGATTTTTCTCTGAGTTGATAAATAGTTTCAAAAAATAGGTACATATAACTTACTAAAAGAGAATAATTTAATTAATATCCAGTTTACTCCTTCTAGTAAGCACAACAAAAACTAAAAATTAAAACATAACAAAATATGAATTACCAAAAAAATGACTAACCCATTAAAGAGAGAGTAGCTTGATTAACATCTACTTGACTCATTCTAATCTATAAGCAAACAAACATGTTGAATTGATTAAGATAAAGACGGATAGGATTAATTAATACACATACATGTTGCTAGAAAAATTGGTAGTATAGGAGGCCTCCTATACTTATTGTATAGGACACCCAATTAGAACATCAAAAATCCAACCCATAAAAAAAATTATGGAGAGAGAACATATTTTTCAGCACTAAAATGAATTTTTTAATACTATAAAAATTCTGATTGGTCTTCTGCCATTTTTCTATAGAAGGACTCCTATAGGATAGACGTCCTATTTCTAGAGCAAAAACAATAGATATTCCAATGAGCACATGGCCAAGCTATTGGAGAACATGCTTTGACTTGTAGCGCGTCATTAATAATATATAAACTAAAAATATTTTTATCATTGGACTCATGATGACCATTGCATTAACATGTGTTAATAATATAAATCATACAAAGAGAAAGCATTTTGATAAAAAGCCAACTGACTACCTCAAATATGTAAGCACACATATATATTAGACCAATTAATACTCAGACAGAATGTTTAAACACATAGATAGACCAATTAATACTGAGACAGACTGATTGAACACACAAATAAACTAGATCAATAAGCACACATAATTTACTACGACTCCCTTTTGAAGAACATACCTCGATGTCACTAGTACATAACCGGCATTTAGTGACAGTTTTTTAAGGCCTTTAGTGACAGTTTCTAAGTGACACCTATGTGGGCGCCGCTAAAAGCCCAACCGTTATGCGTTGGTTCTCCAACCGACGCCACAACCCTTCGCGTGCCACCGAAAACACACCGAAAATGCACTAGCAGGGGGTATAGGCGTCGGTTATTAGCTTCAAAACTGACGCCATATACATTTGCGCCACAGAAAGGGTGCCATCTGGGGCACTATCGGTGTCGGTTTATTAGTAATAACTGACGCCATATCACCCGCTGCCACGGCCATGCTGACCAGCAGAGCTGTGGTGTCTGGATCGATGTCGGTTACTAGTATGGCAACTGACACTGTTACCATATGTCGTCGGTTTTATGCAAATATCCAACGCCTATTTTATGTCTGGTCTGCTGCCACGGCCATGCTGGCCAGCACGGCTATGGTGCCTGGCCTCATTAGGAAATCGACATCGGTTACTAGTATGGAAAACGACATTGTAACCATATGTCGTCGGTTTTGTTCAAATAACCGACGCCTATGTTTTTATTTTTATTTTCTGTCAGTCTGCAGACCTGCTATGGCTGGTCGCAGGATGAGAAACCTACAATTCAGTTATGAACTACAGGTTTTACGACATCTATTGAGCCAACAACAGGCCACAAACCTATAAAATTAACATGATGGACAATATTATATACATGTGATTCACACTCATATTATTTTTTTTCATCACACGCATGTAGAAACCAGTAGCAACCTACAGTTCCATTTATTTCATCTCTTTTCACATTCAGACACATGTAGAAACATTCATGTATTGATGATTTTCACACACAATTCATAAAAATTCATTCACATTCACGCAAAATTAATTATGAGAGAACAAAGTTATTCTTTATTCATCATTTTCATCATTGTCAACAAAATCATATTGAAAGAGCCATGAAACAGCAAAAGAAGCCACAATGAAGGGAAGCATGATACAGATACAATACATAAAGTGCAGCACGCACAAGTGTTTCAGATTCATATAACAACATGACAGACTAACACATATATAGGGCATAACAACAGCAGCGCCGAATTTACATACAACACTATAGCTTAGTACATATATAGTGGGACTAAGGTGACGATCCCACCTGCTAAAACAGGTTACCGACAACTACATGTTACGACTGGGAGGTCGTGATTCAGCAACTGTATGCATTAGCAGGAGGACAAACATATTTCACCATGAGTTAACATTGAAGAAGGTCTACTAACCTACACTGAGCTAAATAAGTTTATCAGTATATACTGAAAAACTTGTTTAGCTCAGTGTAGGTTAGTAGACCTTCTTCAATGTTAACTCGTGGTGAAATCTGTTTGTCCTCCTGCTAATGCATACGGTTGCTGAATCACAACCTCCCAGTCGTAACATGTAGTTGTCGATAACCTATTTTAGCAGGTGGGATCGTCACCTTAGTCCCACTATATATCTATATAACCTTAGTGTGGGATGCTTGCTTTCTCTCCGACTGTTGCGCTTTGGATTTACAAAGCAATGTCGATGGCCTGCATAGCTATGTCATGGCCGTCCTGCATAGCCTGTAGTCTTTGGCGAACGCCTGCAAATTAAATAGAATCGCTATTAACTAGTATCCTAAAATTTTGATAAAAACACACTTACATAATATAATTATAAATGAACATATAGATAGAAACCTCAGGGATATATTCTTAAAACTTACATTGTCAGGCGGTGCAAGCACGTCCTCACCCTCATGGTGATCATCAGCACGGTCATCATGGGAACATAATAAAAATATAAACATCCATGCCTCTAATATTGTTATCTTTTATCAATTAACAATCCTTCATTATGATCCCCGCGAACATACAAGTCATTGTGATCCCCGACTTCAATGTTTGGTGGTGTTGGCAACCCAACTGAGAATGGATTGGATTCATCATACTTATCATAGTACTCTTCTTCATCTATAGGATCTTCAATGAACTGTCTTTTACCATGAAGAACAACCAACCATTTATCATTTGCAGGATCATCGATATAAAATACTTGTTTTTCCTGTGATGCCAATATGAATGGTTCACCCTTCTCGCCAATCTTTTCAAAGTTCACTAACGTAAAACCCAATTTATCCACTATAACTCCTTTGTTGTTGTCAACCCAATTACATTTAAAGAGCGGAATTCTAAAATCTACATAGTCAAACTCCCATATATCTTCAATGACACCGTAATATGACATTTTAGCTTCACGTGGACTTTTATCCTTTGCACTTGCAAAATACAATGAAGACCCTTGAAGGGTGACCCCACTGTTTTGGATGACACTCTTATCATCTTGACGCTTTGTGTAATATGAGAAACCATTTATGTCAAACCCTTCATAATACATAACATTCAATTTTGGTTTAAAGGCGAGGCATTTGATGGTTTTAGTAACATTATCTGGTGTTTGAGATAGTTGATGTAAGACTTTATCTTCAAACCACTTAATAAATGTCTTGTTATGCTCTCTAGCAAGCCACATTGAATTGGATCGAGGATATTGTCTCTTGATGAAATTGGTATGTTCCTTGATATAAACACTCACTTCGTCGATGTTGTGTAAAATATACAAGTGACCTTGCTCCAACTGCTCACGGCTGATTACTTTTACCCGTGATCCCAAAACTCCTTTGCCAAAATGCTCCTCAATATTCTTGTCATTCACAAGAGCGTCATTACCACTCAGAAAGTCACTGCAAAAATCCATAACCTCTCTCTCCATATAACCCTCAATAATACTCCCTTCAGGCAGATAACGGTTTCGAACATCACCTTTAAAAATGCTCATGTATCGTTCAAAGGGATACATCCAATGCAAGAAAACTGGTCCCAACATTTTCACTTCCCTAGTCAAGTGGACAACAAGATGTACCATGATATCAAAGAATGACGGAGGAAAATACATCTCAAGCTGACATAGGGTAACAACCACTTCTCTTTGCAAATTATCGAGAGTATCAGGGTCAATAACTTTGCTGGACAGACTGTTGAAAAAGAAACAAAGTTTGGTGATTGCAAACCTTACATGCTTCAGCAATATAGATCTAATTGCCACAGGCAATATTTGTTGCATTAGAATGTGACAATCATGAGATTTAATACCTATCAACTTCAGATCTTTCATTGATACCAATGTACGGATGTTGGATGAGTAACCCTGTGGCACCTTAACATTTACCAAGCATTCACAAAATGATTTCTTCTCCTTTCTAGACAACGTGTAACAAGCGGGAGGTAAGTATGTTCTCCAATCGCTACTAACTACTTCTGTTAATTCTGTCCTTATTCCCACTTCATGTAGGTCCATTCTGGATTTTATCCCATCTTTAGTCTTACCTGGTATATTCAACAGAGTACCGATGACGCTATCACATACATTTTTCTCAACGTGCATGACATTGATACAATGCCCGACTGTCAAAGAACTCCAATAAGGAAGATCCCAAAATATCGACTTCTTCTTGAATAAATACTTGTCACTCCTTGTGGCCATCATACATTGTGATCTCTTACCAAATTCATTGGTGATGTCTTTCACTCTTTCATAAACATCCTCCCCTAATATAGGTTTAGATGCACTACGTTCCTCATTCCGTCCATTGAATGCTTTGCGCAACCTACGATATGGATGAAATTTTGGAAGAAACCTTCTATGAGCAAGATATACAGTCTTGTCGCCGTGTTTTAGTCGTATTGAATCAGTGTTCTCTTCACATATAGGACACGCTTTAGATTCTTTGACACTATATCCAGACAAATTCCCATATGATGGAAATTCATTCACAGTGCAAAACAACATAGCATGCAAACAAAATGTCTCTCTTCGTGAAGCATCATAGGTCATCACACATTCACCCTAGAGTTTCTTTAAGTCATCAATCAGAGGTTCAAGATAAACATTGATATCATTTCCAGGTTGTTTAGGGCCCTATATCAACAACGACAGCATAACGTACTTATTTTTCATACACAACCAGGGAGGAAGATTGTATATAACAAGAATGACTGGCCAAGTGCTATGTTGGCTGCTCAATGTCCCGTATGGATTCATCCCATCTGTACAAAGCCCAAGTCTTAGATTCCTATCCTCTTCACCGAATTCAGGGTACAATAGATCAATCTTCTTCCACTATGGGGAATCAGACGCATGTCGTAGGATCCCATCATTATTTTTCTTAACATCTGCATGCCACCTCAAATTCTTAGCATCTATAGGATTGGCAAACAAGCGTTGAAACTGTGGTATTATAGGTAGATACCACATCACCTTGGTGGGAGAACCAGTTTTGGACTCCCCCGAAGTCGTCAATTTATACCATGACGCACCACATTTCAGACAATCTTTCAAATCCACATAGTCCTTTTGAAATAATACACAATCATTCTTGCATGTGTGTATCTTCTTGGCCTCCATTTCCATTGGGCACAACAATTTCTTTAACCGGTATGTTGAGATCGGCAGCTCGTTTCCTTCAGGAAGAATTTCTTTCAACAAAGACAACAATGACGTGAAGCTTTTGTCGCTCCATCGATGGTTAGCTTTCAGTTTATACAATCTCAACACGGCGCTAAGCTTCGTAAACTTAAAACCCGTGTATAATGGTATCTCAGCATCATGCACAATGTTTCTAAACATGGGAGGTGGATCCGTGTGCTCTACCCCACAACTATCCAGCATCGTATCAACGATGTCTACTGGAACTGGTTCATTCACATCTACGTCATCGGAGGCAATTTCTTCTTCCACAAAAGCACTGCTATCGACATCCATTGGTTTCAGGTTTGAAATCGCTCCATGCCAGTGTCATTCTGTATAGCCTTGTACAATCTCGTTGCACATGACATGACTTCTGATTTCGTCACCAGTACTGACTTTCAAGTTGTTACCGCAATGCCTACATGGACAGTAGAACCTATCTTTAGGTTGTTTCCTATGTTCCTCGGAAAATCTAACAAACTGATCAAGACTAGAAATAAACTCTGGGGTGCATCGATTGTGAATGGACATCCATGATCTATCCATTCTATGATCAATGAGAAAATAAGTATATATTACAACAAGATTAGGGTCTAGGGTAAACAGATTAGAGTTTATGGTTAAAACTTTAGGGTTTATACATGTGATGTCATTCTTAAATGTGTACCACCTATCCCATTCTTGAACACCTAATCTCACTAGTAAGTGTATAATGTGTATTGGGTTTTCAAGAAAATTTCGACAGCAGTTCCACATTGTTCTCCAAGTACATATTTACTTAGAGAACAAACGGGGAAATGCTGCCAAAATTTTCTTGAAAACCCAATACACATTATACACTTACATCCTAAGTGAGATTAGATTTTCAAGAACAGTCCCAAACTGGGGACTATCCAAGATTTACTCCTAATGAGTAAATCTTGGACGGGTTTCTAGGCCAACAAATACAACACCAGATCCTTTTTCACAACCCCATTCAACACATAATTTTTTATAAAAACATTAGTGGACAGCCATAACAACATATCAATGCTTCCTAAATTAATCAACATTAATAGCTTATGAATGTTTAGATGCATTTATACTATCAATTCCTAGGGTTTACTGAATTAGGTCAAGCATGAGGATTAGAAGCACAAATATATGCAAGCACAAGATAATGTGATGAATAATTTTAAGAGATGATTAAATAATTTTAAAAAGTAGATGAATAAATATAAATCCCTAAATTTAAATAATGTGATGAATAAAAAATCATTAGATGAACGAGTAGATAAGTAAATATAAATCAGTATTTAAGTAAATACAAATCAGAGTGTCTTGCTCTGGAGCTGGGAGAGAGGGCGAGATAAAGGGTTTTTGGGGATGTTTACCTCTGTTTGAGCCCAGTCGGGCGTCTTGCTCTAGAGCAGGGAGAGAGGGCGAGATGGATGGGTGCACGTGGAAGTCGAACGGGTAGGTCGAGCGGGCAGGCGAGCGTGGAAGCGCAGTGAGCAGGCAGAAGGCCGGCGAGCTCCTGAACTGTAATGGAAGTGATCATTGAAAAATACTAGACAATCATATTTTATTTCATATACAATGTTCAATTTAATAAACACTCCCTTAGAGGATCTAATATTAGGCACAAAGTCATGTCTTAAATACATAGAGATGGAGATGGTTCCATTACCTTTGATTGGTCGGAGCAGCGGCGGCGGAAGAAGGCAGAAGAAAGGTGGCGCCAGAGTTGGAGCAGTTAGAGAGCAGGCCGCCGGAGTTGGCCGGAGCAGTAAGACTAGAGTAGGCCATCGGAGGCGCCAAAGCAGCAAGAGAGCAGGCTGCCGGAGTTGGCTATTAGAGAGCAGGCCGTCGGAGAGCAGGAGACCAGGCCGCTGGAGCAGCGAGCGACGGCGGCAGACAGAGACCCGCAAGGAAACGGCCAGTGTCGATCATTGTTGTAAAACTGACGATCAAAATGTACCCAATTTCTATTTTGCGAATAACCTTTCGTCGTCGGTTTATTAGTTAATGACCGACGCCATATGTTAAATTTTTGGAGGTAATTTTTTTCGCTGGAAATTTTGGATTTGGCGGTTAATTTTCAGCATCGGTTTGTTATTAAGTAACTGACACCGAATAAAAGCGATACACGTGTCTGGTCACCCTTCACAGATTGATGTCGATGTATTTTATAAACCGACATTGTATTGTTTAGGTGTCGGTGTATTTATGAAACCGACGCCTTTAAAAGTGAAGTTATAAGCCATTTCTGTAGTAGTGTGTACACTTCTATAACTGCTTCATCCTCATTTATAAATTGTCTAGAAAAAAGTAAATAGACAAAACAACTCAGATTATTAACAGAATGGTGTGCAAGCCCTTCCGCAATATGTAGCTAAATGTCATTTATTAACCTTCATTTTTCATGTTTATCCAATTGTGCACCAAGGTGTCATGGCATTAGACTCTCATGTTTATCTAGTAACGTACTTAGCTAGACAATGTTAGATAGTTGATCAAGCATACACACATTGTTGAACAACACATAGAATCTCGCTCTTCTTTATATGGACTAGATAAAAGCAAGTGCTAAGCACGTGAATAGCTATGGAATTAGCACAATAAAATCTCTAATGTATGTTGTTACACATGATAGAAATATTTAATTATTCTTCAAATTTAGTCCAAACTTTGATCTTTTCTAATTAGTAATAATAATAATTACATATAACTTGTTAAAGAGAATAACTTGATTAATCCTGTTGACTCACTCTAGATTTATAACAAAAATAAAATACAAAAAATTGTGAATTATAAATTTTTTTGCTCACCCATTAAGAGATAGTAGCTCGATTAACATTCACTTGACTCATTGTAATCTATACATATACAAACATGCTAAATTGATTAGCAAACAAACAAGTTGTATTTCTTAGCACACATATATGTTGTTAGAACACAAAAAAAGAATATCTAATGTACAAATAGATAAGCCACTAGAGCACATGCAAATGCATTCAGCTGGTTGACCGGTTGACTCCCTCCAACTTGTAGAAAGCCATTATCCTAATTCAAATAAAAAACTATTTTTTCAATGTACTTATGATGACCATTGTATTAAGATGTGCTAATCTATATAGAATATAATAAGACAAAGCGTCTAGATTAAAAGTCAATTAACTCCCTCGAACTTATAAGAAAACATATAGAATGGACCAATTAATACTCAAATAGAATATTTGAACACACTGACAAATTGAGCTAATTAGCACTGAGATAGACTGATGAATACACAAATACACTGGATCAATGAGTACATATAATTTTCTGGAAAACTCTTTGAAGAAATTGATGATATGAAATAATAATTAGTTTGGACCGATTAGTATGCAAATAGACTATTGGAACACACAAACTAATTAGAACAATGAGCATATAACCAAACTGCTAAAACATACACGGACGGGTGTGATGAAAACACATACCTAAAATTTAACACTTGTATAACATTTCCATCTTTTTATTTAGTATGAAAATAAATTTAAAAAGAAAAACAGAAGTGGCAAGCAGGTTGATTAGGAGGCACAGATAAACCTGACAAAAGTATTATAACATAAAAAAACATAGTAAGAATTAGTAGGCAGACACACACCTCACTCACTAAATAGGTCGATTAGCAGTCACACACACAACTAACTCACTTTTATTATAGGTATAAAATAGTTTTCAAACGAAGCAGCCCGAGAGCAGGTAGGAGACTGCCTCCAAATTTGTTGAATCTTTGTCAAAAAATGTCATTTTTTGTCAGACTCGTGATTAGTACTACACTTCATACATAATATTTATGTAAAATCCACTAAATAGAGGGAGAGAGAAACCTAATATCAATGGTGGGATAACTTCCTCCAACTTATAAGTACAGAAACACATAGGATTGATTAACGCACGAACAAACTATTAGAACACACGGACTGAATAGACCGATGAGCACGTGATCAAGTTGTTGGAAGACACATACACATTTTATTAAGTCACTTGAGTCCCTCTAATTTGTAGCACGTCTTTACACACGCATTTATTTTTTTGTTAGATTTATTATTCATAATACATTCCTATGTAATAATTTATGTATAAAATAAGAGAGATTGATCCAACCCTATTCTAGGGTTGTATCTTGTGTCATTTTGTACTTTTATCACATTCAAATATATTATAATTACATGTTATTCTCCCCAATATGATTATCATTGCAAATATGCTTATGGATGTTCTTTGCACTGTTTTTTAGGTACTTGGACCATGCTTAGATGGAAGAGAGAGAGAGAGGGAGTTCTAGGGTTCCCCCACTCAAGGAGGGACCCAAAGAAGGCCCCAAAGTCTCCCTCAACCTACCTCCAGTGGCCAAGAATCATCCCCAAGCAAAGACATCCGAAAATGACAAAGTTAGAAGCGAAATCAAGAAGTCAAGCCTCACCACGGCCGTGGCCACAATGCCACGGTCGTGCATTTATTGCCAAGATCCAACAGGTTGCAACAGGGAAATTCCACAGAGCCCCACGACCGTGGCCCCCCAGCCACGATCGTGGCCATTGAAGACAACACGATCGTGGCCATCAGCACGGTCGTGGTCAGGAGAAGAGAACACGGCCATGGCACCCTGCCATGGTCGTGGGAATTAATTGTAAGAAGTCAGTTGCCAATAGGGTTTTTTCCCGGAATGCCACGATCGTGGCCAAGTCACCACGACCATGGATGAAGACGATCAAGACGCCCGTGGCTCCTCCCCACGGTCAGCTCCTCCACCTCCAAAACGGTCGTGTTACCCAACACGGCCGTGGTGCATGTTACCCACCATGACTGTGGCACTCCGCCACGGCCGTGGCCACCACCATCTCACCACTTCCTTCACACCATGACCGTTTTCACCCCCCACGGTCGTTCCCCACTACCCTCGCCACGGCCGTGGCACACCCACCACGACCGTGGTGATCACCTGCCCTACACAACTTTGCACTGCTTTTCCTATTTTACCCCCACTTAGCCCTAGCTCCTATATAAGCACTAGTTGCTTCTAGGGCTCGAGAGAGAGCACCCCCTAGCTGCTACCCAGCTGCTCCCTTGCATCCATTACTCCCATCCACCTACTTTCCTTGCATTTAATCCCATTTCCACCCACTTTCCACTCATTTCCACCATAGAAACCTAGTTTCTCTAGGTTTCTATCCATCCATTCCCCTATTTCCATGCTCTTGGGCACCATTGGAGGAGGAGGCTCGTGGCTAGCAGTAAGGAGGTGAAGAAGTCAAGCTTCATCAAGCATCAATGGCGTTTCCTACTCTCTTTCCCTTCTCCTTTGTTTCTGTTTTGATCATGTATAGCTAAGCCCCCCTTTGGTGGGCTGTTTAGGGCAAAAATGTGACTTTGATACCATGTTAGGGGAATATAATTTGTAATGAACATATTTCACTTCTATGATGATTTCCTTTGCTTGTATCTCATTTCCCATTACTTGTGCATGTGATTGTTGTTTAATTACATTAATTGCTTGCCTTGTGGTGTTTGAAGACATTTGCCTCTAGGATGTTTTGGTTTCTATGTAGCTATCATAGGATTGGCTCCTAGGTCCTTAATTCAGATCCCTAGCTATCCCCCTATCTTCCTACATAATAACCTTCTTCTTACATGCAAATGTGAGTTCTAAGTGACTAGTATAAGTGTGATTAGTGCAATTTCCTAGGATTTTCTAAAGGCTGAGGTGGCTAGTGGCATGAGGTCAAATATCCTCATCTCTACTCCCATCCTTACCCTTGGTCCTCAATTGACTAATACCACTTATCCTAGAGACCTAGACTTGGTAAGTCCTATGAGAATTACACCTAGCCCTAGTTCTCCAACTAGTAGCATAAGGTACATCCTCATAGCACCCACCTTGTTGTTTGGTTTGGTAGTCTAGAATGAAATCTGCTAATTTCTTATTATGGTGACATCCCCCAATTAATGTCAAGGTCACATTCCCAAATGGCCCACCTCCTTCATCTAATTTCTTAAAACCTTAATTG
Source organism: Alisma plantago-aquatica (assembly GCA_963693085.1). NCBI lineage: Eukaryota > Viridiplantae > Streptophyta > Magnoliopsida > Alismatales > Alismataceae > Alisma > Alisma plantago-aquatica. Next base: position 1,069,350,807 of record OY856413.1, on the reverse strand, counting down.
CTCTGTTTGAATGTTAATGCTAGTGTAGTTCAATTGCTTTAGTTAACTTAGTTAATTGCCTAGTTTTGCTAGCTAAGTGTTAATTTAGGTCTTTGATCTTGATTAGTGGTTAACTTAGGCTCTCAATTGCTAGTTTCTTGCTTAGTCTAGTGTTAGTTTGTTCTTTCTCTTGTTTAGATAGCTTGTTGACTTAGATTGCTAATTTAGCCTTTTGATAACTTAGTTTCATATTGCATTTCCTACTTGCTCACTTAGCTTAATCAACAACCAACCAACCTTTAAACCCTAAAAACCTTACTCTCCGCAATAGGAACGTAGCCCACACCGTCTAACTCTAGTGCCCCCTCTATCTCCGTGGATCGACCATGTACTTGTCGCCTCACCTATACTATGACACGACCATGTGCGCTTGCGGGCTTAGTGTCTTAGTAGACGTAGGTAGTTAGTGTAGGTCTTACAAATTTCGAAAGCATAAGATCCCACATCCCGTGCGCTCCGACCTCATGGGGTGTAAAAGCACCACTAGCGGGGATGCACCAGAGATGCACTTTGATTAAAAACTAGATGACTCCTTATAACCTATAAGTACACATATAGATTGCTAAAACACATAGATAGACGGGATCAACAAAAACATAAATAAATTAATGCGACTTTGTGTGATATCTTTATTTTCTCTAACAACAACAAAATAAGAAGTAAAATAAAAAAAAACTAAAAACAAATTGCAAAAAAAAACTACCAAACAATGCAACTCAACAACATATAGGATAAACATGAATGTAGTGGTTGCGATAGAATCAATTTAAATAATAAATCATAAAAAACTAAGTCCAAGCAATCAAACATACGGGTGTGATGAACTGGAAAAAAAAGTAGATACTTATCTACAAAATGTAAAAATCATATTTGCATGTGTCATGTCCAATATTTTTTTTTCACGCACATGTATCACATAAGCACATTCTCGAGAAAGGGACTATGAATGAAGTGAACTTGGCATAATAATAATAGAGTATTGATATACAACACGCCGCTTATACCAATACTCACACCCCAGTCACGGGATATAGAGTTGTCATTAAATACAGATGTCTGTGTGGTACCGAGGAGGCACGCTCGCACAATGCTTAATAAAAATAAGCACTGTGTGGGTAGTCGAACAGACAGGCCAAGATTATAAAATCCCCCCTACCCCCATTCTATGTCTCTTTTTAACGAGGCTCCCTCTCGCTCCAGCCTGAGAACCGTTGCTCGTTGTCTGCCTTCTATGCATCGTGTCCAGTCTATCGCATTCCCGCCCAGATGTTGTGTCATCTAGCACGTCTTTTAGTTTCCCGTTGGCTGCCTCCTCCTCTCCTCCATTGTGTCTGCCTACCGTCGTCCCACTAGTCATCGTCTAGCTCACCGCTGCACCCAGTCTGTTGTCATAACCAAGATAAGATCACCTCCAGCCCCCCACGATGCCCATTCAGTCATCGTCTTGACCATCTCGTTGTTGTGACCGGTACGCCATGACGTCCAGGTTGATGTCGCATGTGACGTCCCCGGATTTTAGCTTCTCCAAACCCTATTGGGAATGAGATGTCAGAATCCGAAAACGTCATCCGATCATATCAGAAAGCAATGTGGAAGCATAATATGCATACATGAACATACAACCATAACATACTCAACATTCAACATGCATATTTATACAATATGAATTATTGCAAATGATTTACATGTACATATTGAATGAAAATTCCACAATCTAAGGACATGTATGCTAAACTAGGATCTACACAATAGGTACAACCTAAACAGCTGCTCACTCCCATCTTTTTCCTCCCATGCTATCTCTGAACCTAAAACATACGTGAAACAACGAATCAACACACAAGGTGTTGTGTACGTGGGTAGAAAGATACATACTAATATGTTTGCATAATTGAAATAACTTGAGAAAGAAAGATTAAAAGAAAACATTATTTAAAGCGATAATCAGGTAAACATTCCTTTTATTACATTCACTTTGATGCAGTTGTACTACACATACTTGCACTTGACTTACATCTAGTGTGGGCAATATAGTATCATCGTACATCTAACATGGGCCAAGGAATCATACATCCATGTTAGGCAACATACATCCACACCAGGCTATGTGCTCTAGTAGCTACAACCCATCATACTCATTTATGTGCTATTAGATTTGGCGAAGTATAACTCATACTAGTTCAACCAAGCAATCATATCCAAATACGAGCATTCAAGATATCATATATCATATGCAACCAGAAAACTAGTCATATACTTAATAAATCCCACGTACCTGAGTTTAGATATTCCTATTTACATTCTGGATCATCTACATATCTGGTCAGCACCTGATTAATAACAAAATCATATACTAGCATCAGATTCTCATCATCTTAACCCTAGTCGTGTTCATTAGGGTTTATATTATCTCATTAGGATATTCCAACGTTTACTTGCATTATTGTCTTATATTTATCTTACTGACGTCATTTTCCAGATTATGATCCATTATCTGAATATTAGGTTCCATATTCTATTTTTGTGCACACATTAACCCTAGGTTACATCATTAACCTAGATTAGGGTTTTAAAGCATGTATTAAGATTCATCTTCATATAACATGGATTCTCTTCATCATTATGATCTCATAATTAAAACTAAAGTTCCATATATTGATATGACCTTACTCTGTGAATTTCATCATTTATTGAGCAGGTATGCATTTAATGCATTATCTTTAGTGTTATTAGCCCTAATTAGCCATAATAATCAAATTATATGGTTTCATACACCAACATGACCATATTTGACATCTTATGCATTATAAACATGATTATAGACTTACTATCATTTTTCCATAATTTAATAGCATCATTTGATATTTATTACTCTTGAACTAAGCATTTTACAACTAATAGGATATCACTAATATTAGTGCATCAAAAGCCTGATATTATGATTTCATATTGTTCTACACATTTTTCTGAGAATTTAGGTACCTTATTTGTATTTTTTAGACATTCGAGCTATTTTCTACAAATTTTGGAAGATTTGAACATTACTAAAATATTTACCTCTTTCGGCCACTCAGGACCCGCCACGTGGCCACTAGGGCACCTCCTGGCTCTTGTTTGGGTCACAGGCGGGCCGGCCGATTCAATTTGGTTCTCTTGGTTTGGCTAGACCACCCGCTACCTCCTTTTCTTGCTTCTTTTCTCGCGATCCACACGAGGCGTCTGCCTTCTGTGCAACCTGGCCGCTGCTTGAGGGAGGCCCTGTTCTGGGCGATCCGGCGCTCCACGATCTCAGGCGTCAAGCCGCCGCTGCCGTGACTCCAAGGAGAGCGAGCCAAGGCCATAACCTTCCCTGCCCTTCGGATGGCTTACCAGAACATCCACAAACACCTCTGACCGTCATCCAGGAGGGATTGCAGAAACTGGGATCTCTTCAACCCAGATAAGGATGCCTGGATCTTCGGCCGACCATGGTGAACTGAACCGGCAAGGACACTAGATCCCTCCACTAATCTGGAACTCTCGGTCAGTTCCTCTCTAGGTGATAGCAGAGATAGGCGGAAGGTAAATACAGAGGTTGGGGCCTCCACACCCAGAGATGGAGTCGCCATCTCAATAGAACCAATCTGACCCGTCTGGGAGGTCAGCGCCAAGAGGGGGGTCAGGGTCGCCATGACTGTAGATTCCGACGAGCATCGCCATCGTGAAGCTTGGCTCCAGCATGCGGGTGATGGCACAATGATGCTCCTCATCCACCTTGTCTATCTACTGCCTGACACATTGCCAGAAAGAAAGTAGAATCCTCCCATAGCAAGGAAGATGATGATAAAGCCAAGGCTCTAAGACAGTCGTCCTTGAATATGCTGACACCATGGCATCATATCCAGGATTCGTGAGAGAGGATGGTGAAGGTGGGAACTGTGGTCTCTGTACACCATGGGTCTTCAACGTCAAGTGAAGAGGGCATCTGTTAGAGTGTTGCGCAGATCATGGGTTCACCAACGAGATTCTCTTATCCTGCCTCATCGGATCTAAAGACACCTCATCTAGTTCTGTTCCACCCTTTTCGGGGGTTAGGGGTGACCTAGGATGTGTCCCGCACCCTTTATCTATGGACTACAGTTTGCGTTAATATAACAACCACAAGCATGTCATGTGACATTGGGATGTATGAAACTTATGTCTACTTATTTCAAATCAAAAACCAAAGTTTGCACTGCTAAAAAGTTTCTCAAAAAGCATCAGATCTAGGGTGGAGAAAAGTTTCATATAATTGTCATTTGAACTGTATTTGTAAACTTATATGACCGCAATACATCCTAGGTATCATTATTCAAACATTTACCTCTATGTAAATCGCTAAAGGTATGGTTAATCCAATGGCGCTCAAGTTTGATAAATATATCACATTCATTGTTTTCGTGGACATAATGACCCCGACTATTGGTTCTTGATCGTTTGATGGGATGACTATCATATGTTTGAGTAGATTGCATCATTTTTAGATATAAGTAAACTCAAATTGTGACCAACCAAAAAGGAAATTAATGAACTTCACATACGGTGTTGGGTATCATAATCCTCAAATTTCAGGTCATCACATCGCACTAGTGCACTGTCATGTCAAGGTTGTTGTTGGGACCAGCCCCCTCTCCTATCGTGCCACCTCCACACTATCGACTATCAGTGTGGCAACAATCACACTGTCATCCCACCCAGACACCCCGCATCCTACGTCGTCAACCTTCAACACGTGCATGTGACGTCGACCATCTAGATCACTCATTGAGGTTGGCATTTTTATTAATTTTTAGTTGTGGGTCATCCGCCTAGGCTTGGTATTTCAATGTATAAAAAATGATACTATGAAATTTGTAAATGAACTTTTATTTTATTTTAAATGAAAAATGTGAGTATTTATGATTCATATGCAAAAACATAGAGTTATGCATACATAATATAATTTTAAAAAAAAATAATAAATAGATATTGGTTATATTTTTTTGTCATGTTCTTAAACTTAAGCACTATTGTGGTTTATATCAGGTCTGATTTTTAGTATTTTTAGTACTATTTTGAACATATTTAAGCATAAATTTTACACTCAGATGTAAAATATGTACAAATATGACTGTGGACAGTTGAAAAAAATGGAGGGAAATGAAAGAAAAAAAATTCCAAATGAGTTGTTAGTTGTTTGTGGGTGAGAATTAAATGCAATTAGTTGGTTGGTGGTTGGGTAGACAGCAACACTGACTTGTGGTCATAATGACATGCATACAGCCATGCAGCCATGCAGCCGCACTAGCAGACTTATGCTCTAGAAATGTGTCTTGCACTATTATATAGACTTCTTAGTAGTGTGTCGTAATATTCTTAGTATTGTTTCGAATACATTTAAATACTTATTTTTAACTTATCATAAAAATGTGCAGAAACATAATTTTACTCAAATTAGACATTTTATATAGTTGTAAATGGATGAAAAATATTTATTATTTTTTCCTCAATAGGACACATTCTGCTAATTTATTTTAAGTTTGTTTATTGATGAATTTTAGTACTATCTTGGACATAATTAAGTATTATTTTTATTGTTTTGTTAATTTTTGTTCTTGAATAAAATGATATCACGATTTCCATAGAATAAAAAACTTACACATACATAATAAAGAACCAACTTTTTATTTTATTTTTCTAGTCAAATGACATATAATTGTACGCACTGTGCTATTTATGTTTAGTATATTTGTTAACACTTTTTGGCACTAAATTGAGTATATACAAGCATTGATTCTGAACTTAGTCGTGAAATATGTATAAATGTATAAGTGGTCATATCAGACATTATATCCTGCTAAAAAGTGCCAGAAGCTTGACAAAAAATTAAAATTTTCAAATATGTTATTTTATTTGTAAAGAGCGCAACAATTGCAAGTAGTTGGGTTGTAGTTGCTTTATTGTTGCGGTTGCATGCATGCAAAGGAGATTTTCAATGATGTTGCATGAGCTGCAAGATCGTTATTTCACGTTCTCGACGTCCGTGAAGCACATTGCTAATAGTTGTTGGGCGCACATTCCTAATGTAGGGGTGTGAATCTTGGTGGAAGGTGTGTGATATTAATAACCATAATAATATACCATGCTGGATAGGCGTGTAGGTTGAAAACACCACACCCATGCTAAGGAATATGGATTCTAGATTCTAGATATAGACGTTATCATCTAATCTATAGACAATCAAATATACACTGCGATCTGTAGGCCGACCAGGCATGGACAATATCTTTTTGAGGCAGTAAACATATAGAGCGCCAGATCGCAAAAATGACTTACCGTGTTGTTCGCTGGATGGAACAATAAAGTTGTTTACCCATAGACCTGTTAGGAATAGGAAAAGGATCCAGTCCATACCTGATTGGATTTGATCTTGAATAGGAGTTGGCTTGTGCTATCAATCCTAATAGGAATCAAATCTAAAAGGGAAGGAAGATGGGTCCCTACGTGGAACATGGAGCTGGAGTAGGACTTGGATAAGGATTCCTACTTACAACTACATGTTATGGAGTCCAATAAATAGAGGCCTTGGGGGAGGCCATTGAGATCATCCACTGATTAAGGTGTGACCCCTCCGGTTATTTGTTGGTGCCTTCTGTGGTAGAGGATGACAGAGAACAAAAACAACTGGAGGAGCTCTCTCGGTTGAATAAGAGAGGGTCAACGACTTTGCCTTGAAGCAAGTTGGCGGTTATAGACATAGTATTGCCAAAGTGGCAATGCTCCGACCCAGTCACCGGTCGCAGCAGCATCAAGAAGTCTCCAACAACAACAGCAGCCTTGTGAGGAGATCAAGTAAAGAAGGATGTTTTGTACACACTAGGTGTGATTTTATTCTTTCTCATCTTTGTTCTCGTGTGGGGAGGGCTACCTGGAATTAGGGGGTAATTAAATCCAGTCAGTGTGAGTTGTAATCTTAATTACATAGTGCTTGTTGGCTAGTATTGCCCCGTGGTTTTTCTCTCCTTGTCCTGGGGAGAGTTTTTCACATTAAATCTGGTGTTTCTTCTTTGGATTTATATGCTTGTCGGTGATGCTTTCGCAATAAGTTTTTTATCACATCCCGGACCGTATTGGTACAACATCTCCAACAAGTGGTATAGAGCGCAGGCTGCAGATACTGATCCAGATGGGGAAGGATGAAGATGGGACGATGATAAAGTTGACAAGCACAAATTGGCAAATTTGGAAATCTAAGATGGAGGATATTATTTATTACAAAGATCTATACGATCCAATAGAGGGACAAAAGTAGAGAGTACGTCTGATGCGGACTGGAAGAAATTAAACACAAAGACAGTTGGAACAGTTCGAGAGTGGTTCGACATTTTTGTGTTCCATCATGTCTCAGAAGAGACCAATGCCAAAGATCTGTGGGAAAATCTCAAGAAGTTACACTAATTATATGAGTGTAAGACTGCCACAAATAAAGCTTTTTTGATTATAAAGTTGGCGAACCTCAAGTATCGGAGTGGTACAAGCATCGTTGAGCATATGAATAAATTCCAAAGCCATATAAATCAACTGGGGTCCATGAAGATGGTTCTTGATGATGAACTCTAGGCTCTACTTTTTCTGGGATCATTACCTGACAGTCAGTAATTCTACATAGGAAGGCAAGTTGATACTTGACTAGGTGAAGAGCAATCTCATGAGTGAAGAGACTCGACGACGAGCCTCAGGTGACAGCGGATCAGAGGTGCACTTCACAGAGAGAAGAGGTGTTGATAGAGTGAGAGACTATGGTAGATTCAAGAGCCGCGGTGACTCCCAGAATCGCGAGAAGTCACATGGTAGATCCAAGTCGAAGAGAAGTAGAGGGTGCTTCCATTGTGGCAAGTCGGGTCATTTCAAAAGGGATTGCAAGGTTTGGAAAAAGAAACATGAGTCTGAAGCCAAAGACAAGCAAGATGACGACAAGAATACTACAGCGACAATCTCAAATGATAGGGATGATGATGACGATGTGGTCTTAACAGTCCAAGAGAAGTGTTTGCATGCTGAGATGATGATTCTAAGTGGGTGGTGGATATTGCAGCTTCTTATCATGCTTCACCGAGTAATGGATTCTTTACTTCATACAGGAGGGGAGATTTCAGGAGGGTGAACATAGGAAATTATGTGTTCTCTAGAATTATCGGGATTAGAGACATTTGTGTTCCAACAAGTGTCAATTGCACGCTCACACTAGAGGATGTTTGTCACGTTCTAGATTTGTGGTTGAGTTTGATATTTGGTTCATTCTTTGATGGGGAAGGTTGTCATCTAGATTTTGGTAGTGGAAAATATAAGGTCACCAAGGGAGCTTTAGTTATTGTATGAGGCAAATTGTGTCGTACATTATACAAGACCCAATTTAAAATGCTCAAAGGCAGTCATATACTTACAATTGAGGATCACCAGACAGATCTATGGCACAGACGAGTAGGACATATGAGCGAGAAAGGCTTGAAGCTTTTATCAAAGAAGAGATTGATTCCTTGTGGTAAGGATATTGGTCTCAGTTCATGTGATGAATGTCAGATAAGAAAGCATCGACATGTTTCTTTCAAGACAAGATCAAAGGTGAAGTCACGGCTTCTGTAGCTGGTTCATTCGGATGTTTGTGGTCCATTTGAGGTGACTTCACTGGGTGGCAATAGGTATTTTGTCACATTCATTGATGATGCATTTAGTAAGGTGTGGGCCTACTTGCTAAAGACCAAGGATCAGGTCTTTCAGTATTTTTTAGAATTTTCATGCCATGGTGGAGCGGGAGACAGAGAAAAAGTTGAAGTGACTCTACACGGACAATGGAGGAGAGTGCACCTCCAGTGAGTTCCAGGATTACTATACGCAACACAGAATACGGCATGAAAGGACAGAGTCTGGCACACCACAACACAATAGTGCAGCTGAGAGAATGAACCGTACCATAGTGGAGAAAGTTAGATGTTTGTTGAAGACTACAAAGTTGCCAATGACATTCTGGGACGAGGCAGTGCGTACAACCTGCTATCTGATTAATCAATCTTCATTAGTTCCTTTGGGGTTTGATATACCTGAGAAGGTATGGATAGGCAAGGATGCATCCTATGCTCATCTGCGAGTATTTGGGTGCAAGGCTTATGCACATGTTGTAAAGGAAAAGAGGCAAAAGCTGAATGATAAAGCGGTATCATGTATTTTTCTTGGCTATGGAGATCATCAGTTTGGCTGTAGGTTATGGGATCTTGTTAAAAGGACCATGAAAAGACACAGAAATGTGACTTTCTGTGAGAGTCAGACAATTACATAGCCTGAGAGTGATGATGTAGAGGTTGCAAGATCAGGTGATAGCTCTTCTGATGATGAGTATGAAGATGCTTCATCTTCTTCACAGGTGCAGTCTTCAGATGATGAAGAAGAGCAGCAAGATCACCCTAAGCAGTAGATTGAGAGCACATCGAGTGTTCTTGTTCTATAAGCGCAATTGAGTGATTCAGATTCACAGTTAGAGACTTCTGGACAGGGGGCAAGATCATCATCAGACAGAGTCTTCAGAGTAGCAGTTGAGGAGGTCTGACAAAGTTTGTCATCCTTCATCTAGATATCTGACATCTCAATATATTCTCCTTACTGATCAGGGGGAGCCAGAGACTTATCGTGAGGCATAAACTCATAGAGATAAAGCACAGTGGCTTCAGGCAATGCAGGAGGAGATGTCTTTTTTGTAGAAAAATGATACATATGAGCTTGTGGCGCTTCCTAAGGGCCGGAGAGCACTAAAGTACAAGTGGGTCTACTAGATGAAGAGAGATGACAACAACAAAGATCAAGCTTCTAATGAGGAGCTACGTAGACATGGAGAGTATCATTAGAGGGTTTTTGAATCTTGGTACAAAAGGTCAGAAACAAGGTTTTCATCCAGGATGGCTTGACATATCAGTCAGGGGGAGCCACAAAAGTTCCAGGTGAGGGTATGGAGAGAGAAGCAACAATGCAAGGATATTTCTTCTCAGTTGCTTGGGATTAGAGTGAAGTTAGGATTGCACTTCAAGAAGATGGATGAAAATGACATAATGATGACATGTCTGATGAGAGTGGATCCATCACAGGTGGTGATGAGGTCCACAAGTTACTTTAGATGATTGTTGAAGACAACACCTCCCTCGTGGGTCGGAGGGGAAGATTGTTGAGAATAGGAAAAAAAATTGACCCATACCTAATTAGATTTGGTCTTGAGTAGGAGTTAGTTTGTGCTATCAATCCTAATAGGAATCAAATCTAAAAGGGAAGGAAGATGGCTCCCTAAATACAACATGGAGTTGGAGTAGGATTTGGACAAGGATTCCTACTTGCAACCACATGTTATAGAGGCCTATAAATAGAGGTCATGGGGGCCATTGAGATCATCCATCGGTTAAGGAGTGATCCCTCCAGTTACTTGTTGGTGCCTTCTTGTGGTAGAGGGTGCCAAAGAACAAGAACAACTGGATGAGCTTTCATGGTTGAATAAGAGAGGGTCAACGACTTTGCCTTAAAGTAAAGTAGTGGTTGGCGGTTACAGATACATTGTTGTCATAGTGGCAACGGTCCAACCCAGACAGCGGTCACAGCGGCATCAAGCAGTCCTCAGCAACTACAGCGGCCTCGTGAGGAGATCAAGTAAGGCCTCGTGAGGAGATCAAGTAAAGAAAGAGATTTTGTACACAGTGAGTGTGATTTTCTTATTTCTCATCTTTGTTCTCGTGTGGGGAGGGCTACCTAGATTTAGGGGTAATTAAATCCAAACAATGTGAGTTGTAATTTTAATTACATAGTGTTTGTTGGTCGGTATTGTCCCATGATTTTTCTCTTCTTATTTTAGGGAGAATTTCCCACGTTAAATATGGTATTTTTTCTTTAGATTTATGCCTTTATCGTTTATCGGTAACCTTTCCACAATAAGTTTTTTCTCACGTCAAGACGCACAAACAAAAGCTAGCTGTTCTCACTACCAGCGGGAGGCACAAATTAAGTCCAGAAAATCCCCTTCCGCTCTGCGGTTCCTAGGGGATACGTACCGACGTACGATGTTCTCAGCCCAACCTGCGTCAGCCTTGTAGATAGGAGACACACTTGCAAATAGCACAGCAAGCGACGCCCTCAAAGCCGAAGTCGTTCGCAATAGAATTGTTCGACTGGAGGAGTGCCAGATTTGTTTTCACACAACGCGGCTGAGAAATGGAACCGTCTGAAGTAGGGTTATAAATCGCAATGGGAGACCTGTTTTGGTGGGATTAGTTTCCCGGGGACTTTGGATCGATAAATGGTCCTACTCTTTAATTCGACTAGATTAATATTGGGATAAAATGAATTGGACCGGTAGACTTCGCAATTTAAATGAGGTTTTTGACTGTACGGTAGTCACTACATGATCAAACTGGTAGATAATTTTCACGCCGGTAATGTAAACGTCTCGTAACAAACACCTTCCTTCAGTGACTGAGCCACATTTAGACATCACGAGACCAGTGCATGACTTAGATTAGTAAAATTGCAAGATATGACGTGCCTGTTGTGTGAGTTGTTATGGACCTGTTTGGTAGGGTGTAACTAGACTTACATCCGTTTAAATGTTTACTTTTTCGTTTTACGTTTTATTTAGTCAGGTGAAGTAAAGTGTAATTGGTTGGTTTTAATCTGCATCTGGCTTAATCTTTAGCTGCGAAATCAATGAATCAGTACCGCACCTGGTCTGAGCGTGGTCGGGTGTGGAAGTTGTGGGTTTCGGCCTTCGGTTTCTTTTAACCTGCAGTCTTTATCTTCTGAGTTCTGTCCACTGGGACCAACCGGGACCACTGGATACAGCGCTACCCCCTGCGCGGAAGACCACCGGCTGTTGTTTCAAATCTTCTGTACATCAAACAGTTGCAACAAAAAATGAGAAACTTGTAGTGCACTGTACCAAACTGATTTCAAGCAGTTCAAAAGACATATTTATGTATGGTTGGTTTTCATTTTCACCCAACTACATCCGACAACATCATATGAGATACCTGGGTGGTGGCTGGCCAAGTCAGGGAATGCTTGAAACATTGGGCTCTTTTTTGTAGCAAATTGTACGGGTGCCGCAATGAGGCTACGAACATGTCTCACTCTTGTGCTCTATTTTTACAAAATTTTCATGGCCCTTAAAGATTTTCAATATACCGTCACTACTAGCCATGATTACAATACCACAGTTTCTTCTATTTGATCCGTTTTGATAAAAAGTCCATATTTTAAATATGTCTGAAGTCAAATTGGCTGCTTTAATATTAATAGTTACTCTTCCTGAGTGGCTTTTGTGGATGTTTGATGTTACTTATGACTTTTTAATCATTGAGTGCCATTTTATCAACAAAAACTAAATTGTCGCCATCTTTGTTTTGTCTACTTCTAGTTATAAACATGAGTGACACGGTCACGTAAAAAGTTGTTGATGTCTTTTGAAAGAATGGGATGTCTAGATTTGTAAAGTCCATCATGTCAGTAATCGTTCTACTTCTTTGCCGTGATCCTTGCTGCTATACTACTCTTTAAAACACTACAAAGGCTTCTACCGTTATCATCCAAATTTTAAACATGTATGTTTGACTAATTTTATCCTAGGCTTTTCTTTCATTCTTTTTGTATGATCTTGCTTAATTGTTGTGTCTTCTACCTTTTTCTTATTTGATATCTATATTAATATGAATCAATAGAATATAGAAAACTTTCTTGTTAAAAAAGAATGCTCCATTAAACCATCGCTTGGTGAAGAAAAAAGTGGGCATCATAATTTGATTTTTGACTGATTTCAAAAGGTCAATCTTAAATTGGTAACTGTTGGACCAAATTTAAAAGTATTAATTGAGGTAGACATTGGATTTCATATTATCACCCTAATTTCTATAATATTATTAAATGCATACTTAATAACATATCCTTGTCAACCGCGTCTTAGTGAATTTCATAAAGAAACTTCTTCTCAATCTATGGGACATTGATCTAGGTCAGTTTGATGAACACTACAATTGGCTACAATATTTTGTTAACAAAGATGTAACGATTCTGTGAGGAATAATGTGAAGCGTTGCATGTCGAATAAGATGGGATAGTTCATGTTGAAAGAAACACTATCATGAGACTTGGCATGAACGCTATTATGTAATGATTCTAGAATGTGGTGGCTATCCGTTCCATCATGTCTAAAAAATTGTACATCCTTAACTTATTTTGAATATTGACGAAAAAGTTGATTTTTATATGTGTCTCACCCAATTTAAAAACATTGCTCTGTCACTGCTTCCTTACCGTCGACTATGTAGAAGCTGGCATGCTACCTCTCCTACAATGATGCGTGGTACAACTACTGACGTGGTTGTACAATGACATGTCTCCTCTCCTTTGTAGAGCTAATAGGGACTACTACCCGGTCTTGACTGTGATCGCGGGTGGCAAAAGTTTACTGCAACACTAACGTGGCCCACATCTTTAAGTGTGGCACGCCTCACCCTCCTCGCCGTGTTGCCCGTGGCTCACTGGAAGAAGACACAAACTAAGTGATTGGTAACAAAACAGACTATACCTCCTCGTGGGCCACATTGTTATACCAAATTGATGGTTATGTTTAGGTTTAAAGGTTTTGACATGCTTAACTGTGATATAGATCTTTGCATTGCATCGCCAAACATGATGGTCATAAGGCTTAAAAATTGATATGACATTTTTCACTATTTTCATTATCAAAATGGCATGTTTTCGAATTTAATTTTCAAAATTGCATGTTTTTGATAAATATGTCCCCAAAGAATAGGTGTTGCTCCTGGTGGGCCCAATACATCTATGTGGAAGACGTATTGCTATTCTCAAAAAACAATATCTCCTCTGTTGCGACGCATTGGCTCCGCATGAACATTATGTCCCCAACGGAGACTCGTTACCTTTTTTTACTTTATTTTTTAAAATTCGATATCATGTAATGATTTTTGTATCGTGTTCATTTACTTTTTAAATAGATACGATAGTTAAAAATGTATAGATTTATTAATAATATTTTAAAATAAGTAATAATAATAATACATGATGATACCAGTAATATTTAATTAAAATATAGTCTATAAAATTGATCGATACAATAATAATAGAAAAAGATATAGTTAAAGTATTAAACCAATATATAACAAATATATAATACTCTTTGTAAAAAATATTAAAAGAAATAATACAATCACTATATTACATATATAAAATAAAATATGTAAGCAAATTAATAACAAACAATTGAAATAAAAGACATGATCCATATTATTTAATTTACAACATAATAACATTGTGGTTATTTAGCTTCTAAACTAATTAAATAGATACAATACTAGAAAAACATATCGTTAAAACTAATGAATATATACAAAATATATAAATTTTAAACAAATAAGACCGTCACAATAATACACATATTAAATAATATATAAGGAGAATAATAATACAGAATTGAAACAAAACATATGATACATATTACCAAAGAAGAGTTGTATTTAGTTAATCTTGTTTTAAGATTAAATAAGCTTATCAAAATACAATTGGTCATTAATTATATGTATCATATCCTTTATTACATTTGTATATTTTTATTTTCATCATAAAATTATTAATGAAGTACAAATGTCTGTAAATAATACACATCATATTTTTAATTGTATTTTTTTATCCAAATTTATCTATAATTTTATTTGATTAAGTTGTGATACATATTATTAGTGAAATGCAGTTATTCAATAATAATATGTATCATGACTTTTGTCTCAATTGTTTATTAGTAATTTCCTTATATATTTAATTTATACTTATATTATTGGGATTTTATTATGTATTTAAATGTCATATTTTTGTATACATAGATTTAATTTTTAACTATATTTTTTGTTTTAATATTGTATCTTTTTTATTATTTTAAAAAGTAAATAACACAATATCATTTTATATATATTGTAATACCAATAATATGTATTGTGTCTTTTATTTTTATTATGTGTTATTGTTTTCCTTATATATTTTATTGTATGTATGTAATATCATGATTGTATGATTTCTTTTAATATTATATATTTTGTTTTATATAATGTATTACATATTTAGTATATATTTTGAAAATATTTTTAATATATCTTTCTATTTTACCATCGTATAAAACAATTCTATACACTATTATTTATAATACCAAAAAGTATATATTAATATTTATTATATCGTATTATGTTACTTATTTGTATATACTATAATAAATCAGTAATTTTATCAGCTATTGTAGTTAATAAAAAAAATTAAATAAATACAATAAAAATCATTATGTGGTATCATATTTAAAATATATGTAAACAAATAAAAAAGACAAAGCATCCATGTTGGGGGCATGTTGCTCTTGTGAGGGCAACGAGTCCCCGCAAAGAACGCATTGCTTCTTGAAAATAGCAATATGTCTCTCGTATTGGTCCCAACATGAGAAATATGTTCTCTTTAGGACGTATTTGTACACAAATAGGTCATTTTAGGAATTAAGTAAGAAATCATGCCATTTTGGTAATTGATTTCAATTTTAAGCTTGTTCATAAATTGCAAGGAATCCTTAAGCTAGACAGATGAGCAAATCAATTTTACGTGCCTCGAGCCTATGCGCATAAATTACTCGAAGTACATGTTCGGGTGCATGGCGAACTTAACACGGCAAGAGAGCGCATGATGGTGGCCACACTAGACATGACTAACAGATTCTTGGGCAGAGACTTTGTTATAAGGACTTCTAACAGAATGATG
This sequence comes from Alisma plantago-aquatica, assembly GCA_963693085.1. NCBI lineage: Eukaryota > Viridiplantae > Streptophyta > Magnoliopsida > Alismatales > Alismataceae > Alisma > Alisma plantago-aquatica. The sequence goes on along the minus strand of OY856413.1, from coordinate 1,069,334,937 downwards.
TTGTCCCCTTCCCCTATATAATAGATCATATTGGCACTTGGATAGTATAGTGGCCAACAAAGCTCTCTTTGTTCGACCTTTTTCAACCTTCTTCTTTCTCTCTTCTATCTGATTCATGGTGAATGTGGATGTTACGTGGGCCAAGTTCATTGATGTTGTTGTCAGGGCTGGAGGAGATGGGGCGGTGCCTCAACACTCCATACCATGTGCGATCAACACTCCATATCATGTGAAATCTTTAAATTAGATGGCACCGCCTCAACATCCATATAATGCACAATCTCCATTGGGAGCGTCCCAAACCATCCAACTATTAATGTGTGGGTCTCTGGCCACAACAACAACATCGCGGAGAACCATAGATAGCTTGTGTTTGGCGGATCTTAGGTGTTTGTTCTCCCGTCCTGGCTATTCTGGGAGTAAGGAGCACCATCCCTAGTTTATTGGTTGCATCCTAGAACTCAACCAACCGTCGCTTAATTTGTACATGAAATGGCGTCAATTTACTACACACATGACACTCATGTGGTATTTATTACCATACTTGAAATGATAGCTATAATATAATTTATACTTGATTCCATACATTTACTTTTTTTTTGGGGGGGGGCAACATGGAAAGTGAGATAAAGAGGGAATTGGGAGGAAAAATTAGAGAAAGAGAAAAAGACAAAGACAAATAAATTTGTTTTATTTATAACTTTCAACCTTTAAGACATTTTTTACGAAATAAAAAATTATTAGATTCTTTATGATAAATGAATTCTTACAAGACCAAAGTTAAGATATTTTAAAAAATAATAACACAAAATATACTAAATGGTATTGCATATTGGCCCATAGTACCCGTTTTAAGAACACACTAACTCAAAAGTGAGATTACATGTTGTTCTTTCATTATAGTACTCATTTGTAATGTCATTGTATTTTAAAATAAATATTAATATGAGTATCCTATTTTTTTATGATAGTATTGATTTCAAAAGTAACACAGTAATTGAAAAATGAGCATTGCAATTTGTTCTTTTGTTAAATTATTCATTTTTCTTATTTACTCACAAAAGATTATTTTCCCAAAAAAATGCAATACTCCTTTTTGAGTTAATGTGTTACTCAAAAAATGAGTATTGTCCCCAAAAACATAATACTCATTTAGTACTTATCTAAAAATATAATTTAAATAAAAAATGAATATTTTATCAAAAGAATGACATGCATTACTTATTTTTGCTTTAGTATATTACTCAAGAATTGAGTACTATGTCCAATATGCAATTCTCATTTATATTTTTTGTATTATTTTTTCAAAAGTTTATCGACATTAGTCTTTTTGGATTGTCTTTTTATAAGGGTTTTATTTTTTTATGTCAAAAATTTCATTACAGATAGAAAGTTATAAGCAAAACAAACATCTCTCTCCTATTTTGTCTTTTCTATAGGCTTTTTCATAGTTCCTTCTATTTCATGCCACATGGGAGCTCATCCCAATTCTTAGCAACTGTTGCTTGATCCTGAAAACAGGTATGTTAAGGGTGATGGGAGAGGGTGTGGCATCACTATTCTTATCATACACCCTTCGCAAGGCCCAACGCGATGCTCAAGTTTTCTTTCACCATGAATGAGATTATCTCCCCGGTAGACTTCCTTATGGGACACCTGCACCCCCTCTTCTATTGCTACCTCTACCCTCACAACAGCTGTCTCCTCCATAAGATTTGCTCAACCTCAAGCCTCCCCCTCCCATTATTGGACCCCTCCTTATAGAGGTGACCCATGTTGGAGACAACAGTTCTTCTGGAGGCAGCAACAATTAAAGAAGTCTAGACTGTTGGATCTAAGGCTGAGAAATTAGTCTCTGCAATTTAGTTTCATCACTAATGTATACAGTTTAGGGTATCTATTTAGGGGCACATATGACATACTTTGATTCATTCCAAAGATAGACAAGGGAATGTTTATGTAAAGAGTGGAACTCAAGAGGAGATCCACTCTTCACAAACTTGAGAAATATGAATCCATCATGCTCCCAAAAATGAGAAAATGAGGTATTTAATTTTTTATCCCAAATGATACATATACATATCAAGATAATGAATAAGAAGTGGAAACAAAAATACTACAAAGTTACATGATGATTCATATACAATTGTTCCTCACCATAAGATGTGATACTACAAACAAAATGAGTCTAGCCACTAATACACGGGCCAACCTACAGAGGGAAACCCGACCATTCTAAGCTATCCTCATGTCATCATCCTCAAGTTGATCTTCTTGAGTTGTTGTCATCTAACACTTCTATACCTGGGTGGTTTTCGGAATGATACCCAGCAAAAGAGGATATAAAAGGGTATGTGTCAGAACACTTCTGAGTATGTGCATAATAAATATATTTGAGCATTATTAGATGTGTAAGATAAAAGAGAAAAGGGTGCTTCCAAAAAATAGGGGTTTACATCAAGTAGGTAAGTGCAAGAGGATAATACAAAATAATGAGGCAATAAAATTTAAATGAGAATACATAATCATTTCCAAGATCTTGTCAAAGTAAATCACAATAATAAATAAAAGGTGTGCATGCAGGTTAGACTACATGAATCTATTATAGGGCTGAGATACCATAGGATCTTGAGCCACAGAACAAGGGGGAGTAAAACCCTAATACTCCAAAGGACAAGCACTAGTACATAACTGACCTTTAGTGTCGGTTTTTTAAGGCCTTGTGTCGGTCTCTAAGTGACACATATGTGGGCGCCGCTAAAATCCCAAACGTTACACGTCGGTTCTCAAACTGACGCCATAACCCTTCGCGCGCCACCGAAAACGCGCCAGCAGGGGGTATAGGCGTCGGTTATTAGCTTCGAAACAGACGCCATATATCTTCGCGCCACAGAAAGGGTGCCATCTGGGGCACTATCGGCGTCGGTGTATTAGTGATAACCAACGCCATCTCACCGGCTGCCACGGCCGTGCTGACCAACATGGTCATGGTGTCTGGCCTCCAGGGAAAATAGACGTCAGTATACTGATAAAACTTGTTTAGCTCAGTGTAGGTTAGTAGACCTTCTTCAATGTTAACTCGTGGTGAAATCTATTTGTCCTCCTGCTAATGCATACGGTTGCTGAATCACGACCTCCCAGTCATAACATGTAGTTTTCGGTAACCTGTTTTAGCAGGTGGGATCGTCACCTTAGTCCCACTATATATCTATATAACCTTAGTGTGGAATGCTTGCTTTCTCTCTGACTGTTGCGCTTTGGATTTACAAAGCAATGTCGATGTCCTGCATAGCTATGTCATGGCCGTCCTGCATAGCCTGTAGTCTTTGGCGAACGCCTGCAAATTAAATAGAATTGTTATTAACTAGTATCCTAAAATTTTGATAAAAAACAAGCGTACATAATATAATTATAAATGAACATATAGATAGAAACCTCAGGGATATATTCTTAAAACTTACATTGTCAGGCGGTGCAAGCACATCCTCACCCTCACGGTGATCATCAGTACGGTCATCATGGGAACATAATAAAAATATAAACATCCATGCCTCTAATATTGTGATTTTTTATCAATAAACAATCCTTCATTATGATCCCTGCGAACATACAAGTCATTGTGATCCCCAGCTTCAATGTTTGGTGGTGTTGGCAACCCAACTGAGAATGGATTGGAGTCATCATACTTATCATAGTACTCTTCTTCATCTATAGGATCTTCAATGAACTGTCTTTTACCATGAAGAATAACTGACCATTTATCATTTGCAGGATCATCGATATAAAATACTTGTTTTGCCTGTGATGCCAATATGAATGGTTCACCCTTCTCGCCAATCTTTTCAAAGTTCACTAACGTGAAACCCAATTCATCCACTATAACTCCTTTGTTTTTGTCAACCCAATTACATTTAAAGAGTGGAATTCTGAAATCTACATAGTCAAACTCCCATATGTCTTCAATGACACCGTAATATGACAGTTTAGCTTCACGTGGACTTTTATCCTTTGCACTTGCAAAAAACAATGAAGACGCTTGAAGGGTGACCCCGCTGTTTTGGACGACACTCTTATCATCTTGACGCTTTGTGTAATATGAGAAACCATTTATGTCAAACCCTTCATAAGACATAACGTTCAATTTTGGTTTAAAGGTGAGGCATTTGATGGTTTCAGTAACACTATCTGGTGTTTGAGATAGTTTATGTAAGACTCATCTTCAAACCACTTAATAAATGTCTTGTTATGCTCTCTAGCAAGCCACATTGAATTGGGTCGAGGATATTGTCTCTTGATGAAATTGGTATGTTCCTCGATATACACACTCACTTCGTCGATGTTGTGTAAAATATACAAGTGACCTTGCTCCAACTGCTCACGGCTGATTACTTTCACCTGTGCTCCCAAAACCCCTTTGCCAAAATGCTCCTCAATATTCTTGTCATTCACGGGAGTGTCATTACCACTCAGAAAGTCATTGCAAAAATCCATAACCTCTCTCGCCACATAACCCTCAATAATACTCCCTTCAGGCCAATAATGGTTTCGAACATCACCTTTAAAAATGCTCATGTATCGTTCAAAGGGATACATCCAATGCAAGAAAACTGGTCCCAACATTTTCACTTCCCTAGTCAAGTGGACAACAAGATGTACCATGATATCAAAGAACGACGGAGGAAAATACATCTCAAGCTTACATAGGGTAACAACCACTTCTCTTTGCAAATTATCGAGAGTATCAGGGTCAATAACTTTGTTGCACAGACTGTTGAAAAAGAAACAAAGTCTGGTGATTGCAAACCTTACATGCCTCGGCAATAGAGATCTAATTGCCATAGGCAATATTTGTTGCATTAGAATGTGACAACCATGAGATTTAAGACCTATCAACTTCAGATCTTTCATTGATACTAATGTACGTATGTTGGATGAGTAACCTTGTGGCACCTTAACATTTACCAAGCATTCACAAAATGCTTTCTTCTCCTTTCTAGACAATGTGTAACAAGCAGGAGGTAAGTATGTTCTCCGATCGCTACTAACTACTTCTGTTAATTCTATCCTTATTCCCATTTCACGTAGGTCCATTCTAGATTTTATCCCATCTTTAGTCTTACCTGGTATATTCAACAGAGTACCGATGACGCTATCACATACATTTTTCTCAACGTGCATGACATCGATACAATGCCTGACTGTCAAAGCACTCCAATAAGGAAGATCCCAAAATATCAAATTCTTCTTGAATAAAGACTTGTCACTCATTGTGGCCATCGTACATTGTGATCTCTTACCAAATTCATTGGCGATGTCTTTCACTCTTTCATAAACATCCTCCCCTGATATAGGTTTAGGTGCACTACATTCCTCATTCCGTCCATTGAATGCTTTGCGCAACCTACGATATGGATGAAATTTTGGAAGAAACCTTCGATGACAAAGATATACAGTCTTGCCGTCGTGTTTTAGTCGTATTGAATCAGTTTTCTCTTCACATATAGGACACGCTTTAGATCCTTTGACACTATATCCAGACAAATTCCCATATGCTGGAAAGTCATTCACAGTGCAAAACAACATAGCGTGAAAACAAAATGTCTCTCTTCGTGAAGCATCATAGGTCATCACACCTTCACCCCAGAGTTTCTTTAAGCCATCAATCAGAGGTTCAAGATAAACATCGATATCATATTCAGGTTGTTTAGGGCTCGATATCAACAACGAAAGCATAACGTACTTATTTTTCATACACATCCAGAGAGGAAGATTGTATATAACAAGCATGACTGGCCAAGTGCTATGTTGGCTGCTCAATGTCCCGTACAGATTCATCCCATCTATACAAAGCCCAAGTCTTAGATTCCTGTCCTCTTCACCGAATTCAGGGTACAATAGATCAATCTTCTTCCACTGTGGGGAATCAGACGCATGTCGTAGGATCCCATCATTATTTTTCTTAACATCTGCATGCCACCTCAAATTCTTTGCATCTATAGGATTGGCAAACAAGCATTGAAACTGTGGTATTATAGGTAGATATCACATCACCTTGGCGGGAGAACCAGTTTTGGACTCCCCCGAAGTCATCAATTTATACCTTGACGCACCACATTTCGGACAATCTTTCAAATTCACATAGTCCTTTTGAAATAATACACAATCATTCAGGCATGTGTGTATCTTCTTGGCCTCCATTCCAATTGGGCACAACAATTTCTTTAACCGGTATGTTGAGATTGGCATCTCGTTTCCTTCAGGAAGAATTTCTTTCAACAAAGACAACAATGACGTGAAGCTTTTGTCGCTCCATCGATTGTTAGCTTTCGGTTTATACAATCTCAACACAGCGCTAAGCTTCGTAAACTTACAACCCGTATATAATGGTATCTCAGCATCATTCACAATGTTTCTAAACATGGGAGGTGGATCAGTGTGCTCTACCCCACAACTATCTAGCATGGCATCAACGATGTCTACTGGAACTGGTTCATTCACATCTACGTTATCGAAGGCAATTTCTTCTTCCACACAAGCACTGCTATCGACATCCACTGGTTTCAGGTTTGAAATCTCTCCATGCCAGTGTCATTCTCTATAGCCTTGTACAATCCCATTTCACATGACATGACTTCTGATTTCATCACCAGTACTAACTTTCAAGTTGTTACTGCAATGCCTACATGGACAGTAGAACCTATCTCCAGGTTGTTTCCTATGTTCCTCGGCAAATCTAACAAGCTGATCAAGACCAGAAATAAACTATGGGGTGCAGCGATTGCGAATGGACATCCATGATCTATCCATTCTATGATCAAAGAGAAAATAAGTATATATTACAACAAGATTAGGGTCTAGGGTAAACAGATTAGAGTTTATGGTTAAAACTTTAGGGTTTATACATGTGATGTCATTCTTAAATGTGTACCACCTATTCCATTCTTGAACACCTAATCTCACTAGTAAGTGTATAATGTGTATTGGGTTTTCAAAAAAATTTCGGCAGCATTTCCCTGCTGTTCTCCAAGTACATATGTACTTAGAGAACAAACGGGGAAATGCTGCCAAAATTTTCTTGAAAACCCAATACACATTATACACTTACATCCTAAGTGAGATTAGGTTTTCAAGAACAGTCCCAAACCGGGGACTATCCAAGATTTACTCCTAATGAGTAAATCTTGGACGGGTTTCTAGGCCAACAAATACAACACCAATTCCTTGTTCACAACCCCATTCAACACATAATTTCTTATAAAAACATTTGTGGACAGCCATAACAACATATCAATGCTTCCTAAATTAATCAACATTAATAGCTTATGAATGTTTAGATGCATTTATACTATCAATTCCTAGGGTTTACTGAATTAGGTCAAGCATGAGGATTAGAAGTACAAATATATGCAAGCACAAGATTTATTCATATCTTAGATTGATTTACAATAGCAACATCTAAATAAGTAAACTCAAAACATTAGATAAATAAATATAATCAGTAGCTAAACAAATACAAAGCAATAGATAAAAAAAGTACATCTTAGTTGATAAACAAATATAAATCAAGAGATGATTAAATAATTTTAAAAAGTAGATGAATAAATATAAAGCCCTAAATTTAAATAATATGATGAATAAAAAATCATTAGATGAATGAGTAGATAAGTAAATACAAATCAATATTTAAGTAAATACAAATCAGAGGGCGAGACAGAGGGTTTTTGGGGATGTTTACCTCTGTTTGAGCCCAGTCGGGCATCTTGCTCTGGAGCAGGGAGAGACGCGAGACGGATGGGTGCACGTGGAAGCCGAACGGGTAGGCATAAGGCTGGCGAGCTCCTGAACCGTAATGAAAGTGATCATTAAAAAAATACTAGACAATCATATGTTAAAATTAAGCATTTTATTTTTGTCATATATTATTAATAACCATGCCAATCATCAATTCTATTAAATAAACATTACATGTTTATAGGGATTATTTGTTAACATATGTTAAGGATGAATTTAGGATGCAAACCTAGTCAATTGAAGGCTTTACCTCTAGCAGTGGCAATGACAACAGTGACAGTGTCGTGGGTGTACTGCCAGCCCTAGATGTGGCTGGCTCTGATGGACTGCCGTGGTGATGAGCAGTAGTAGGAGACCGGCTGGCTCTGATAGACTGTCGTGTCGTGGCAAGCTCTGGTTTCGGCTGTTTCTGTTAGTGTTGGCTTTCTAGTGGCTAGAGGAGAGGACCAGTGAAAGGAGGACCGGCTGGAGGAGAGGACCAACGAAAGTGGCGGCTCCACAAACGGGGAGCTCCATAGAGGCGGCGAGCTCCACAAACGGCGGCGAGCTCCACGAACGGCGGTGAGCTCCACGAACGGCGGCGAGCTCCACGGCGGTGGCGAGCTCCACGGCAGAGGGAATCTGCTTGCTCATCGCCGGAATCGCCAGACCCTAGCTAAGCCGATTGAAACACAGAGAGAAAGGGGAATAATCGAGCTCGCTCGCACGATATTTAGTTAACATTCGGTGTCGTTTATTCAAAAAAACTGACACATAACACTAACGGTGTCAGTTATCAACACAAACTGACACCTGTTCCCCATGATAATCGTTGGTTTTAACTAGAAAAAACCCGACGTCTATCTACATATGTCGATTAAAAAATTGGTTCTCGATTAATGAACATAGTCGTCGGTTCTTTTTACAATCCGACGATCAAAGGGTGTGAAAAATTTCACGCGAAGAGCACGGGAAAACCCATAAGTGTCGGTTATTGTTGTAAAACTGACGATCAAAATGTGCCCAATTTCTGTTTTGTGAATAACCTTTCGTCGTCGGTTTTTTAGTTAATGACCGACGCTATATGTTAAATTTTTGGAGGAATTTTTTTCGCTAGAAATTTTGAATTTGGCGTTTAATTTTCGGCGTCGGTTTGTTATTAAGTAACTGACACCGAATAAAAGTGATACCCGTGTCTGGTCACCCTTCACAGATTGATGTCAATTTATTTTATAAATCGACGCTGTATTGTTTAGGTGTCAGTGTATTATTTCAACCAACACCGTTAAAAGTGACGTTATAAGCCATTTCTGTAGTAGTGAAGGGCAAGTAGAACCCAATATCCAAAGGGCAAGTAGGAGTAAAACCCCAATATCCAACAGGTAAGGGGGAGTGAAACCCTAATATCCCATTGGAAAGGGAGGTAAAACCCTGATACCCTATATATATATATATATATATATAGAGAGAGAGAGAGAGAGAGAGAGGCTAGAATACACTCGAATGTATAGATCGCACGAATACACTCACGTGTGTTTGTATGTCAAGACTATTTTTTGTAAAATGTAAACCATTAATCTTCATCGTCATACTATAACTAGGCTACACACAAATTTTGAGCCCATTTGGATGAGTGTAAGTCACTCATCCAAGGACAACAAAATCGACGTGCGAAACTAATTTGAAATGCATAATTTTTGCGGTCTTTATAACATGACCTATAAATGTCCAAATGTGCTCAAATTTTGTGTATGAGCTATTCACAACATGTTTAAGAAGATCAATGGATTAGATTTTTGAAAAAAATATTGCATCATGAAAAATGACTTGAGTGTATTCTTCTCTGAATACACTTGAGTGTATTCGAGCCTAACTCTCTATCTCTCTCTCTATATATATATATATATATAGAGAGAGAGAGAGAGAGAGAGTCAGGCTATTGTACCCTCGTGTGTGTGTGTGTGTGTGGGTGTATATATATATATATATATATATATATATATATATATATATATATATATATAGAGAGAGAGAGAGAGAGAGAGAGAGAAAGAAAGAGAGAGAGAGTCATGCTAGTGTACACTCGAGTGTACCGGAGGCACTGTACACCTCAGTCATTTTTAAAGATGCAATAACTTTTTGAAAAATTTAAACCGTTGATATTCTTAAATATCTTAAGAACATACTATATAATAAATTTTATGTCATTTGGACACTTATAGGTCATGCATCTAAAGGATGCAAAAATTAGGCATTTCAAATTATTTTTGTGTGTTGATTTTGTTGCCCTTGGATGAGTGACTTGCAGTCATCCAAATGAGCTCAAATTTAGTATGTGGCCTATTATTATTGTAACCATTAAGATCAATGGATTAGATTTTAGAAAAACATGGTCTAGATAGGAAAACACCATTGGGGTGTACAACGTGATCTGTACACTTGAGTGTATTCTAGCCTGACTCTCTCTCTCTCTCTCTCTCTCTCTCTATATATATATATATATATATATATATATATATATATATATATATATATATATATATATATATGTGTGTGTGTGTGTGTGTGTGTGTGTGTGTGTGTGTGTGAAGTGTAGGGTTGTACATAAGTACCACTACATTAGATTACTAGTCTAATGAGCATGTGATCGGTATGGCAACATGAATTGATTCCATTATTAATATATTCAGCAATGTAAATATGGCAAAAGGGGACATAAGCCCAACATCAAAGAATAAGTTCCACATTTCAGAAATAAAATAAGAATTATATTTCATGCGATATAGAAATGGTTTCAGGAAGGAGAAATGTTCAAATATGCCTCATTATGGGGGAAATGGATTTAAGATCAATTAAATGCTCAAATGTAAAAAGGGATTGCACATTCCCAATCTTCATCATTAATGGTTAATGCAAAAGTCATACTTGATCCACAAGGTTGATTATTCATCCTAGGAACACATTATATAAATTAGTCAAAGTAAAGCTAACATGTGTGCACATTCCAATTATAGATTTTCATATTGTTATTACCTGGTCCTAATCACCTAATGTCATATAGGGTTGTTATTCCTATTAGGTGGATACATGATTGGCTATCTATTTTAGTTTGAATATGCATCTTTTATCACAAAAGCATAAGTATGTCTATGTTATACTTATATGCATGGATAATTATATTTATTCCTTCCAATTAGGATTGTAATCTTATTCTCTTTTGATATATCAAGTTGAGTCAAATGGAATCAAGTGTTAGTAATTGTTAGGTATGTTGACTCAAGGTCTAAATTGACTAAACCCTTATTTTGATGATGACTAAACCATTCCAATTATTTGTGTCTAATGCTTCTACTTGAGTGATTTCAGATTAGGTATAGACACACTCCTAATGCCCTAACTTGTGCATCTCAACTTGGAGAAAAGATAAGTCAAAGTCAATACAAGTGCACATTTTTGTAATATGATGTAAATCCATAAGAATCATGTTATAAATCACTTGTAATGATTGTATGACTTGTAATTAATCTTAGAAAAAATCAGGAGCACTTAGATCGAATGTTTAAGCACTCAAAAGCCATTTTCCAAAATTCACAGCAGGTTGTTCATCGGTCGAGTTGCAAACTCGACTGATCCTGATTGGATCTTGAAAATGACTTTTGATCGGTCGAGTTTACACTTCATAGAACTTGACCAATCCCTCTACTATCCAAAACTGATTTAAGTGAATTGGTCGAGTTTCCCCAGGACAAACTCGACCGATGGCCTAAATTGGTCTTGTCTTTCAGTGGGATCGGTCGGGTTACCTTTATAGAAAACGACTGATTGCACTGTATGGAAAAGTACATAAAAGTATTTCTAGCCATTGTGGAGTTGCAACAAGTAAAAATATATTTATTGCAAGCCACAAAATGGCTAGTTTTCATTCTTAAGTGTTCCCAAAGGCTAAGAGGCTTCCCCAAATATAAATAGGACCCCTTGAGCCTCATTCCAAGGTTGAGCATTCAATGCAAAACTCTATGTGCGGTTCCTATTCTATAGTTGAGTGCTTCCTACAGCCTCCTCTCTCTCTCTCTAAGCTTAATCACTTGCTATATTTGCTAGAGTGAGTAGGAAATCTATAAGAGAGATAGTCCTACATGTATATATTGTAAGGCTCTCACTTCCACCACCTCCCTATCTCTCATTTCAATCATGAAGATGAAGGTTCTCTCTCTTGGATAAAAGAGGTGAAGAAGAACAAGGGAAGGTGTCCCTTGGTGAAGATCAAGGTTGAAGACTTAGAGCAAGAGTGGGAAATCCCTTGGTGAAGGCAGAAGACTCCTTGCTCAAGTGGGTAAGTCCTTGGTGGAAGCTTCTCCAAGTGAAGGTGAAGTCAAAGGCTAAAGATCCAAGAAGAGTGGGTAATTCCTAGAAGGTTGAAGACTTGTGCAAGAGTGGGTAAGTCCTTGGAAGAAGGCGGAAGACTCTTTGCAAAGTGGGTAAGTCCTTGGTAAGGTTGAAGACTCTTTGTATTGGATAGGTAAGTCCTTTTGGTGTTCATGTATTGTAAGTATTATGAATGAATATAAGAGTGCAATGGTTAAGAAATCCTAGAGGTTGACCTCTCTAGGTAGTGGATTGACTCACTTATAGTTTGAAGTGTGGAACCACTCTGAATAGCTTGTCAATTGGTGTGTGTCCAATCTCTCTCCCTTGCTATGCATGTTTTAGTTACACTCAAACTTCCTATTTAGCAACCTTATCTTTTTATATATTTTGAAGGTATAATGAATTTTGTTTAAGTGCATTCAGCTCTATTCACCCCCCATCTAGAGCATCAAATCACCCATCTAGGATCCAACAAGGTATATTCATTGAAATGCTCTTATTATGGAGACTAGGGTTTAAGTCTTGCATAAACTAATATATGAATGCATATATGCATCTTAGTAAACATATGGATAGCTCAATATTTGTGTACTATCATACTACATTTTGGTACTATCGTCAATCATACTATACATACTCTTTATCTCACATAACCTTTTGTTCGAAGTTGATCAATCTATAGTAACTTCATATACAATTTGTATTGTATATCTAAATTCCAAAACTATATTCCTATAGGTTTTTGAAGTAAAACATTTAGATATTATTATTTAGGGTATAGTTCATCTAGTATACCAAAATGATAGAATTTGTTAGTTATTGTTTCATTGATGTATATATGTATAGGTGGTAAACATTAGGATACTATTCAAATTACACAGATTATTATAGAAAATGAGTAAAATGTATGAGATACCCTCATTATCATCTTGTCCAACATTTAACATTTCATTATTAAGATATAGTTAAGAGTTCTATAGGTTTTCTTATTATTGATATTATACACTATAATAAATATATGTATGGACCAGTTTGTTGATTGAACACTAATATAAATGTCTATTACGGTTGCATTTATCATTTATATTATCATAATTATATATAAATCATAATTGGTCTTTATTAAGGTAATTCTCAAAAATTACCGTATATATTTGTATACTTACTTACCATGCAATATATTGCATTGTATTGAGTCTTTAATTTTGCATCCAGGTGGAGGGCTTGGTTGAAGATTGGTCATTGGATCTCCTTAGACTTGGTCGAATGTAATCCATTTGGCATCGAGGTTTGAGAAGTTTGTGTCCCTTTTGAACTTGACCTTGTTTATTTTGCATTAATGGCTAGTGCAAACTACTCTTGCTCTACCTTAGATAGCCACTAGGGGGATGGGGAGCTATGAGATTTAGGCAAAGTATTGCACGACGGATCCTAAAGTGGAGTTAGGTAATGATGTTATTGGAGTCATTGTTAGGCACATCTGGCACCCGTTCCCTTTGCTTCCACAGTCGTGGGGCATAGAGAGAAGGTAGATCTATTGTTGCAGGCGGCTAGGGTTATAAGGATCTTGGAACAGAGAAGGAAGAATGACATTTAGGTGTCGGAGAAGGAGGTAGCACATGGGTTTGTTGAGAAAGTTGAAGGATGGAGAGAGTCATTTGCTTGATGAGGTAGAGGTGGGGTTACGGGAGTCAAGATAGTCAGGACCACGAGAATAGGTGGCACGGAAATCTACGATCATGGTGGTTGGACATAAGCAAAGAATAGTAGGAAAATATAGTGACTTAGATGGCATCGAAAAAAAATATTATTTCCATATTCCCCTTTAACCAGCATATCAATCAACAACTATGGATTGGTAAGGAAGGTTTCAAGACATATACATGGTCCTAGAGCAAGTCCAGCAACTATCCTTGCAGCATGTTCTTCTTTTGCAAGTAGCACAAGGACAATTGTCTGGGAGGCCTCTTTGTGCATCACCACGTATGATGGTGGTTGTTGTACTCCTAGAATGGTGGTGATAACACCAAATTTTGTGATGTTTTAGACTGTTATTTTGTTATCAAAGCTGCCCTTTTAACTGTTTTCCTCTACTTTTATATATACTTTTGCAATAATTGGCCAAACAACGCTCTTAATTCAATATTTCAATCTTTTGCAGAGTTTTTCCTCATTTTTTATACATTTATCATCAATAAGGCCGTCCCAGCCCACAAACAAATTCCACCTGCATCGGCCTTCCAGATGGCCGATACGATCACTGCCCGACAGGGTAGCGCGACACACGACGCGCGACATGAGGATGTCGCGCAAGAAGGAACTAGCGGGTGATACGTCTTTTACCCGATAGGGAGCCGAGATCGCCACGACAACTAAAGCTTGTCGCGTGACACAGGCCACCCACCGGCAGGCGCCGCTCGTCACGTGACCGACAGCCGACATCCTTGTGCCGGAAATACCGATATCGGCCATCCACCGACTCCGCGAATAAGGAGGACACGTGGCGCCCTGAGCACCATCACTCCCCCAACCGCTGTCTATAAATAGCAGCTACATGAAGCCGAAAAGACAGGCCGGAACCCTATGCAAATATTCTAAGGAAAGCTGCAAGAGTGAGTGTATCGTGCCTTAGTGATCGTGTCGGGAAATTCTAGGTGAGCACTTCCCCATCCCGAGAGGGAGGGAATGGTTCACTTAGGATAGTCCCGAGCACCACTGCAGGCCGATATCGGCCAACGAGAATAAACGACATAAGTGACCGACACTAGATGCGTCGCTCTAGCCCGGCACGATACCGAACCCGATACGCATTGCCCGTCATGGCGTGTCGCCCGAGAGGGTGTCGCCCGACATGAGCGTATCGGGCAAGGGTCCTCGCACGATACAATCAGCCTGTCACGGTGTATCGCCTGAGAGGGTGTGCCACCCGAAATGGTTGTATCGGGCTAGGCTCCTGCCCGGTATCGAGCTGAAGGGTCCGTTGTAGTCTGTCATCCTTCTATATCAAGGAGGCGACATCTATCTTTATTTCAATCATTTAATTCTTTACTTATGCATTGTAATCAAGACCTTTATTGTTTATGGAAATAGAAGAGCTTAATTACCTGATGCTTTATGTTTGGTGCAATTGTTTGATGAATGCTATGTTTAATATCTGAACCCTAGCTTGTATGTTTGGATCGCATTTTGATTAGCTACCGAATCGTGTTTTCCTGTTGCAACAACTTCGAGAGAGGTGTTGTGGCTCTAGTGTTTGGTCCGATTCTGGAGTACGAGAGTGCCCGGAATCGGAGTTGTTGTAGTAACATTTCCACTCTAGCCTAAGTCCAGCAACCTCGAGAGTGGTGTTGATTCTTGGTTAGAGGTACCCGCTCTGAGAGGAGGGGTACAGGATGTTTCTGCTGCCGCTTGTTTTACTGAAGTTTTATCCTTCGCACCTTGCTCTAGCTTTAGTATTATATGTCTGTTTCTGTTGCATGAAAATCTCTAAAAACTGCTAAATGCTTAAAACCTAAGTTTTCTTTGTAACTCCAGTTGGAGATAGGGTTTTTCTTTTGTTTTATCGATCTTGTTCTGTTGTTCCCTTTTGGGAATTTTATCATCTCTTTACCCCTGCCGGAGTGTAGCGTGTCAATTTTATGTTCTCAACACTACCACCCCTGTCCCTGTGTTCGACCCCGTCTATCTACTTCGACCCCGTAAGCAAAGTTGTGGGGGCCTAGAAGGATTCAAGTTTATAAATGTAAAAGCTCGACTACCTCAAATCCGCCTCCACTTTTTGGACGCGCGATTTAGGCCAGTGAACTTTTTGGCGCCGTTGTCGGGGACAAGGCAAAATGGTATTGATGATGAATCTGAATCCACTAACTACACTCGCGTGCCTCAAGCTTAGAAATGAGCTTGACAACACTCTTTTTCTTTTCCTTTTTCCTTATTATTATTCTTTGCCTAAAATTAATAATTCAATTTTCTAAACTTGATTTTTCGTGCCATTTCAGGAACTCTGAAGAACGGTGATCTGTTCCACCAAGCACTGACACCATGCCGCCTCGCGTCGAGCCACCTCACTCTGAAGGAGAACGCCCAGGGCGAGCTCGGCCTCATTTGCCTCCACCAGAAGTCAACGATCGCTACGACGGCGATGATAACCTCGAAGATCCAGAAACGGAGCAGTTCGAGGAAGGCCATCGCCGCGATAGACGACATCTCCACCAGAGGCACAGAAGAAATAACAACAATCAAGAACGACGCCAAGACGCTAGTGACAGCGAAGATTTAGAAGAAGAAGACAAAACATTGAGGGAATTGGCATCCACGAAAGCCAACAACTCCCGGTGTCCCGTCATTATCTCGCGTTTCAACACGATGAATTTGGAGCTTAAGCCATCTGTAATCTCAATCATCCAGAATAAAAGTTTCAGGGGGAACTCCAAGAACGACAACCCCTACCACCACCTGGATGCCTTCAAAAATATATGTGATACCATAAAGATGCGGGGGTCCCCCAAGAAGTCATATACTGCAAGGGCTTCATTTTCTCCCTAGAAGACAAAGCTCTGTCATGGTATCTTGGGTTGCCCCACCAATCTTTAAGCGGATGGGGAGCATTGGCTGACGCATTCGTGAACAAATCCTACCCCACTGAAAGGACTATGAGAAATAGACAGAAGATAACCTCTTTTATGTAGAAGCCCAATGAGAGTCTCCACGACGCCTGGGAAAGATACCAGGAATATCAGAGGGACTGCCCTCATCATAACTATAAGAAGGGTTTCCTTGTCACCACCTTCTACAATGGTCTGACTCCCGATGAAAGGGTGTCACTTAATGCGGCAGCAAGAAGTGACTTCTTAGGGAAAAAGCCAACCAAATCTGAGAGGATCATCAAAAACATGGCCGAGCTTCGAGCCGGAAATGATTAAGATAGATCCAACAAAGGACAGGCTAAAAAGGTCGGTGAAGGGCCCTCTCTTGAATCCAAGGTGTTGGAGTCCATTACCTCACAGATACAAAGAATAGCTACAGATGTTAAGCAACTGAGGGAATCTAGCGGGAAAGGAAAGAATCCAGTCGAAAAGGTGATGAAATGTGTAACTTGCGGTGAAGGAGGGCATGGGGTAGATCATTGCATCTACACCCGACCGGATGCGACCAGTGATTCTGACTCTGAAGACGAGGGATCGAAAATGTCTCTTTCGTGAGTTTCAAAAGGCCAGACCACCCCGGTTTCAATTACGGAAACAAGGACGCGGCTAAGAACTCACATCAGCTGCATAGCTCGTCCAAGTCATCGCAAGCCTTCGAGAAAGGGGGGGGGCGAGTCAGTATGCCAAGAACACCCAGTTTCAGTCAGCCAAGGGGAATTTCTTAGTACAAGGTAAATATCAAGGGTCAAACAAAGAACATGACAAGGGCTCGAGCCAATCGGATGTGATTGGCCAGTTGTTCGATTTCGTGAAGAGGCAGGACACCATCAACAATCAACTAGCGCAAAGCGCATTGTCGAATTATGGCATTTTGAACTCTTTGTAGGTACAATTGGCGGACATGCAGATGCATCAATGCCAAATTGATCAGCAACTAGCTCAGTTGGATGAGATCGTGAAGAACCCGTCAGGGAAGATACCATCAAATACCGAGACTGCCAAGAAGGCAGGACTCTGACCGTAGAGGCAAGGATAAAGATACAGGAAGAAGAAGCTGAAGACGTCAAGTTGAAGACGGAAAACGCAGTGCTTCTCGGGAGGCATCCCAAGCTGTCTTTTAATTCCTAGAATAGGATGCTTTTACTATCCTGCAAAACAAACATTACGAACATTATGGACTGTAATAAGGCCCGAGTCAGTGCATGCGCCACATGTGCTGACTCTTCTGTTTCATGGGTCACCGCCTCAGTTTTATTGACCGAGATGGGTAATACCATCTGAGGCCAGGATCTTAGTCTTAGGCCAATGATGTTTTACTCATTGGTCGCTTTTAACCACTCTGTTTTCAAGTCTTTCTTCTCGGCTTTTCTCTGAAGGGTCGTATCGGGCAGCAACCCAACCGGTTCTATAAGACGTGCCCATATCGGGCAACAAAATTTCGGGCATCGTAAAGGTCGTGACGGATAGCATGTCTGGGCGGAGTACACTCGTATCGTGCAGGTGGAGTAATTACTCTTGTGCCGACGGATGGACTGCCCGACTCAAGAATGAATTACCCCAACGGCCGCCGCGCGTCCCGGAGTTACCAGTTTTACCCCCGGTTGGGATTGCTATATAAGTAGCCGAGATTTAACCGTGTCGGGCTACTGCCTTACTGTTTTCACTTGCCCGTGATGTGCTAAGACTCCCTGAGTTAGCTCTCATATCGTGCAAGGTTCCCCTGCTCTAGTGTCACGCGGAAGTTTAAGAACACAGCAAGGTATAGCCCGACAGACCATATCGCCCGACATGACCTTACTTTCACGAGTAACTTATCGGGCTCACAGTTCCTGAGCTGAGCAGCTTTGTATCACCTGATACGTATGTCATGCAACGTACCTTTTATTGTGTTTGCCTGATACGCCATATCGGGCAATAGCCGTGTCGCCCATCTTTGCACCGCCTCACCCTTTTTGTTGTCGGACGGCACGCCGTGTTCCTTTCTGAGAGCCCTATCAGGTGTCTTATCTTTTGCGACCGTATCGCCTGACACACCCATGTCGGTCGACATACCTGACATGTATTTATCGCCGTATCATCTTCTTCTTATCGCATGTATGATCTTCTGACATATCGGGTGATACCCATATCTCGTGTCGGGCTCAAGCTGAAAACCTCATATCGCCCAATACGGGGGTGTGGGATCATTTTTATATCGGAGCATACCTTATCATGCATTCAGTTTAACTTCTTTAAAACATTGGCACATATAATTGATCAAGGAGTTTGTTTCTTAATTAATAGAAATGACCCGCATCAAGCAAACTGTTGTCTGTGTTGACGAGAACAGTAGGAGGATCTACACCGAGCCCGAAGCTGAAGCAACCTCTGTCGGGCAGAAACACCTGAATCCAAAAGCAGCTGGGCCATCAATGGCAGAAAAGAGGATGAGGGTAGGAGAAGTGGCGGCTCCTAGACCAACAGCAGCGGCAGAATCCCTGGAATACACGCCAGGAAGGTTCGTGCCGAGGGACGACGAGCACGCAAGCCGTTATGCTGAGATAGCAACCAAGGTCTACAGACCGAGCAGGTTCTGCCACCAGGCTTCGTTCGCTGAGTTGGGCATCTTTGAGAGGCTGAAGGGTGTCCTTGCTGTGGCAGGGCTGAGGAAGATCTGCCTCAGCCGATCTTCCTCCTATACCGAGCTCACGAGAGAGTTCATGTCATCTCTCCACCGTGTGAAGAACTATGCTGTAGAAAAAGAAGAATACGGCGGAGCAGATAGACTCCAAGCCCGACTATACAACTCGGAGCACGCCATCTCCGAGAAGATGCTGAACAAGATCTTCTCTTCCAGTGAGGAGGAGAAGAATCTAATGGATAACGGTGAGAGAATAACCGAAGGAGACGGGTTCAATCCCGTAGAGCTCTGGAATAGGCTAACAGGTGAATCGTCATTCAATTCGGGAAGCAAGGTAGCCACAGTGCACTCCTGCTTTTAGAGAATAGTGCAAAAACTGGTGGCATGCTTGTTGTTCAGCAAGAACGAGTCCAGCAATATCTACACAGAAGAACTCCATGTCATGTGGCACATGATGGAGGGACGAGTGATCAACCTCGGGCGGTTCTTGCTGAACAGACTGTACCCGATGAAGGATGCCACCAAAGAAATATTGTATGGGTGGCATCGTCAACTTGATTGTGGCAGGGCTCGGGTACCCGAAAGAGTCGTGCAGCCTTTCAAGGACACAGGGCGATGAGTTGATCGACATCAAATACCTGATGAGGACCAGCATCATAAAGGAGGGAAGGGACTACTTCTACAAGTTTGCAAGAACTAACATACTCCTCCCGCTCCCTCGATGCGCCACCTACGACGTAGAAAAGTTGGTCTTCACTGTCGTGGAGATTGAAGCTGTGGCAGTAGACGCAGCCTATGCCGCCACAACCAGAATTTAGGAAAGGGCAGCCACGAGAGGAGAACTGATTCCTCTCGACCCAAGGTGGGAAAAAGCTTCGACGACCCGCGCCGAGCCAACCACCATTCCAGAGCTCCCGACGACAGCTGCTAATAGAGCTATCGTCGCTCCTACTATACCAGCCACAGCCATAACAACGACTGTGGTGACTAAAGAAGACCCGGTGATCGTCGAGGTCACCAGGAAAACAACTACGGGAGCTGTCGCGGAAGAGACAGCCGTAGCTCCCGACATCCCTGTAAGGCATGTAGAGGCAGAAGAAGCACCTCAGCCGGACGCTAGTAATGGGGTGTTCGACGAGATCCTAAGAATGGAGCTCGAAGGTGCACTGTTGATGCCGACACTGCCACCGGAGTCCCCAGTTATAGCTGCTGAGGGGATCGCCGATAGTGTAGAGGTGGAGCAGCATCCACCCACACCACAGCCATCCCCACCATGACGAGAAGGCAAGGCGGTGACGGCTTAAAGAGCATTGTCGCCTCGCCCTACGGCATCTGCATCGCGAACGATTCAGATAGACTCTACCTCGCTTGGTAGACCATCACGTGAGCAAGATGTCGCGAGGACAGAAGGGAGACCCGCAGGAACCCCTCAGTCGCTTGGGAAGATGCTCGGGCACGAGCTCGACTACTTGCGGGAGGTAACGGATAACAACTCAGCTACCTGTATTTCCTTAACCCGCAAGTTTGCTTCTTTCCAAGACAGGCTGAATAGCCAAGAACGAGAGCTGGTGACTCTAGCTAGCCTTCTCGGCGGACTAGAGGCTCTTACTGCGACGCTTCAGCAAGTTCTCCAATGCCTCGACAAGATCGAGGAGAGGCTAGAAAGGAGGGACGACCATCCGCGTCGAAGACAGCCGAGAAGGTCCCCGTCACCCCCTAGACGTGGCTCTCCCCCTTCTTCGTCAGCATCCGCCTCGAGATCAGCGTCCTCCTCCTCCTCCAATAGGAAATCCACATCCCGAGAGGAGGGAATGCAACAAAGGTCAGCCGATGGAGCTCCAGCAGGACAGGAGAGCTCCTTAAGCCTGGAACAAGAAAATCCCTATGTCCCCCTGGATGAAGAAGATAACAGAGATATCAGCATCGGGGTAGACTCTTCCGATGAATTTTAGGGAGAAAAGGGGGACGTTTACGCAGTCAATGAAAGACACCTTCCCCAAGGAAAACACTCGATGGAGGATAGGTTCCGTGAGCCATTCGAGATACCCTCCTTTGAGATGGCCGACTTCGACAGAAGGGCCATCGAATACCTGACGATCAGAGACCAGAAATTGCTGAACAAGGTCTTAAGATCGTAGGCAGATGAAGAAGATGTCGTCTGGAGCGACGGCTACTTCTCTATACGACGGGGAGATCTTCGAAGTATGTTCTGCACGCCGGCCATCGTCAGCAAAAGATTGTTTAGGGTCCTTGAAAGTGCGATAATAGAAAATATTGACAGCAGGATAGGTCGGAAGACAATATACAACGCCACCCCGACCTTGGCACGAAGACTGATGAAAGGAGTTCCGGACTCAAATGCGGTGGCCGACATGCTGAACCACATCGAAAAGCATAGACCAAACTTCGTGTTGGCCCCGTATAAGAACCACAACGTGTGGTTCCTCTGCATGGCAGAACTCAGGAACCACGACGTCCAGCTGTTGAGCTGCAGCGATGACGAGGTGCCACACTCCGGGAATGTTTTCAGCCGCCCGGAGGACAAGAAATTGAGGCTCCTGCCACTGTGTCTTCTCCGAGCTATCAAGAAAAGAAGCCAACGTCACAAAGGCGTATGGCACTTCTTTTCTATTAGAGACCTCCCCGTCCAAGCAGAAAGGGGAAGCAGAAACAGTGCCTTCGCCGTCTTGAGCACCATTGAGGTGCTCAATACAATTGGAAACTTGGGGGCCCTTAGGGGCACATGCTTCTATCGCCGCAGGGGCACTCTCGCCATGCTGCTGATTAAAGACAGACGCTATTTCCGAGACGCAGGGGTACCAGAACACCTGCTGGATAGCAATCAAGAAGAGGACTCTTCCCAATCCAGCAGCTCCTCAGAGAAAGAAGCGGAGATGGCAACCGACACCTATGGGGTGGGCAAGCAGTTGGAGATCCTGTGGAAAGTGCACGGGATGGAAGACACTGCTTCGCCTGAAACTATAGAAGGGCTGATCAAAAATTTCGACCGCTTTTCGTGCACAACTCTCACGTAGGAGCAGGTCAACGAAATCCATCTGAAGTTAGCCGACTCTACCCCGTCAGATGTCGCATATGAGGCAGGCGATGTCGTAGTCCCAGTCGATGACTTAAGGGACATGGTAAAAGAAGGAGGATGCTTGGTTGTATCTGTGGCGGCTGCTTACATCCAAACTATACAGCCAAGGCTCGAACATGCATACATAGCTCATCCTATGTTGTTCAATGACATTTGCCTCGCCGATGAAATAGGAGCGAAGCAAGCATTTTTGGAGGAGTTTGAGAGTGAGGTTCCACACACGATCTTCCTCCCCGTCCTACATTATAGCCACTGGACGCTCCTAACAATGTACACTCGGCAACGAGCAGGAATCTTCTACAACAGCTCGGACAGCAACAAAAACCATCTCGTGTCGTGTACATCAGAACCATTGTCATCCATCGAATGCTTAGTTCAAAAATACTACGACGAGGTGTCAAAGATGATCCAACCATTCCTGGACACGTAAGCAAGCAAATGGCACAAACTCCAGTTCATCCACCGCAGTCCGCAGCAGCTTCCCCTATCTAACGACTACGACATCTTTGTCCTGGAATGGATAGCAAATGAAGCAGCGCCTGACCAGCTCCACTACATCGATTATCACAGCAAAAGAGGAGAACATGTGTGGGAGCTTCTATCTGACGCAGGCGCGCTCACCAGCTAACCTCACTGGAATAACATTACCTCACCCTATCTACCTCACAACTCTGGGACAGAGTGTGGAGTAAGTTTGGGGGGGTACCATGTACCAGTGAGGGAGGTATAAAATTTTTTGAAAATTTCCTGAACTTTCTGACTCAATTTCTTCATTCTTTTGTCTCAAATTCTTTATTCCTTTGTTCTTTGTGTACATATATATGTTCATACCAAAGTTTTGAAATTTTTTTTGCTTATTTTGTTCCCATACATATGTACAAAGTCGCTATATTAGTAAAAAACCTTATGCGACTTCTTGCCAAGTTTGTTTTCTATGTGCTTAACGAGATGCAAGTTTTGCTATATCTTTCTGATAATGTTGCTTCAAACAAAAAAAAAGATTATGTCTTTCCGTGCAAAAAATTTCGAAAAAAAAAATAATAATCTCGCAAACATCTAAGAGACGAGTATGGAGAGGGAAAAAGCTGCCCAAATAGCAAAAAAATCCTTTTGTTTCCCCTTACCCAACGAAAATCCCAAAAAGAGAAAGTAGCCTTATGAGAGTGAATAAAAGCATGAGAGTTTTGCCCAATAAAAGAAAAACTAAAAAATATATATAACACACTTGTCTTCCAAAAGTACCCATCTTTAGGCATGGTAGATCCGGGGCAGTGGTATGTAGGATGTGAAATCACTGCTCTAAAGCCAATTGGCTTGGACTGCAGGGACCACTTTCCCGCTAATGGACCCTTACCTGGATGGACAGATGGGAAACAAGAAAAACCCCAAAAAGCCTTAGCCTACCCTATACACAACTTTCTTCCCCAAAAATAAAGTTGTTTGGTGTGAAACCTAACTTCGGAATCATACACCAAAGTCTCGTTAAAGCTGTAGAGAAAAATTTTACTGAAATAATGAGGCAGGAAACGCAAGGTCTTTTGTTCGTAGTGGGGCAACATTATCTCTAAAGGCATCGCGATTCTTGTTTTACCTCTTGGACTGAAAACTACACCGAGCAAAAGAAGCATCACAAAATAAAGTTTAAATATTGATTGAGGACAATCAAAATGCTAAGTTTGGGGGAGTTGATAACACCAAATTTTGTGATGTTTTAGACTGTTATTTTGTTATCAAATCTGCCCTTTTAACTGTTTTCCTCTACTTTTATATGTACTTTTGTAATAATTGGCCAAACAACGCTCTTAATTCAATATTTCCATCTTTTGCAGAGTTTTTCCTCATTTTTGATACATTTATCATCAATAAGGCCATCCCATCCCACAAACAAATTCCACCTGCATCGGCCTTCTAGGTGGCCGATACGATCACTGCCCGACAGGGTAGCGCGACACACGGTGTGCAACATGAGGATGCCACGCAAGAAGGAACTAGAGGGCGATACAACTTTTACCCGACAGGGAGCCGAGCTTGCCACGACAGCTAAAGCTTGTCGTGCGACTCAGGCCACCCACTGACAGGCGCCGCTCGTCACGTGACCGACAGCCGACATCCTTGTGTCGGGCGATACCGATATCGGCCGTCCACCGACTCCACGAATAAGGAGGACATGTGGTGCCCTGAGCACCATAACTTCCCCCAACCGCTGCTTATAAATAGCAGCTACATGAAGCTGAAAAGATAGGTCAGAACCCTGTGCAAATCTTCTAAGTAAAGCTGCAAGAGCGAGTGTATCGTGCCTCAGTGATCGTGTCGGGCAATTCTAGGTGAGCACTTCCCCATCCCGAGAGGGAGGGAATGGTTCACTTAGGATCGTCCCGAGCACCACTGCAGGCCGATATCGGCCAATGAGGATAAACGACATAAGTGACTGACACTAGATGTGTCGCTCTAGCCCGGCACGATACCGAACCCGATATGCATCGCCCGTCACGGCATGTTGCCCGAGAGGGTGCCTCCCGACATGAGCGTATCGGGCAAGGGTCCTCGCACGATACAATCAGCTCGTCACGGTGTATCACCTGAGAGGGTGTGCCGCCCGACACGGTTGTATCGGGCTAGGCTCCTGCCCGGTATCGAGCTGAAGGGTCCGCTGTAGTCTGTCGTCCTTCTATATCAAGGAGGTGACATCTATCTTTATTTCAGTCATTTAATTCTTTACTTATGCATTGTAATCGAGACCTTTATTGTTTATGGAAATAGAAGAGCTTAATAACATGCTGCTTTATGTTTGGTGCAATTGTTCGATGACTGCTATGTTTAATATCTGAACCCTAGCTTGTATGTTTGGATCGCGTTTCGATTAGCTACCGAATCATGTTTTCCCGTTGCAACAACTTCAAGAGAGGTGTTGTGGCTCTAGTGTTTGGTCCGATTCTGGAGTACGAGAGTGCCCAGAATCGGAGTTGCTGTAGTAACCTTTCCACTCTACTCTAAGTCTAGCAACCTCGAGAGTGGTGTTGATGCTTGGTTAGAGGTACCCACTCTGAGAGGAGTGGTACAGGGTTGTCCTGCTGCCGCTTGTTTTATTGAAGTTTTATCCTTCGCACCTTGCTCTAGCTTTAGTATTATCTCTCTATTTCTGTTTCATGAAAATCCCTAAAAACTGCTAAATGCTTAAAACCTAAGTTTTCCTTGTAACTCCAGTTGGAGATAGGGTTTTTCTTTTGTTTTATCGATCTTGTTCTGTTGTTCCCTTTTGTGAATTTTATCATCTCTTTACCCCTACCGAAGTGTAGCATTTCGATTCTGTGTTCTCAACACTACCACCCTTGTCCCTGTGTTTGACCCCGTCTATCTACTTCGACCCTATAAGCAAAGTTGCGGGGGCCTAGAAGGATTCGGGTTTATAAATGTAAAAGCTCGACTACCTCAAATATGCCTCCACTTTTTGGACGCGCGATTTAGGCTGATCAGGTGGCAATGGCCTCCATGCCTCTATGTATTCCATGCAGACATAAGGAACTCCTCATCGTGCTTCTAGAGCCAATGTGAAGAATTTTTCCCTTCGAACATCAACGTGCAAGTGTTGACTTGCACTCCCTTGTTGTCTCTCCCTTGTTGTCTCTCCATTTTATGGGGAAGACTTGCTCCGGCACTCATGTTACCATGACTATGAGAGGACAACAATTATCGGAGCTTATTATTGTGTCTATGAAAGCCTTGACTGTCCCTCTATTTATAGGATGGCCAGCATCAGAGTTTCCAAATCATGTAGGAGTCAAAGAGATGATATTTTATGAATTTTCTGGAAGTTGTAAATGATGAAATGGTCAGTTCATCCTGAACTGATTGGTTTACATGTGAAATGGTCACTTCAACACTTGAATCGATCATCTCATTATATTTCCTATTCACAAACATATTGGCTTTCTTTGTGTCGATTAATGCACAATATGACATCAACATCAATCCTTGATCTAATCTTACTGATCTCACAATCTGAACTGGCCGATTCATATTTCTAAACTAATCAATTCACTTATTGAGCTAGTCGTTTCAGATTTCAGTCAGCCAATTATTGTTTAAGTTGATTACCTAACCGCTTTAGTAATAAAGTTAAACCTTATTCAAGAGTACAATCCTATTCTAGGTACTTCCTATGTGTGTGACCCTATAGGTCCCAAATTACATTGCTAGTGAATGTCCAAAACTAATTTATGACATCACAAGTAATGAACGATATGTAGCAACACATCATTTCTACCCAAGCAATTGGAAAATTGAAGACTAACTTCAACCTACTATCCATGATTAGTGTTAAGTGATCGTATTGTTCCTTTTTCACTGATATCCAGACTGAACCCCAGGCATGGAATCACCATCCTCTTTAGCATTCATTCCATGTTTCTTGAACTAGAGCAGACTTCCTGAGATTTATGTGAGATTACATATTATATATTTATTCACATGAGTATGGTCATACAATTCTCATTCTTTCTTATCAAGTATCCAAGATATCAACTGCAACATGAGGGACACATTCCATCTCCATCACTCACAGTCAATCCCCATGTGTCTTAATATACTCAAGCATCACTTGTATGGCATCCCTTATTCAAGGTCACGTTGGATGATGTCAAACTACATTGAATGACATCTGATGAGTGTAGTGATTTTGGGTCTAAGAACCACAATCACCACTTGTGACAACCCATTGGCATACAAATGAGATAACTCAAAACAAATTATGTGATCAACATATAAGAAAACACAATGGGTAAATTAAAACTAATTTCATATAACCATCAATAAGTAGAAACATATTACATGAAGGTCCACAACCTGTAACATATCACATACCATACTAGGTATTTACATATGTACAGTGACCATCTTTTATGCACCTATTATACAAGACCTATTCACATGTACAAGCCACAACATGCTTCCAAAACACATACCGAGGTACAACATCTACAAGAAAACTCATCCCTCCTGAGCCTGAGAGTATAGGGACGACACATAGGACTCTACTACACAACACTAGAAGCTATCCAACCTTCTGTGACTACTTATCTCCAAGATGCTCTTCCTTAATAGCACTATCATGCCCACGGCACTGACGACCACCTAAAAAGTTGTGGCAAACCACAAGTCTAAGACCCATGTCCCAGTGAGAGGTATAACTCTCAACCAATGATTATCGAAACATAGAAGGATTTAGTTCTATTAAACAGGATGAGAATATTTGAATAAATGAATAATTTGCACTGACTATACAAGTTAGGTAGATTTAACAGCTCTAGCAAATAAGCAGATCATCATATGTTTCTAGAATGAATATGAAGAACATGTATAACTATTATTTTCTCTTACCGCATTGTATAACAACTAAGCAATAGAAGAAACAAGACAAGGGTAAACATCCAATGTGAATCGTGTTTAACCCCTAAGCAAATATACTACACATATGTATTACATCTTTTATTAATGCCCTAAGGAAATGAGGTATACCACTCATACTCCAACTATCCACTGTGAAGTCAAAAATAGTGCCATATAAGATCAAGGAAGAGACGTAACCCTAAGATCTTGTCCCCACTTAATAAGTACGAGTGAACACCGTAATGACATATAAAGTCAAACTACAAAACACCTAGTATGCCTTGGTACATAGGTCATGACACTAGTGAACAGGTTATACACACTTGTATCATCTGAGGCACAATTGCAGTTGTTCTCACTGCTATCCTCACATATCACATATATAACATCAAGACACGACCTTGGGATCTGGATGTCAAGGATGTACTCTCCAAGAACCATGTATACTCAACAGTATGAGCTCTGAGTTTCTCTTAGGAATACTCATTTCACCATCCAGTAAGTTATGACATTAGAATGGATCTATGGCCAGGAAAAGTAAATTATTAGGGTTACACTTGATTAATCAAAGCCAATTGAGTGTCTTTTATTGCATCATTCAAGTTTCAAGAAAACCCTAAACACATTCTACAAAGCATAGGTAGAGTGCAACTTCAAAAGATATGAGACATATGATACATAAAGTTGATTGTATTGTTCCACTTCCATACAGAAGGCCATAACCATTACCATTTTATTATGGGATATTGATCCCTCATCACATCACTAGAGGATATCACCTCCATTAGGATACAAAACCATTACCAAGGTCGTAAGACCATTCACAGTATTCCTGCAAGAACATCATTATCTTCCCATGCCTCATCAAGGCTCATAATCATCAAACATGTGTCAAATAGGCTCCAACACATTTTTAAATTATACACTTAGGATGTTCACAAGATAAAAATTTAGGATTACAACAATTTATGAGAGAGAAAACATTCTATCAACATGCTAGTTATTCAAGTAACTAGGCAATAACATTTTGTACTTGTAATTTGGTTTAGGTTTTCAACATAGTAACCAAATAAGGGCTTCAAAACAAAAATTAACATTAAACCCTAATTATCATGGTATCCAACTTTCTTGGAAGATATTAGGCCAACTATCATCATAACTAGGTAACAACATAAGACAAACACATGTCCAGAGATTCTCATTGACAAAAGAGAAAAACATGGGCATGTCTTTGACCGAAAACACTAGGTAGAAGAGAAACATGATGATCGAAGAGGACCCCGCCACATCATAGACCGAAGGGGGGGTTCAAACCATTAAGATTCTCATGGGTCCAAATCTTGGTGACCGAAGGAAAACAACCACACCTTCATCGACCAAAGAAGAAAAATCAACATTGACCGAAGAACATAAGAGCATGCCAATCAAAGGTCATGAGAAAAGGCTCATCGACCAAAAAGACATCAACATACATAGAGACCATATCACATCAAAATTTGGCAACCGCTAGCACCAATATATTTGTGATCTAAACATGTGGGATGACTTGGTGACCTCATGAAAAGAGATAAAACCATTCACCACATAATCAAATAGATTGATCACCACCATGAAACTAAAAATCACCCAAGTGCAAAACACAAGGAGAAGGTCATCACCAAAAACCCTAAATCTAATCCTAAACATGCTAAAAACTAAACCATTATGTAAGAATGAGAAAACCAAATGTTTAGCCATCACACTTGTCTCCAAAACCTCCATTCTGAAACCATAGAATAAAACCATGATCATGAGAAGAAAACCAATGTTTAGCATGTGCATGCAAGAACCAACACCTCCATCATCAACAAGGTCTCGGGAACAAGAATTTGGGCGTAGGAAAAGGAGTAACACTCAAGATCACCGCATAATCATCAACTCTAGCTCAAGATATCATCATCGTAGTATTTAGAACCACATTTTAGAGGTAGATTAATTGAATGTGAGATCAAATGTAACAATAATCAAGGAAAAAGTTATATAATGTGTCTTGATTGTGAAGGACAACTCCAAAATCAATATAATACAAGGAAAGAGAGGAAAACCCAAGCTTGATCACCACGTCACGGTCAAGCTAGCATCACCTCAAAGAAGGAAGAACAACCCTAGGTTAAAGGATCACAAGAAAGAGGAAAAATCCCTAGGCTGAAAAGATAAGCAAGAGAAGTGATCTTCAACTCAACTTAGGCACTACCATGGAGAACCATGGTTTCGGCCAAGAAGAGAGAAGTTCCTCAAGAAGCACCACCATGGAGAACCATGGGTTTGGCTAAGAGAAAGAAGAGAGAAAGGGTTGCAAGAAAACAAAGATCAAGCAACAAAGATAACTTACTAAGATCAAGGACCAAAGGATCACCAAGGAAGAATTTCTCCAAGCCCTAGCTCCACATGTAAGGGGTTCGGCCACCACTCCAAGGTTGAGGTCTTCTCCACCACCAAGAACACAGAGGACGAGCTCCAAGGAGATGAGAGAAAGAGAGAGGCCGAAAAAGGATCACTGTATGCAAGGAGATGGGTATAATATCCAAGGGTAGGAGAGAGGTAAGGAAGGTTAGGTGTCATGTGACATGTGCCACTTGTCCCTCAAAAGTTGACCATGCAAGCACTCAACTTATGCATTCAACAAGGGTTGTTAAAACCTAGGAAAATCATTGACTTTCTTGTCTATGAAAACCCATCAGTCGAAGGTATTTCTCTATGATCAAAACACATCAAAACCCAATGGTCACATAGGTCAAAACCCTAGCTCTTAGTGACCAAGAAAGGGGTCAAGAGATCATCGACCAAAGAGAATAAAAGGCACATCCAAACCTCTTCAACCGTAGAGATCAAGGTCAAAGTAAAAACAAGGTGGTCATTGGAATCAAAGCTCAACAGTCAACACAAAAGGTCAACACCAAACTGGGACATACAAGCAAACCCTACAAACATCAACACTCATGATGTCACCACTTTTCTCCTTATCAAACCCAGGTACAACAGAGTGCCCTAAGGTACAACTTTCTCCAACATGGTACCAAAAACATGTGAGGCACAAGCACGTGAAAAATTGTAAGATAAACTTTAAGCATGGGTAAATTGCAATTATGTTCAAAACAAACACATATATGTATAACTAGATCAAACACCATCCAAACTAGACCAAACTAAAAAGATAAACATGTCACATGTTATGAAAGCACATCACATGATTAGATTAAAGTTTTAAGCATATCGTTATGTTAAGAAATCAATATTAAGATAAAGCTCGGTCAAGGGCCTTATACCACTATTACTATGAGAGTTGATTCTGACAGCCATTTAGTGGTTTCCATGTATCTCTATCAAGGTGGATCTGTCTAATACACTATTCTATAACATGTACCGATATTCTTGGTTTGATATCATATATCATGAATAATGAGATTGTGTCATCGACCAACACACAGTCTAGTCTTATGTATTATTGTTGTCAATCAGCTTCCACAATAACATCTGACTAATGACATAACAAGAATGTATGTACTCTTATCATACATATGACCTCATTGTTCAGATCATCAATCTGAAGAGATATATCATCGAGTAACATCATTATTTAGACATCTATTATGTTATAACATTATCTCGTAATTGAATAGACATATAGATGAGAATTTCCATTATTGTTAATCAAATCGCTTACAAGATATGCCATTACAATCATCATATGATTGGCTCTCTGGGCATACATACCAATAGACTCTCACTTGCACTTAGAGACAATTAATCACTCATGAACTTAGTCCCAAGTGATATAACATGAAATTGCTTTTGTCAAGGGGTCAAAAACATTGCTTTCAGTGGGTACTCTGCAAATCTTCACATCTCCCCATTGTATGATTTCTCATATGAGATGGAACCATTGGAGTATGTGCATTGGACACTGGTGCGGAACTGGGTTCCTTAGATTGTGCAATAGCTCCATTGTGTCATAATATAGATCTACTACATCATTAATGCTTGGAACCACCTCAAGTTCAGTGACAAACTTTTTGATCCAAACAACTTCCTTTGTTATATTGGATGCATCAATGTTCTCAACCTCTATTGTAGAATCAACAATTATTTCTTACTTGAAACTCTTCCAACTTATAGCCTTGTTGTTGCGGCAAAACACAAAATCTAGATTGCAATATAAAGTCATCTTTGTTAGTTTTGAAGCTTATATTGGTGTAACCCTTTACCACCAACTCTTCCTCTCCACTGTAGACAAGCAACCGATCCTTAGTTCTTCTCAAGTACTTAAGGATGCTCTTAACGACAGTCTAGTGGACTTTGTCAGGATCTTACATATGTCTATTTGTCATGCTCAAGGGATATGAGACATCATGACGAGTACATAACATTGCATACATGATAGATCCAATTACAAATGCATATGGAATCTTACTCATGTGTTCCCTTTTTTCACAAGAACTACGATATTGAGTAGACTTAAGAAAAAATAAAGAGAAAGTCTGAGGAAAAATGACAAGAAGATATACTAGAGATTGTAACATCATGAGACATGGGTAGGTTTCCTCTCTTCAAATTCTCCATGATGAACCTCTTCAACACTTTGACAATAAATGTTCTCTGGCTTAGGCCAAGAATCCTTCAAGATCTATCTATATAGATCTTGGTTCCTAAGATATTGGATGCTTTGCCTAATTCCTTCATAGAGAATGTATTTCCTAGCCAGGTTTATACCATTTGTAAGGTAGGGATGTCATTCCCCATCAATATTATGTCATCTACATACAATATGAGGAATAAAATGATGCTCGTACTAACCTTCTTTGTAAACACATGGTTCATATTCATTTTGAATAAATCCAAACTCTTTGTCTATTTTATCAAATTGATGATTCCAACTCTGAAATACGTGCTTCAATCCATAGATTCTTTTCTAGCTTACAGATTTTATTTGCATCCTTTGGATTTATAAATCCCTAAGGTTTTCTCATGTACACATCCTCAAGAAGATTCCCATAAAGGAATGTGATTTTAACATCCATGTGCCACATCTCATAGTCATAATAAGCTGCAATGGCAAGCATATTCCTGATGAACTTAACCATGGAAACTGGAGAAAATGGTTTGTCATAGTCAACACCTTGAACTTGTATGAAACCCTTTGCAACCAATCGACTTTATAGTTTATACATTACCATCCACGTCAGTATTGTTCTTGAAGACCCACTTGCACCTTGTGGGTTTTACCCCTTCAGGTGGATCCACCATGGTCCATACCTTGTTGGTATACATGGATTCTATCTCAGATCACATGGTCTAAAGCCACTTATCAAAATCTACTCCCTTAACAACTTCTAGATAGGTTGTTTTCTCATCATCAATGACCAATTGATCACCTTCTTGAGTCACAAGATCACTAAATCTTTCAGGCTCATGATGTGTCCTACTAGATCTGTGTGGTTCTTATGTTACATGAGGAATTTAAGATTCCACAACATTTTGTGACTCTCCATGTTCCTCTTGTACCTTTATAGCTTCAATATTTTCTTGTTGTCCTCAAACCTCTTTTGAGTTCTGCGTTCCTCTTATTGATTCCTTTAGAAATAAATTCCTTTTCTAGGTATACAAAATTCCTTACAACAAACACTTTATTGTCAGATTGAGTATAAAAGTAGTATCCTTTGGTTTCCCTATGATATCCAACAAAAACAATTATCGAATTTGGCTCAAAGTTTTAAAAAAAACTTCCTTATCACATAAGTTTCACATCCCCAAATCTTCATAAAAGACACATTGGGATGCTTCCCATACCATATCTCATATGGTATCTTTTGAACCAATTTAGATGGTATGTTGCTTAGTGCAAAGGTTGTAGTCTCTAAAGCATATCCCCATAAGGAAGTTGGAATACTAGAAGAACTCATCATTGACAGTACCATGTCTAGTAATGCATGGTTCCTTCTTTATAATACACCATTATGTTTTGGTGTTCCATGTGGAGTCAATTTTGATATGATAGAATAGTCTCATAGAAGATCCTCAAACTCCTATCTTAAGTACTCTCCAGCTCGATCGAAATGAAGTGATTTAATACTTTTGTTGCTCATTCATGAAATCCATGAAATTTTTAGGGATTTCTAACTTATGTTTCATCAAGTAAACATATCCACGCCTACTGAAGTCATGAATAAAGGTAATGAAGTATTGGTAACCACCTCTACCATTTATTATAGATGGTCCAGATACATCAGTATGTAAAAGTCCCAAAAGATCACTCACTCTCTCACTATGACCAGCAAAAGGAGCCTTTTTCATCTTGCCCTACAAACAAGATTTGCATGTCTCTATTGATTTAAGGTTAAAAAAGTCTAGATAACCATCCTTATGGAGTCTCAAAATGCATTTCTCATTGATGTTCCCTAGATGACAATGCCAAATGTATGTTTTGTTTGAGTTATTGAGTTTTAATCTTTTAGTATTTACGCTATAAACATTTGTCTCAAGATCTAATAAACAAAGAGCATACGACATTGACACATGATTGAACTCTCACCCGTCTGCATCACCTAGGGTTTCCTAGATACAACGGAGGCAACGTGTAAGTTCCTACTCTCACAAGAAACCACAGATAACTCTATTCTTTGTTGCAGGTTCTCTCCACCCCTGATGGCGGATGATCTGAGTGAACACTACACAGCACTACGAGTGGATGATGGAAAAGAAGTCATCGTAGATTTCACAAAGGAGAGCGTGGATACGGATGTAGAACACCTCAAACTAGATTTAGTGGGGAGATTAATGTTTGATCATCCCTATAACTTCTGGCGATGAAAAGGACTCTTATGGCAGCTTGATCTCTAAAAAGGAAGTGACTTTCTGCTAGATCACTAGAAACCTTTTTTTCATCAAACTTTAACATGGGCATGACAAAGAATGGGTACAACTGGAAGGCCCGTGGATTTTGACAACCATTTGCTGGTTACGAAGGAGATAAGATTAGAGGATGTTCCCACAGAGATCGCATTGACATACTGCCGCTTTTGGGTACAATTCTATAATCTCCCAATGGGATATAGATCCAAGGAAGAAGTTACCCTGGTAGAGGGAAAGGTAGGAGAAGTCATCGATGTAGATCAAGAAAATCTCGTTGGGACATCTTTTGTAGGGCGCGTGTCAAGGTTGACATCACCAAGCCGATGAAGTAGTTCTAGTGAATCATGGACAAAGATGGGATAATTTTCCAAGTTGACATTAAGTATGAAAGAATGGTGTCTTTTTACTATATATGTAGACATATAGGGTATACTAATCGTGACTATAGGGAGGAAGATGATGGCAAAGAAAAGCCATGGGAGTGGGTTCCATGGGTAAAGGCATCCCCAATAAAGCATTGGATAGTGTCATTGTGTGAGGAGTTATTCGGGAAGCACAATACCTAGTACAAATTGGAATTCATCAAGAAGTCGATAGATATCATGCCAAAGGAACACATACAAATTTTGAGCAGAGCAAACAACTTGTTTGAGGAGGAGATTGGAGTACAGAAGCTAGCGAAAATGGTGAATGAGGAGATGGAAAAATGAAAGATCCCAATGAAGGAACTGCAAACACATGACACAAATCTTGACAAAAAAGACTTAGGATGTCTCACAATGAACCATCAGGGAAGTTTTTCATCCATGGGAGAGGGGGTACAGTAGCAACGACCCCTTATTGGAGTATATACATGAGGAAGAGATGTTGAGTTGTGTACTAGGGTGGAAAGAGCATGGGACCAAAAAGCAAATGGAAAAAGAGATCCTCATTCCAGAGTCACCACCCCCACAACAAGGAGGGGAGCCTTGATGAGGAAGGAGAAGGAAGATCAATCAAAGGAGAAGAAACTATGAAACCAAAACAAATAACAACGGGGATGATTCATAAGCTACATGAGGAGGGGAAGCATATAGAAAGGGAAGGGCAAAGAGCAAGTGAGATAGCACCATCAAAGTTACACTTTGAACCAAGATCAAAGGGGTGGTGGGAAGCAAAAAAGAAGAAGAAAGTAAGACGAGATTCTCATGGGAGCGGATCGTCGGAGTGTAATAGAACATGAGAACAAGTCTAGCATAACACTCAAGAATTGAAAGGTACAAGCAACAAATAGGAAAGGGAAAACATAGGCAACGTAGACGGTATGGATATGGACGAGGGGAGTTACTCGAAAAGGATCCAGAATATGAGGTCAAAAAATGTTGACATAGTCAAGAAAGTTGAGGGTGATGGCATGGTCCTCGCCTAAAAATACCAATGAAAATTTTATGTTGGGACGTCCAGGGACTGGGCACACCAATGACTAGTTACATCCCTCAAGGAAAGGTGCTAGATGGAAATGTACGACATGGTTTTTTTCATGGAAACCATGTCACGTAGTAGGGAGAAGGATACAGTTACAAGGAGTTGCAGTTTTGATAATGGTTTTGGAGTCAACAGTTGAGGCAAATCAGGTGACCCTGGTCTATGGAGGAAAGGGATGCAGTTTCTATAAAATCTTTCTCAGATCACCACATCTATGTAGAAGTTGAAAGTGACAATGGGTGAACGTGTTAGGCTTCATGGGCATATACGGATGGGAAATAATTGAATGAACCCCCCCCCAATCTTGGAAGTAGATTTTAATGAGATTATGAGTGTGACTGAGAAGAGTGGTGGCCAACAATGTGCTAAGTGGAAAATGCATAACTTCAGGAGGTAATTGATACATGTTAGTTGAGGGACTTGGGGGAAAATCCAAGTTTTACTTGGAAAAGGGGGAAGAAATAGGACTCTATGATCAGGGAATGCCTGGATAGATTCTAGGCAGACCAAAAGTGGCATGATTTTTTTCACAGTCAGGAGGGTGGTTCATTTTCCAATTCTGTATTTAGAACACATGCCAATAATGATACACGCTAAGAAGGAGGTGGAAAGGGATCCAAATGATTATAGATTCAGATTTGAACCATTGTGGCTTTCTTCACCAAAATGTAGAGTAGTGGTGGAACAGGCATGGCATACGCATGGTTTGCATAGTTTGCAAGACCGCACAGAGGCTTGTGGTGAAAAACTCAACTTTTGGATAGCACAAAAATTCATGAACATAAAGAAAAGAATTAAAGAGATAGAGCTAAAGATGAAGGATGCTTAGAATCAACCACTTGATGCATACATAATTATTTTGTACTCTACTCGCACGAGGGCATTACATGAGCTGGGGAGAATGGAGGAAATATATTGGTTAGCAAGGGCAAGAGAAAATGGATGAGAGATGGAGGTAAAATACCACCTACTTTCACCATAAGGTCAGTCAGAAGATGAAAGGAAACACAATCATGTGTCTCATGGCGATAGAAAATCAATGGTTGGACAAACCAGAAGATCTTTAGGGGGAGATGGTCGGATACTTTAACGAACTTTTCATGTCATCACAACCCCTTGAGATGGAATAGGCAATTGCTCATATACATTGTGTGATCTTGCAAGATGAAGTCAGAAATTTGGACACAGTACCGAGGGAGGGAGAAGTGAAGGTAGCTTTAATCAAATGCATCCCAATAAAGTACCGGGCTCGGATGCCATGAAAGCAATTTTTTATCCGGTTTTCTAGGACATTGTTAAAAACAACATGTTACACTTCATAAAGGAATGGTGGAAGGACAAAGGTAGACTTAAAGAGATAAACAAGACAGACATCTTTCTTATTCCAAAATTCCAAAAAACCACAAAAATTACAGAATTTTGCCCAATAAGTCTATGCAATGTGTCTTACAAGCTCATCACAAAAGTCATGGAAAATAGGATAAAGTCGTTCCTTGATAATATGATTTTTAAAAACCAAAGTGCTTTTATAAAGGGGAATTTGATCACGGATAATGCATTGTTGCATATGAGATGTTCCACATGATGAAGAGAAGGAAGACAGACAAAGAAGGTTTTACGTCACTCAAACTTGACAAGAGCAAAGCATATGATAGAGTAGAATTGTGTTTTTTGGAGAAGGTGATAGAGAAGATGGGGATCCCAAACTTATGAAGGAGAAAAGAAAAAGGAGTTCTTCCAAGGAATTTCACACTCAGTCATCATCAACGGGACATGGGGAGGATTGATAACACCGACAAGAGGTTTATGCTAAGGTGACCCAATTTCCCCATACATCTTTCTTTTTTGTGCAGAAGCTCTTTCTATGTCCTTTTTACACACCTCCCATGAGGTAAAAATACACGGGGCCCATGCAAGCCACAATGGACCACGTGTTACTCACCTCCTTTTTGTAGATGATAATATCTTATTCGCAAGGGCAACCCCTAAAGTGTGCCTGTTAGTTGTTTCCATTGTCAATCAATATGAGAGAGCCTCGGCACAAAATATCAACTATAAAAAATCAGAGGTTGGTAGGACTGTGAGCTGCCCAGTTCACCAAGTGAACCAGTCAGTTGGCTCACACCAGCCGATTGGCTCACAAGGGTGAACCGGTCAATTGGCAGTCCTGACATTGCCAATGCAGTCTCCAATCGACCTGACACTCTAGCCAGCTAGTCCAACACTTGAACTTTATAATTTCGAGTCCAGTCAGTCAATTATATGTTTAGTTGAGTACCTAAACACCTTTCGTCTCAATCTAAATGTCATTCATGGACAATCTCCTCTTCCATGGGTATCCTATGTGTGTGACCCTACAAGTTCCAATTTACGTTGGCAGTGAATGTTCATAACAACTTATGACATCACAAGCAATGAGCAGATTTAGTAACTCATCATTGCTACACAAGGAACTTAGAAAGTTGGAGAACAACTTCAACCTACAATCTGTGATTAGTGTTATCGTGATCATAATTCCTTTGTCACTGACATCCAGATTGAACTCGAGGCATGGAACGTCATCCTCTTCAACATTCAATCCATGTTCCTTGACCTAGAGCAGGCTGTCTGAGATGCATGTGAGTTCGCATGTCATATATTAAATCACATGAGTATGGCCATACAATTCTCAGTCTCACTTATCAAGGGGCCATGGATATCATACGCCTTGTAGGAGGGACAAATCTCATATCTATCACTCACAGTCAAGTCCCCATATGTCAAATTCACCCAATCATCACTGTTATAACAACTCATGTTTCAGGAGTGCATTTGATGATGTCAAAGTGTACCCAACTACATGTGACGAGTGTAGTGATTTTAGGTCTAAGAACCACCATCACTATGAGACATGATTGTGACTACCATTCCATGGTATCCATGTATCACTCTCATGGTGGGTCTGTCCAATATACTGTTCTCTAACATATATATGTGTGCTAGACTTGATATCATATATCGTGACTAATGGGACTCTATCAGCAGTCAACACACACTCTAGTCTTATGTATTAAAGTTGTCTATTTTGCTTCCATAGTAATATATGACTAGGGACGTAAAAAGAATGTATGTACTCTTAACATACATATGGTCTCATTATTCAGGTCCTTAACCTGAAGACATATGTCATCAAGTCACATCATTCTTTAGACATCTATCATGTATGTGTCATCATCTCATGAGTGACACAAACATAATAGATGGAATTACCTTTATCATTATCAAACCAAGTATCATATGCCTTATTGCAATCATCATATGATTGGCTCTCTGGGCATACTATACTAACAGACTCCCACTTGCACTTAGAGCCAATGTAATGTCCTCGGGTTCTGTCGTCTCGAGACTTAGAAGGCCCGAGAGGGCAAATCTGAAAACGTTAAACAATTGTATCAAAAGTGTGTTGCGGAAGCAATTTGCGCATACATGAACATTCAAATTTAATGCATACACCATAACAATCTCAACATTCAACATGTATATATTACAAATTGACTTATTACAAGATGAGTAACAATTACATATTGAAAGGATATTTTACATAAGTCTGAACATGTATTCTAGGATCTTAACACAATAGGTACAACATGTACAACTTGCTCACATCCGGTACTTTTGTCCCATGCTATCTATGAACCTAAAACATACGGGAAACAACGAATCAACACACAAGGTGTCGAGTACATGGGTAGAAAGATACATATATTCATGGTTTTCATAATTTGAAAAGATTTGCAAAAAGAAAGGAAGAAAATTATAGAAAACATTTATGATTAAGCAAAATACGCCTATTTTTACTCGTTTTCTATATAAATTGCATTACCAAGGTGGACTAGTACCAAAACATATATATTGGGCCCATCCCCGTGTACCAAGTACTCTAGGGAAACTCCATGTACACTGTGTGCTCTAGGGAGGTGTACTAGTCAACATTAATCCATTTCCTCATAAGGGGGGATAATGAACACATTAAATAACTACAAAACATCTGCTCATCATTTATGTTTTCAAGTGATAAAACATCGAGTACTATACAGTGCTATTACATCCAATATTTGCAAATAGAAGAGAGCATACATACATATAATGATTGCAAGCAAGAAAACCATAGTCATATACTTAAATAAAAACCCACATACCTGAGTTCAGAGATTTCTTATACATCCATGGTCATATAAATAATCTGGTCATCACTTGATTAATAACATTTAATCATCATTAATACAATGTTCACCATTATTAATGATAATTAGGTCTAAATTAGGGTTTTGACCAAACCTAGGTTTTACTGACTTAGAACATGTTTATGATATTTTTCTACTGATCAGGAGGTCATCATGGGGGTCTGGTCCAAATTTCATATTTTTCTGATGATTGGTCTATTTTCTAGAATTAATATGAGGTTTAAAGTATCTAATTATGCATTAATGCAAAAAGAGCTAATATTCTGAAATTGTAACTTGATCAGGTCTCTAAATGACATTAGGGCTCATAAAGAATCTTCTTATATTTAATTTCCATGATATGCTAACTATATCAATAATATAATCTCAAAAAGAAGCAGTATCATCTAAATAAAATATCATCAGTAGTTGTGCGTTAAAAGCTTGATCTAAGGATCTAGTAATGTACATAACATTTTTATGAGTCTAGGGATATTTTTGGGGTATATATAGGCCAATGGAGTGATTTACTACAAATTTTCTAAGAACTAGTATGTTTATAAGAATTGAAGGATATTTACCTGAAGGATATTACTAGTACCATTGATTTAGTGTGATGCTCTACAGATCATGTGGCCTAGGGAGTGCCACATTGTCTCTTCAGAGAGCACCTTCATCTAGTGGGGTTAGGAATAGACCACTGGTTGATGTGATTGTCCCACCAATACAATAGCCCGCTCAGTTAGTCCATTGCTAAACCGGATGAGCCTTTCATCTCCCCCGTTCTAGACTCCCACGCGAGCCCTCTTCTATGGTGGTGTTGCAATGTTCGATCTCAGGTGAGTGAAGTACGAGCTTGCATCTCCCCCTCACAGACCAAGGGATGGAGAAGCTCGGCTTCCCCCCATCCTGCCTTACCAGCACCGCATCTCAACGAGTGGAGAACGGCAGGCAGGGAACTAAAGGATTGCTCGGTACTCCTCTATTTGACTGTGAGTGTGACTGCTGCAGTGGCAGGGAGTGGTGAGGACTCCGTGCTGGTGAGCACCTTCTTGGCCAAAGCTAAGGCCTCCATGGTTTCTTGCCCTTCCTCGTAGATATGAAGAAATGGGTCAGGAAAGTCCAAAACAGGTCTGAGGCTTTCCCCTCAAGCCCGCCATTAATAGTTGTTGGAGCTCACCAGCATGATTTGGGCGTCTTCCCTAGAACCCCTTTCACCTTCTTCAAAAGAGGCAAAGGGTTGTCCAGGTTTGTAGGAACTCAAGAGGACCATAAGAACATGATGAGGAGGCAGAAATGGTTTCCTCCAGACTCATCTGTTGACGTGGAGTAGGGAGAGATGGGGGTCTCTCATCTAGTCTTCTCACCATGAAAAGAATATCTCCTAGGCTTCCATGAGATCTGGGGTTTGTTGACCCCCAGTTATCTTCTATTGTTCATCCTTCTACCCCCACCCTATTTTACTGGTTTTGTTCCATGAGAAGAGATGGAGAAATAGTGCGGGAGTTGGGGGTTGGTCTCTCTGGTCTCTCCGTAGTTTGACACAGCTGAGGAGTCGTTGGCTAGATCCTACCCTCACGGAGAAATGGGCTCGCACAGAAAAGGTTGATCACCCCTGGAATCGTGGAGAGAAAGGAATGCTAAACTGTTGACTCTTTCTTCCCATGAGATCTGGAGGTAGGGGACAAGGTTCTCACTGCCGGATCCCTCAGTGACAGCCCAGATTAAGCCATGCCACACCTATGCAGTCTGCCACATATTCCTGATGGTTGCGTGACACTTGAATGCCACTGCTTTCTATCCATATCAGTAACCATATTCCACAATTCATATAATTCAACATTTATTTGCAATATCCAAACCTAGATAGCTCCTTGCAGAACCATGATTTGGCTCTAAAATTGAACCTCAAGATTCATCACAGTGTACTACACCTCAAGTAAACATTGGGTACCCAAACTTGATTATTTGGTTCCTTCAATAAAAAAAATACTCCAGAGGGGTACATATATAACTATATTGAACTTACACTATAGATTAATTTACCTCTAACATCATCAACACAAGTTCAACCTACATAGCATGGGCCATGATGCATCCTTGATTTTGTTATTCACTCATATGAATCCATGTATACTTCATCGGATATTTATCTTCATATATTATCTAAATGGATTGCTAACTGGTGGTAATCATCTCCATGTGCATAAAAGGCCTTGGATAGATGTTATTGAACCTCTAATGGCATTAGGGTCATATTTTAGACAAAAGGAACCATTTTTGAATTAAACCCACCATGCATTAGGATTAACCAACCATGAATATTTTTGGACCTCAAATACTACAATGGTTATAAAAACTCTAAAAAATTAGGTTATCACAGCCAATCACCCATGAATCATATTCCAAGTGATCTTAATATGTCCATAATATTTATACTGCACAAGCGGTTTTATAGTGGGTAAGCAACATTTGCTTCAAGTCGGTATATTGCATGTTTCACATCCCTTCGCTATACAACAACTCGTATGAAATAGAAGTGTCATAGTATGCTATCTGAGATTCCTTTGCCTAACCATTAGCTCCATTGTTGTTACAATATTTCTACTGAGTCATCAATGGTCGGAACCTCCCACAAGTTCATCCATATGAACTTCTAGGTCCATACATTATCCTTTACAGTGTTCATAACACTAAGATACTCGGCTTCTTATTGTAGAATTAATCAATTGTTATATGTTGGAATATTTTCAACTAATAATTCTTATTCCTAGGTCAAACACAATTTTGTCATTTTAGAAGCTTGCATCGGTGTAACTCTTTACACCCAACTCTTACTTATTACCATAACTAAAGAACTAATCCTTTTAGTACTTCACAAGTACACAAAGATGTCCTTCACGATATTCCAGTAACTCTTACTGGAGTTCGACAGCTATCCATTCGTCATGTCCAATACATACGAGATAACTGGATATTTATATCATCTTTTCATACAAGATGATGATTTCATATCTTCTTGTCATGTCCAACACATACAAGATAACGAGATGAGTTCATACATGATAGATCTAATTGCAAATGCATATGGCATCTATCCGTGTGTTCCTTATTCTTCATAAGAATTGGGAAACTTGGCTCTTGAGAGACTAACTCCATGGAACATGGACATGTTTTCTCTCATCATGCTGAACCCTTTCAACATTTTGCCGATGTATGATCTCTTTCTTAGGTCAAGAAGCCCTCGATCTGTCTCTATAGATCTTGATTCCTATCACATAAGACGCTTCTCTGTAAACCTTTTAGAATGCACTTCATTGCCAGATTTTGTAGTATAAGTATGATACTCCCCATCAATATGTGGAATATATATATATATATATATATATGCTCCCACTAAATTCTTGTAATAACATTACATCTTAATTCTGACTCAAGTCAAACTCTTTGACTATCTTGTCAAATTGAAGATCCAGTTCTTAGGTGCTTGCTTCAATCCAAAGATTGATCTATGCAGCTGTATAGACTTTATTTGCATTATTGGATTTATAAAACCTTTAGGTTGTGTTATGTACACATCTTATACAATATTCCATTTAAGTAATGTGGTTTAACATCCATATGCCAAATCTCATAGTCACATTAATCTACAATAGCAAGCATTATCCTGATGGATTTATCCTTGGTAACTACTAAAAGGATTTCATCATGTTCAACACTTTGAACTTGTTAGAAACTCTTTTCAACAAACTTACCCTCCATGTCAATCTTCTTCTGGAAGACCCAAAAGTACCCTATAGGGTTTTACCCCTTTAGGTGGATCAACCAAAAACATACTTTGTTGATGTACATGGAGTCCATCTTAGATTTCATGGCTTCCAGCTATATCTCAGTTTCTGGGTTTCATTAGCTTCTAGGTAGACTATTGACTCATCATATGATCATCTCATCGCCTTCTTGTCCATAAGATATCATATATCATTCAAGATCTAGGCATGTTCTACCAGAACCATGAGTTATATGTGTTACTTAAGGAACTTTGAGATTCCACAACATTTTGTGATTCTCTTTATTCCCAG
Organism: Alisma plantago-aquatica; assembly: GCA_963693085.1. Classification (NCBI taxonomy): domain Eukaryota; kingdom Viridiplantae; phylum Streptophyta; class Magnoliopsida; order Alismatales; family Alismataceae; genus Alisma; species Alisma plantago-aquatica. The sequence goes on along the minus strand of OY856413.1, from coordinate 1,069,290,418 downwards.
TGTAAAGCATGTGCCCAAAAGGAAATTTGAAGATTTAGCTAGTAATCACACTCTGACTCAACAAGGTGTGATTCCTTCTTTCTGATACACTTCTCATGATACACTATCATTGTGATTCAGATGGAGTCCATCATGATACATTATCATGATCTTCCAGAAGGTTCTCAAACTCTTGGTTCAAAGTATTTCCATATTGATCATATTGAAATTTAATACTTATACCAAGTCTGTTATGCACTTTATTCTGATCTTCTTGAACACTTCAAGAGATTGATGTTTGCATTTTATTAAATACAAACTACCATATCTACTGAGGTCATCAGTAAATATATTAAATTACTATTTATTACCTTTAGCATTTATTCTAAAATGTCTATATAGATCAATATGTGTAATCCTTAATAGAATAATCATTCTCCCACTACATCTAGTGAAGAACCTTTGTCATATTGCATAACTAATGAGATTAGCATGTCTCTATTGGTTCAATAACCAAAATGAGACTAGATATCCATCATATGGATTCCAGAAATGCAATTCCCATTTATGTGATCTAGATGACATCGCTATAGGCATTCAAGTTTGAGTTATTTATGCCATTCATTACGTGTGTCATACACATTTTTCTCTTCAACTGTCAAGTATAGTTGATGAGACATAGGCATTGCCATCAAAGATCATATCTTTAAAATGAAACATCAGTCCATAACACTCTTGCCCATACAAGATGTATGACGATTTCATTGATGGCAAGTATATAATAGCAATTCACTAATTATATTACATGTCCATGAATGTCATAATGTAATTATAATAGTAGAAACTCTTGCTCTGCACATTTTCTAGCTTACTTCCTCTTAGGTCCTGAAGTAGAGATCTTTATCTCTTTCATCTTCCTGAGATCCTCTATAAAGAGGTTATTTCCCTTTCCAATGTCAAACAGGTGACAATGGTGGCACTTTATTTCCTTATCTTAATAAGTGAAAAAGGACATATTCCCTTTTACATTTACCCCTCTCCATATCTTGAGTGATGAAGATTTGGACCTAAGCTTGGCTTCAGAACACTTCTTGACCTTGCTTTAGTCTATGGATTTTACTTTGGTGATCATTATCACAGGTTTTGTCCTTTCTTCATTCATGCTTTCGCATCATCATGCCAAGCATTTCAGACAGTGGTTTGGCCAAGTTATTTAACATTTGATAAATTCTGCCTATATGATTCACACAAACAATTTGTAGAATCATATGTTTGGTCAACAATTGACCTTTAAGAAATCATAGTCAATCTATATGCACAATCATATGATATTATACTTGATCTCCATCTGTCTAATTATACTCAAACATCGCTTTGAAGACATTATACCTTTCATGCTTTACATGATTCTTAAGATGTATAACCATCTCAAGAATTTCCATGCTTCAAGCTATTTATGCAACTCATAGTTCATATAGCTTAACATAAGGTTCTTGATGTCTTAGGCATCATTGGCATACTTCACGTAAGCATCCAATTTTAGCCTTAGGCACATTTGGAGTGGTTCAACTAGATATGGTCTTTCAAGGACTTTAGAGTTTACACTCACCATTGACATACTTCCGTTGTGCTCTAACTTGCTACATCTTTCTAGGTGTATATATTGTTTTGATACAACCTTGAGGTTCTTAGTGGTAATCATCTTCTGGTAATGATGCATATTTGTATGTGAGTTATATCCTTTCATGCTTCTAAAATTGCATATCTCTCTGTTTGGATATATCTCTACATCTACTCATAGCTTGCTCTTTAACTTGTGTATCTCTTGGTATCTCTTGCTATGATCTAGATCCTACTAGTATTCCTAACTTGTGATATCATCTACTAGTAGTTCATATACATGTAGTTCTAACCCTGTTTACAATTGACATCTTTGCTCATCTATATGCTATGCTTATACATGCTCAAGCTTGTTCCTTAAATTGAATATCTACTATCTTGAGTTGCTTGCATAACATTGTGATGCATGGTACATAGATCTACATGATATGTGGGAATTGGAGTATTTATGGATTTTTATGCAGATTTTGCTCCAGTTTCAGTTTTTTGTGCAAGACTAGTGCTTTTCATGCAGAAACGACCTTCTGAGCAAGACTCATCGCTTTGCCATGAGATCCGATGGTTTTTGGTCAAATTCCATCATCTTGAGGGTCAAAATTGTAATTTATTGTTTTTCTGCAGCACCTTATCTTGCATTTTTGGGTTGTTCAAGTATATGCTTTAACTTTCTTTTCTTTCTATGCTTGGACAAGCCCCTATATGTGCTCTTCTACTCTCCTCATATATATTTTGTGTTATCTCCTTTCTCTTTAACAAGTGATGTTTCTTTTTTTTCATAACCCCCACCTTTTTGAAATGACAAAGGGGGAGAAAGGTAATGTCTTCTTTTAAAAAGAGGAAGAAGGCATGTCTTACATGGAGAGGAGAAGAATTTCCATGTAAAGGGGAGAAGGTAAAGGGGAGGAGACATATATGTGTAGACATATATGAGTAGAAGACATAGTTTCTATAAATGTTATGAAAGCTAACCATGCAGGAGAAATAGCATCAATTGAGGGGGAGTATGAAAACTCCATGCGCATCAATTGAGGGGGAGCATATGAGCTTAGTCCTATTGAAACCCCTAGGTTTCTCCAAAGGTATAAATTTACTTAAATGCTTTCAATACATTTATGGAATGATTTGTCATCTTCAAAAAGGGGGAGAATGTTGACTCAAGGTCAATTAGGTCAATGTTGACTCACATCTAAATTGACTAAACCCATGTTTTGATGATGACTAACCATTCCACATATTGGTGTCTAATGCTTCTACTTGAGTGATTTCAGATTAGGTATAGACACACTCCAATTGCCCTAACTTGCGCATCTCAAATTGGAGAAAAGACAAGTCAAAGTCATACAAGTGCACATTTTTGTAATATGATGTATATCCATTAGAATCATGTTGTAAATCACTTGTAATGATTGTATGACTTGTAATTAAGCTTCGAAAAATATCAGGAACACTTAGATCGAATTTTAGAGCACTTTTAATGCAACTTTGAAAATCAATTACAGGAACTTGTTCGGTCGAGTTTCCCACCCTGAAACTCGACCGATCAACCTTGTTTGATTTTCTAAAGATTGCATCGGTCGAGTTGTGCACTCACAGAACTCGACCGATTGGGTAGTAGGCTATTTCCAGTTGAAATGGTCGGTCGAGTTTCCTCAGGACAAACTCGACCGATCCTGTGAACATCGGTTTGCCTGCTACTTGATCGGTCGAGTTACACCCATTGAAACTCGACCGAATGCACTGTACGGAAAAGTGCAGAAAAGTGTTTCTAGCCTTTTTGGAGTTGCAACAAGTGAAAATAGATCTGTTGCAAGCCACAAAACGGCTAGTTTTTGTTCATAAGTGTTCCCAAAGGCTAAGAGGCATCCCCAGCTATAAATAGGACCCCTTGGGCTTCATTCCAAGGCTGAGCATTCATTGCAAACTCTTTGTGAGGCTCCTATTCTATAGTTGAGTGCTTCCTACAGCCTCCTCTCTCTCTCTAAGCTTAATCACTTGCTACATCCATTAGAGTGAGTAGGAAATATGTAAGAGAACTAGTCCTACATGTATATCTTGTGAGGCTCTCACTTCCACCACCTCCTATCTCTTCTTTCAACCATGAAGATGAAGGTTCTCTCTCTTGTCCAAGAGAGGTGAAGAAGAACAAGGGAAGGAGTCCCTTGGTGAAGATCAAGGCTGAAGACTTGGAGCTAGAGTGGGTAAGCCCTTGGAGAAGGCAGAAGACTCAAGCTCAAGTGGGTAAGTCCTTGCACTACTACAGAAATAGCATTCAGTGTCGCTTTTCTGGGCGTCGGTTATTAAGGAACACGGACGCCTTATATTAAAGGCGTCGGTTATTTAGAAGAACCGACGTCTATATTCAAAGACCAGCCAAACACGGGTACCGCTTTGTATACAGCGTCGGTTGTTTATACAAAACCGACGCATTATGTCATCCAATTTTCGAGCGAAAAAAATAATGTCACTTTCGGCGTCGAGTCTGTAGTTAAAACACCGACGCTTATGTGCGATGGAAATTTGCGCAAAAAGTGTCCTTTTCCGCGTCGGTCGTCCTTTAATCACCGACGCTGAATGTGGTTCCCGCCAAACATTTTCACGAAAATATCGTCCAAATGGACGTCGGATGTTGCGAACGACCGACGGTAAAGATGTTTAGGCGTCGGTTGTTGTAAACAACCGACGCTATTGGGGAACTTCATAACCTTCGATCGCCCGACTCTTCCCCTTTCTTATGTTTCATTGCTATCGTATTTCCCTATTGCGGCGTGGCGATTTCTCTGCTGCTGGTACTAGTTTTTCTCCGGCGCTTCTCTCCGGCGCTTCTCTCCGGTGCCCCATCTCCGGCGTCCCCTCTCCGGCGCCCCTCTCCGACACGTTTCTTCTCTGGCACCCCTGCTGCCCGCCCTGCTGCTCCAACCGCCTGCACCGCCGCCACGCCTGACAACCGGCGCCACCGCAACGCCTGGTGCCCACCTGCCTGCCACGCCTGAGAACCGGTGCTGCCGTACCCCCTTCTCCTTCTCCTCCGCCTGGCCGCTGCCTGCCTGCCGCCGCCTGGCCGCCTGCCTGCCTGCTGCGGCTGACGCTCCTGCTCGTCGGAGTCACTGCCGCTGGTTCTGGAGCTCGTCGGCCGCCACCCACGTACTCAACCAGCTCGACCTCACCCTACTCTTCTTGCCCAGGTACCTGCAGACCTACCCAGGCGCGAAATTGGTTCTTTATGTGCTGACCTAATCTGCTTGCCTAATCTGCTTGCACGAAATTGGCTCCCTACTCTGCTTGCTTAATGTGCCTAATCTGCTTTAAGTGGTCCTAATATCATAACATGATAGTTTTATTATATGATTTGTGGCACTTTAGGGTGTATATACATGCAAATTATATAAGTGATAGATGTTGGATGTTTGTCAAGGTTTCTTGAAGATTGAATAAGTGATAGATGTTGGATGTTTATTTATTTCATCTATCCATGTTGCCTATAGTTTCTAACATTGCATTGTGAATTATTGCATGTTTGAAACTATGAAATTCTTGATTTATTAGATGATATTCAAGAAAACCCTAGTTTGATGAGCATGTTGTTAATCATGTTAATTATGATTCTTCTATATATTCTGATGTCATTATATAATTATGTGATCCCAACATATTAAATTGAATTAGAATGATTTCATGAATTATAGGGTTTATATAAGAATGACAACACATGTATTTGTTGGCCTAGAAACCCGTCCAAGATTTACTCAGTAGGAGTAAATCTTGGATAGTCCCCAGTTTGGGACTGTTCTTGAACACCTAATCTCACTTAGGATGTAAGTGTATAATGTGTATTGGGTTTTCGAGAAAATTTCGGTAGCATTTCCCCGTTTGTTCTCTAAGTACATATGTACTTAGAGAACAACGGGGAAATGCTGCCGAAATTTTCTTGAAAACCAAATACACATTATACACTTACATCCTAAGTGAGATTAGGTGTTCAAGGATGGGATAGGTGGTACACATTTATTATATATAAGATTGACATCAAATGTGTTTGTTGGCCTTACATCGTTATATGTACTTACACTTTGTTATATGTACTTACACTTAACATCGTTATATGTACTTACACTTTGTTAATACTAATATTGTGCAGTCTCTGTCTTCCCATAACAATGACTATGAATTGGGCCTCTATGTCAATGTTAACGTTCCCTATTGAAGAACAATTGGACATCATCCTAGATGATCGTTCCTTAAACCAATTGGTCATACCCAAACATTGGCGTTTTCTAAAAGGAAGACACTACATGCCTGGTAAAGTGACCCTAACTTTTGGAAATTATTCACATGTAATCGAGGTTGAGTATGATTTGGCGGGAAATCTTGTATCAAAATCCGATTGGCGTGATTGGATTGGAGAGCTGCATGTGGTCCGTTGGAATAGGCTTTTTCTCCGTCCAGTTGGTGATAATTCCATCAAAGTTTGGATAACCAACAGCAACTGTGAGACCCCCGATCATCTTCTGCGGTATGAGCGCACGGCGTCGCATATCAGCTCAGACAAATCTGAATCTGAGGCCCCTATCAGTTCAGATTCGTCTAAATACAGTGAGGAGCTTCGTGACACAGCTTCATCATCAAAAAGAAGTTACTGATGCATGCGGGACCATGTTGGTGTAGTATTTAGTTGTCTATCTATCTAGACTTGTCTGTAGTAATAGTTTTTTTAATTATGCGCATGTTTAGGGGTACACCAACCCCTTTGTTTAGTTATTGTTATAACTAAAGTGTGTGTTCCCATGAATGGAACTGTAAGTTGCTACATGAATGCTTATAACTGAAGTGTGTGTTCCCATGAATGTTCCCATTTACATGATTACACTACTATTTTCTCATATTGTCTTGCCTCAAAAAAAAATTCTTTTATTGTTTAGTCTATTTTAATACGACATACTTGCTTATATCTTTCTTAATGATGAACTGTAATACGACATACTTGCTTATATACTTGTTTCCTAATATATACTTGCTTTCCTAATATATACTTGCTTTCTCTGATCATAGAATGGATAGATCATGGATGTCCATTCGTAATCGTTGCACCCCAGAGTTTATATCTGGTCTTGATCAGTTTATTAGATTTGCCGAGGAACATAGGAAAAAACCTACAGATAGGTTCTACTGTCCATGTAGGCATTGCGGTAACAACTTGAAACTCAACACTGGTGAGGAAATCAAAAGTCATGTCATGTGCAATGGGATTGTACAAGGCTATACAGAATGGCACTGGCATGGAGAGATTTCAAAATTGAATCCAGTAGATGTCAATAGCAGTGCTTGGGTGGAAGAAGAAATTGCCTCCGATGACGTAAATGTGAACGAACCAGTTCCAGCAGACATTGTTGATGCGATGCTGGATAGTTGTAGGGTAGAGCACACCGATCCACCTCCTATCTTTACAAACATTGTGCATGATGCTGAGATACCGTTATACACAGGCTGTGCTAAGTTTACGAAGCTTAGCGCTGTGCTGAGATTGTATAAGTTGAAAGCTAACAATAGATGGAGCGACAAAAGCTTCACTGAATTGTTGACTTTGTTGAAAGAAATTCTTCCTGAAGGAAACGAGCTGCCAATCTCAACATACCAGGTAAAGAAAATGGTGTGCCCAATGGGAATGGAGGCCAAAAAGATACACGCATGCCCGAATGATTGTGTATTATTTCAAAAGGACTATGTAGATTTGAAAGATTGTCCAAAATGTGGTGCGTCACGATATAAATTGACGACTTAGGGGGAGTCCAAAACTGGTTCTCCTGCCAAGGTGTTGTGGTATCTACCTATAACATCACGGTTTCAACGCTTGTTTGCAAATCTGAAAGATGCGAAGAATTTGAGGTGTCCTGCAGATGTTAAGAAAAATAATGATGGGATCCTACGACATGCGTCTGATTCCCCACAGTGGAAGAAGATTGATGTATTGTTCCCTGAATTTGGTGAAGAAGTCAGGAATCTAAGACTTGGGCTTTGTACAGACGGGATGAATCCATACGGGACATTGAGCAGCCAACATAGCACTTGGCCAGTCATGCTTGTTATATACAATCTTCCTCCCTGGCTGTGTATGAAAAATAAGTACGTTATGTTGTCATTGTTGATATCGGGCCCTAAACAACCCGGAAATGATATCGATGTTTATCTTGAACCTTTGATTGATGACTTAAAGAAACTTTGGGCTGAAGGTGTGATGACCTATGATGCTTCAGCAAGAGAGACATTTCGTTTGCATGCTATGTTGTTTTGCACTATTGATGACTTTCCGGCATATGGGAATTTGTCTGGATATAGTGTCAAAGGAGCTAAATCGTGTCCTATATGTGAAGAAAACACTGATTCAATAAGACTAAAATATGGCGGCAAGACTGTATATCTTGGTCATCGAAGGTTTCTTTCAAAATTCCATCCGTATCGTAGGAAGCGCAAAGCATTCAATGGATGGAATGATGAACGGAGTGCACCTAAACCTATACCAGGGGATGTTGTTTATGAAAGAGTAAAAGACATTGTCAATGAATTTGGTAAGAAATCACAATGTAGTATGGCCACACGGAGTGACAATTCTTCATTCAAAAAGAAGTCAATATTTTGGGATCTTCCTTATTGGAGTTCTTTGTCAGTCAGGCATTGTATCGATGTAATGCATGTTGAGAAAAATGTCTGTGATAGCATCATTGGTACTCTATTAAATATACCAGGTAAGACTAAAGATGGGATAAAATCCAGACTGGACCTACGTGAAATGGGAATAAGGTCAGAATTAACAGAATTACGTGAAATGGGTAATAAAAGAACATACTTACCTCCCGCTTGTTACACGTTGTCTAGAAAGGAGAAGAAAACTTTTTGTGAATGCTTGGTAAATGTTAAGGTGCCACATGGTTACTCATCCAACATCCGTAGATTGGTATCAATGAAAGATCTGAAGTTGATAGGTCTTAAATCTCATGATTGTCACACTCTAATGCAACAAATATTGCCCGTGGCAATTCGATCTATATTGCCGAAGCATGTAAGGTTTGCAATTACCAGACTTTGTTTCTTTTTCAACAGTCTATGCAGCAAAGTTATTGACCCTGATACTCTCGATAATTTGCAAAGAGAAGTGGTTGTTACCCTATGTCAGCTTGAGATGTATTTCCCTCCTTCGTTCTTTGATATCATGGTACATCTTGTTGTCCACTTGACTAGGGAAGTGAAAATCTTGGGACCGGTTTTCTTGCATTGGATGTATCCCTTTGAACGATACATGAGCGTTTTTAAAGGTGATGTTCGAAACCGTTATCGTCCTGAAGGGAGTATTATTGAAGGTTATGTGGTGAGAGAGGTTATGGATTTCTGCAATGACTTTCTCAGTGGTAATGACGAAGACTCTTGCAAAGTGGGTAAGTCATTGATAAGGTTGAAGACTCTTTGTATTGGATAGGTAAGTCCTTTGTTGGTCATGCATTGTATGTCTTATGAATGAATATAAGAGTGCAAGAGTTTGGAAGTCCTAGAGGTTGACCTCTCTAGGCAAGTGGACTGACACACTTCTAGTTTGAAGTGTGGAACCACTCTAAATAGCTTGTTTAATTGGTGCATGTTCAATCTCTCTTATCCTTGCTATGCTTGATTTAGTTGCACTCAAATTACCTATTTAGCAACCTTATCTTGTCATATATCTTGAAGGTTTAATGAATTTTGTTTAAGTGCTTTCAGCTCTATTCACCCCCCCTCTAGAGCATCTAATCACCCATCTAGGATCCAACAAGTGGTATCAGAGCGGGTCTTCTCCAAGCATACTTCCACAAGTAGGAGAATATGGGTGATTATGAAGATGGGCAACCTTCAAAGAGAAAAATAGAAGGAAACAAGAGTGAAAAAGGGATCACAAAGGCTCCATCAACAAATGAAAGCACTAGTGGAAGATCTAGTGAATTTGAAGATGGAAGATGACATTGCGCCCTCATGACAAGCTCAACTAAAGATTTAAATGAGGTAAATTCAAGTGTTGAGATTCAAACAAATGCTTAACTTAGTCAACTAAATGCTCTTAAATTTGCAAATTCTAGCTTGCTTGATAAGATTAAGTTTTTAAAATCTCAACCTTCTATGACTACTTCATATATAGAGCTTGCTACTACTATTGTTTCTCTCTCTATTGTTTCTTATGTTCTTAAATGTGTTTATGAGAGTAAAGAGCCTACTTTGCAAGGAATAGAATGTGTAGATAAAGTTTATCCTTCAAAGATTACTTGTCTTGTATATGAACTTGCTTCCTTGCATAGTAGTGTAATTTCTCTTGACCCTCATACTATCTTTTCTTATAGAGAGAAAGTTTTTGATGCTCTATATTGTGATAAAGATTCTTATATGACTAAATATGTTTGCTTAGAAATCTATCTTGTGCATGCTAGAGATGATATGAATCTATTGTGTTTTACCTTTACTTCTCTTATGCATGACAATCATAGTTTGAGATCTTCTTTGCAAAGATTCTTTGGTGATAAAAATAATCTTAATAAAATCCTAGACCATACTACCAAACAAATGGGTAGAGATGGCATTGGACTTGATTGTAGCCAAAGGAACAACAAAGACAAAGGACCTTCAATTTTCAATGAAGAATCCTCCAGTTCCAAGGCTACAGGCACTTGTAATCATTGCAATGATTTTGGTCATTATTCTAAGTGTTGTCCTTTTAGGAAAGCACCCAAGAGCAATAGGACTTGGGTTGCTAAACTAACCCCTCCGGACCCAAAAATATGATTGGGGACCATTTCATCTTTCTTCTTGTAGGTACTTGCAAATGGATTGACTTGAGCTATTGAATTGCAAATTGACTTCTCAATCCACTTGAAAGAAGAAAGGTGAGATGTGTAGAGGGTGACAACAAGTGTAAAAGCAATGGTAAGCACAAAGGTAATGGTTTTATTGCTTGTAACCATTTCTAACTTGTTTTGTCAAGTTAGTGTGCACTATACATATGGTTTTTGAGTCAAAAGTGGCATTTTGTGATTCTCTTCACACTCTTGCTCAAAAACTGTTTCTAATGCTTCTATAGTGCATTACTAACTTGCTTAGACATGTTTGGATATGGTTTGTATTTTTAGCATGCCTTTAAATATGTTTTATGAAATATATGTGCTTCTTGACAGCTGATCTGTCGGTTGAGTTTGCCCTATTGAAACTCGACCGATAGGCACCAATGGGTGTTGCCAGCAGTTGTCATCGGTCGAGTTGCCAATGCACAGAACTCGACCGATTACACTGTGCACAGAATATACATTTGGCTTATTGAATGAGAATTTCCCTCTCAACTAGATTTTCTCAACAAATAGCCTTATTCTTTGGCACTCCCTTGGTACCGTTATATATGCATATTGCCATGTTCTAAATTGCCTATCTTTCTTACAACTCTATCTCTCTAATTGCTCTAAATTGGTATATCTATATCTTGCAATTACTTGCTTTGAGTTGTTTTGCAGGTTCTGATGATGATCTCTTTGGATCTCTTGGTTGTGTCTAAAATCACTTCCGTTGTGCTCTAACTTGCTACATCTTTCTAGGTGTATATCTTGTTTTGATACAACCTTGAGGTTCTTAGTGGTAATCATCTTCTGGCAATGATGCATATTTGTATGTGAGTTATATCCTTTCATGCTTCTAAAATTGCATATCTCTCTGTTTGGATATATCTCTACATCTACTCATAGCTTGCTCTTTAACTTGTGTATCTCTTGGTATCTCTTGCTATGATCTAGATCCTACTAGTATTCCTAACTTGTGATATCATCTACTAGTAGTTCATATACATGTAGTTCTAACCCTATTTACAATTGACATCTTTGCTCATCTATATGCTATGCTTATACATGCTCAAGCTTGTTCCTTAAATTGAATATCTACTATCTTGAGTTGCTTGCATAACATTGTGATGCAGGGTACATAGATCTACATGATATGTGGGAATTAGAGTATTTATGGATTTTTATGCAGATTTTGCTCCAGTTTCAGTTTTTGGTGCAAGACTAGTGCTTTTCATGCAGAAACAACCTTCTGAGCAAGACTCATCGCTTTGCCTGAGCTCCGATGGTTTTTGGTCAAATTCCATCATCTTGAGGGTCAAAATTGTAATTTATTGTTTTTCTGTAGCACCTTATCTTGCATTTTTGGGTTGTTCAAGTATATGCTTTAACTTTCTTTTCTTTCTATCCTTGGACAAGCCCCTATCTGTGCTCTTCTACTCTCCTCATATATATTTTGTGTTATCTCCTTTCTCTTTAACAAGTGATGTTTCTTTTTTTTCATAACCCCCACCTTTTTGAAATGACAAAGGGGGAGAAAGGTAATGTCTTCTTTTAAAAAGAGGAAGAAGGCATGTCTTACATTAAGAGGAGAAGAATGTCCATGTAAAGGGGAGAAGGTAAAGGGGAGGAGATATATATGTGTAGACATATATGAGTAGAAGACATAGTTTCTATAAATGTTATGAAAGCTAACCATGCAGGAGAAATAGCATCAACTGAGGGGGAGTATGAAAACTCCATGTGCATCAATTGAGGGGGAGCATATGAGCTTAGTCCTATTGAAACCCCTAGGTTTCTCCAAAGGTATAAATTTACTTAAATGCTTTCAATACATTTATGGAATGATTTGTCATCTTCAAAAAGGGGAAGAATGTTGACTCAAGGTCAATTAGGTCAATGTTGACTCACGTCTAAATTGACTAACCCCGTGTTTTGATGATGACTAACCATTCCACATATTGGTGTCTAATGCTTCTACTTGAGTGATTTCAGATTAGGTATAGACACACTCCAATTGCCCTAACTTGCGCATCTCAAATTGGAGAAAAGGCAAGTCAAAGTCATACAAGTGCACATTTTTGTAATATGATGTATATCCATTAGAATCATGTTGTAAATCACTTGTAATGATTGTATGACTTGTAATTAAGCTTAGAAAAATATCAAGAACACTTAGATCGAATTTTAGAGCACTTTTAATGCAACTTTGAAAATCAATTACAGGCACTTGTTCGGTCGAGTTTCCCACCCTGAAACTCGACCGATCAACCTTGGTCGATTTTCTGAAGATTGCATCGGTCGAGTTGTGCACTCACAGAACTCAATTGATTGGGTAGTAGGCTATTTCCAGTTGAAATGGTCGGTCGAGTTTCCTCAGGACAAACTCGATCGATCCTTTGAACATCGATTTGCCTGCTACTTGATCGGTCGAGTTACACCCATTGAAACTCGACCGAATGCACTGTACGGAAAAGTGCAGAAAAGTGTTTCTAGCCGTTGTGGAGTTGCAACAAGTGAAAATAGATCCGTTGCAAGCCACAAAACGGCTAGTTTTCGTTCATAAGTGTTCCCAAATGCTAAGAGGTATCCCCAGCTATAAATAGGACCCCTTGGGCTTCATTACAAGGCTGAGCATTCATTGCAAACTCTTTGTGAGGCTCCTATTCTATAGTTGAGTGCTTCCTACAGCCTCCTCTCTCTCTCTAAGCTTAATCACTTGCTACATCCATTAGAGTGAGTAGGAAATCTGTAAGAGAGCTAGTCCTACATGTATATCTTGTGAGGCTCTCACTTCCACCACCTCCTATCTCTTCTTTCAACCATGAAGATGAAGGTTCTCTCTCTTGTCCAAGAGAGGTGAAGAAGAACAAGGGAAGGAGTCCCTTGGTGAAGATCAAGGCTGAAGACTTGGAGCTAGAGTGGGTAAGCCCTTGGAGAAGGCAGAAGACTCAAGCTCAAGTGGGTAAGTCCTTGGTGGAAAGCTTCTCCGAGTGAAGGTGAAGTCAAAGGCGGAAGATCCAAGAAGAGTGGGTAATTCCTGCAAGGCCGAAGACTTGTGCAAGAGTGGGTAAGTCCTTGGAGAAGGCCGAAGACTCTTGCAAAGTGGGTAAGTCCTTGATAAGGTTGAAGACTGACGTGTATTTTACTACGCGCTAAAAACGCAAGTGTACGCGTCGAGTAATATAGGCCTTTGTGAGGCCCGAGTCGAACACAGGGATACGTTGAATTATTGGAGACTTCTACTAACTATTTGCGATCAGCTAAGCCGGATAACAAAGTAGGGTTTGTTGTCAAAATTAAAAGAAAATAAAAATAAAACAAAGCAAACAATCGATTAAAGGTTGATTTAATCAATTCAAAAGGATATCTTTAGGATGGCGGTTTCACCGCGGGTCAACATTGTATTAGATTTCTTATAATTCCTCACACTTCTCTCTCTATCCGGGTAGTGGCCTGAAATGAGAATTACCCACTGTCGTGGTGTAATCCACTACTTAGATTTAGGTTGATTCCATCGTCATAGTAATCATTCCCCTAAACTAAGCGCATTAAGATCGGTCCCTCAGTCCCCACCATTAATTTTACAACTCCTTTCTCAAGGGTTTTATTAATTAATGTAGCATTCGTCTCTTTTCAACCGTTAATCCTTCTGTCGAAGTGATTAAGGGCATTAATTTATTATTATGGTGATCAAGCATAACAATAGCAATAGAGAAAACGAATTTATACCACGGATATGAGAGAAAAATATGAATTATCAATCTAAAATCATCATACAATGTATCCCCGGGCTACTCCCGGTCCTAAAGATTGAGGGTTTTAGCCTCTCATGTTCATCTTACACAAATACATGGTAGAAATTGGGGAATTCATAAGAAAAACATGAAATAGATGGGAAAACCCCTGAACGGAGAAGAACCGGTGGATCCTTGGCGTAGAACACAACTTTCCCCGCCTGTCGGTGGTGGAAATTGTCTTCGGCAGCGTCCGAATCACCCGGGATGAGCTTCTCGGCCTCCGTTCTCCTTTCTCTCCTCCTAGGCACTCGTGCAATCCAAAAATGAGATCCCCCTAAACGTCTGGGCGGCCGTCATTAGGTATAAGTCCCTAATTAGGTCGTCAAATAACAACAGTCGTCTGATCGAAATCAAAACACATCCAACGCATATCTGCCGGCGTCGATACCATCGACGCGGGTCGATGGTATCGACCCAGCGGATTAGCGGCAGCTTTCCTTTCTTTTATTCTGAGCGCCTGTGGTGATCTCGATACCATCGACTTGGGTGTCGATGGTATCGACTCCTTTAGCGTCGGTTGTTGTCGTTTAGCGACGCTGTAGCTCTCCTTGTGTCGATGGTATCGACTTCATCCTTGCCAGCAGCCTGTAGACATCTCAATGCCATCGACTTGGGCGTCGATGGTATCGACTCTGTATTGCTCTTCTCGGCTGACAACCTGTGGCTTGGTCGATGGTATCGACATCCGTCGATGGTATCGACGGATGTAGATACTTGTTTTTCCTGAAATTGCACAACAAGACCAAATAAATCCACACGATTTATGATAAGATGATCAATAATGCTTAAAATAATGAAATAAAGGGGATTTGATATAAAATGATGGCAGAGACCAATTAAAGTGAATTATGCAATAATATCCATGAAAATGAGTAATTAAGGCACAAAACACATATGAAATCGGTCTATAAATGCGACTCAAAATCATCGCATCAAACTCCCCTAAGCTTAAACATTGCTCGCCCTCGAGCAACTAATCCTTAGAATAGAATTGCGAATGTCAACTAACAATCAAAATACCAACCCACCTCACAAATGACTCCCACTGGACGTTCTCAAACCGGCCTACCCTAATCACAGAACAGTAATTACCCTAAAGGCGACAATAACCATTAATAAAAGAAATTATCCTTCAAACCGATGAACACTATCACATAGGGCAGTTAACATAATAAAGTTCGCCGATTCAGCCATGGTGCATCTTGTGATCACCTAAACTACGTTGCTCGCCCTAACTACCATCTACATGGAAGCCGTCCTCCTTATACACATGAGTGAGGAGAAAATCACGGTGGACTACCAATCCGAGCAACGGGTGGATGGAATGGGTGGTTCATGGGAGAATTTGGAAGTATTACACAGTTTCAAAATGCATATAACAAAATGCCCTAAATGATGCAAATGCACATTAAGAATGCCCTACTGCCTAAAAGTGGGTGGAATGATGCATGCACTAACCTTCTACCTCACAATGAGATATAAATCTACTCAAGCCACATCATGTACTCAATTCCCCTGTTATCCAAGTGATATCATTCCTTTCTCCCTCTTATTCCTTTTCTTTCCAACTCTCCTTTTTCTTTCTTTTTTTTTCTACCATTTTTTTCATGTTTCCAGAATTTTTTCTTCTGTTTTTTTTTTCTTTGCCCATATATCCATAATTGCTTAGAGATACATGTATAAGGTCATTTTCTTTCCAATTGGAGATCTTTGCTTTATTTCAAGGGTATGGAACAAATTAGATCACCTATTTAGGAAAACTGAGATACATGGCGTGCTTATGCATGAAAATCATGAAATTGTGAGTGCAACTACATGACATGCACCTAAGGGTAATGTGCATGTATCACTATATATTTTTTCATTATTCTATGCAAAAACATGAAAATAACAATGCAAAACCTATCTACATGCCATGCACGCAAAAGAAATTGAAACTGCACTTTACTTCCAATTCTTGGGTGGATTATAGGAAATGGGGTGGAATGATCACAAGATTAAGTGACTGAACCTTAAAAGAAAATTATGTGTCCCTCCTTATTGACATGTGTAGTAGTTTAAAGGGTTCTTTCTCTTACATCTGATTAAGGTCTCATTACCATTTGATTAGGTTAGGCTCAAACAACCGTTACTATCCACTTTTCATGAGTCAATGCGGGTGTGAGTATGACTTATTGCTTCAAAGTTGACATAATCAATCATTTTCATAGAATAAGTTCCCCAAGGACAACCAAGTAAAGCTATCCAAATGACACAGAAAATTTTTTCAATTCCCTTAATTTCCCCATGAAAACAGCAAGATGACAAATTTTACGACATCCACAATTACACTAGATAGATGTGGATCCTAAATAAAAACTTAAAATTGCAAAAACAAATAACAAAGCAGAAACTAAAACAACTAAAGAAAAGATAAAAGATAGAGTTGTTCCAGCCACCCCCCTAAGCCTGAATCCGACTATGGCCTCATAGTCAAAAACCAACTTAAGGGTGGAACAGTGATACCCTGATCAATCTTGCGGAGGCGGTGGTGGGTAATGTGGTGCCGTAGGATCCCAAGACGGGTACTCCCCCTGGAAGCTTGGATCATATTGGGTCCTCGGCGGAGGCTGTGGATAACCTCCAAAGTAGTCTCGACTCTAGTAGTGGTCGAAGAAGGGCTCCTGCTGCGTCTCTATCCGCTGCAACCGGTTGTGCATTTGTTCTTGGTTGGTGAGGATGAGCCGCTCATTCTCGAACATAGCCCTTTGATTATCAAGCAACCGGCCCGTTGTTTCATGGATGCCGGTATACAAAGTCATATGCTGGTGCTGCGTCTGCTGGATGTCCTGCAGCATGGTATACATCCCTTGCATGGAGTAGGGATCCGCAGCTGGCTGTTCTTGCTGTGGTGATGGCGGCGGGGGCTGAGATGATGAAGATGCACCCGGATGCATCCTAGGACGCTTCCGTGGTGCCACGCGTGCTCGAAGAGGTGTGAAAGCCTCCTCGTCTTCCTCGGCCTCTCCTTCTTGGTCTTCACCTCCGCTTTCTTCTTCCGAGGACTCGATGGCTATGATGGGCCATCGGAAATGCTGCTTGCCCTCGATGTGGAAGACGTCGTCCGGCAGGGATGCCTCCTGGTAAGCTTGGTTGACGTGGCAATGAGCGTACGCCAACCCATCCCGGATAAGAATGAGGTTTGAACGGTGCAAGTGTTGCACGTTCACCTTACTCCGCGTAGAAATCGGAGTCATGGACTGAAAGTTCAGCCCCAAGTAAAGCGCCAACCCGGTGACCAAACCACCAAAATGAATTGGAGCCTTCCTTGTGCTCCGCTTCACCGCCATGACGCGTTGTAACCAGAATGCTCCCCAGTTGCACTCTTGACGTTTCAGGAGGGCGTACAGAAAGAACAAGTCGCTCTCCTGAAACTTGCTCAAAGCAAGATCGCTCCGCCCGAAGAAGGTCAAGCTAAGCATCCTATGCAATACCCGGACGAACGGGTGCTCAAAATCAGCTACCGCGGCATTGTGGTAGCTCACGGTCTTCCCTGCCGGCACTGTAACTAGCTCGGCGAAGATTTTGTCGTAGTCGGTGCGGGCGTCGGGGCGTCGGTGATCGTGGCAGCTGTGGTTCCAGTTAAACATGGCGTTGAACTGCTTCAACATGATGTTGTAATTGTTGTTGAAGAGTCGGAAGGACACCCTTCCCTGGATCCACGTCTGGTCCGATGGCACCACGTCATTTGGTACGACGCAGATATCAAGAGATGCCATGAACTCGGCCACCAGTTCCTTGTATGTGGGCCATTCGGCAAAGAACGGCTGCCCATCCGCATGACAGTCCATCTCATACATGCGACCGGTGTGCCGCGCTTGCCCGGCCAACACATAGGCCAAGTCGGCCTCGAATCCCAAGTCCCTGATCATTCCCCGGTCCACATACCGGGTGGCCTCGAACTTCCGCTTCATTATTTCCTCGTACACCTTCCTTACATCCATGTTGGCATGAATGAGGCATGGACGAGAGATGGAAGTGGTTGGAGGAGGAACAAACTCCTCGATCTCCCTAGGGTGTGCGCTCAATGAAGATGCTCCGCCCGTATGCACCATGATTGCGAGAAGAATGAGATTGGGAGAAAAGAGCTCGGTGAAGATGGAGAGAAATTCTCCGCTCGGTGAAGATCTTCGCTCGATGACGCTTCTCCGCAGGTGTAGAGGGCTCGGGGTAGTGCTCGGCGCAATGGGAGATACTTGCTCTGAGGGTGTGATGTCATATGACGTTGCAAGTCCCCTTAAATAGACTTGATCGGCGCCCCTGTTGACCCGTCGATACCATCGACGCGGGTCGATGGTATCGACATGTCTCGCGGGTAGCCGCATCTGTCGCTGGTATCGACGGCTGACGTTGGCTGGATCGAGAAACCCGGATCGCTGACGTGTCGATACCATCGACATAAGTCGATGGTATCGACGCAGCACCCGGATCGCTGACGTGGCTGTTGCGATCGTCGTCGATGTCTTCATGCGGATCGGTGACATGTCCGTCGATGCCATCGACGGGTGTCGATGGTATCGACTTGCTTTTATTACGACACCTCCGTTTATTGCATTCAACCTGTGACTATGTCGATACCATCGACGAGGCCGTCGATGGTATCGAGTTGACTGAGCAAAATTCGTCTGAAAATCTCCAGAGATCTCGATGGTATCGACTGGGTTGTCGATACCATCGACACTTTTATTGCGACCTGCCTGTGACCATGTCGATGCCATCGACGGGGCCGTCGATGGTATCGACGCAGTGCGATTTCTGCTGGTGTCAACCTGAACCCATGTCGATACCATCGACTGATGTGTCGATGGTATCGACCCTGCCTGTTCCTGCACGTTTAACAAACGGATCAAGGTATCATTTTTAAACTAAAAAGTAAACAAAATAAAAGCAAACTACACCTAACATTAAACTATCCTAATGTACCAATGGTTGGGTTGCCTCCCAACAAGCGCCCTTCTTTAGCGTCTTAGGCTAGACGTCGGTCCTTCTTTTCATTCATGTATAAGTGAAATGAGTTTAACCTCATTCACTTTCCTCTTATAGTTCTCACCAAAGTACAGCTTCAAGCGTTGCCCGTTCACCAAGAACGTGGCCTCTCCATCTCGCACGAGAATCGCTCCATGCGGTCTCACTTCTTCCACCTCGAAGGGTCCACTCCATCGGGATTTCAGTTTCCCGGGATGCAATTTGAGACGAGAGTTGAACAATAGGACACTGTCTCCTTTCTTGAACGTGCGCATCTCAATGTGACGATCGTGGATCAGCTTTGTGCGCTCCTTATAAATGCGGGCATTCTCATATGCCGTCATACGTAGCTCATCCAATTCATTCAATTCAAACATTCTTTTCCTCCCGGCCTCGTCATAGCGCAAGTTCAGCCTTCTTAGCGCCCAATGGGCCTTGTGCTCCAATTCTACCGGAAGATGGCACGCCCGGCCATACGCCAACCTAAAAGGTGTAGTGCCTATAGGTGTTTTGTACGCCGTTCGATAAGCCCAAAGTGCATCCGGTAGCAATGCACTCCAATTCTTCCGTGTAGATGCTACGGTCCTTTCTAAAATCTTCTTGATTTCCCTATTTGATACCTCCACCTGTCCTTGCGTTTGTGGATGATATGGGGTGCCAATGTTGTGCTTGACCCCATATTTCTTCAAAAGTGAAGCAAATTTCTGATTTCGGAAGTGTGTGCCTCCGTCACTAATGATCATTCGAGGAATCCCGAACCTGCAGAAAATATTCTCTTTGACGAACCTGCACACTACATTCGAATCATTAGTCCTTGTGGGGATTGCCTCTACCCACTTCGACACATAATCCACCGCAAGCAAAATATAAAGATTTGAATTTGAGGACACAAAGGGTCCCATGAAGTCAATGCCCCATAAATCAAATACCTCGACTTCCTGAAACACATTCAGGGGCATTTCTTGTCTCCTTGAGATATTACCTGCACGCTGGCACGGGTCACACTGCCTAACAAAATCATAGGCATCCCGGAACAAAGTGGGCCAATAAAGGCCGCTCTCCAACACCTTAGCTGCTGTCCGTGAGCTAGCATGATGTCCTCCCATAGGCGACGCATGACAATGATGTAGAACACTTTCGTACTCTAACTCCGGCACGCACCTGCGAAGAATACCATCCCTGCATTGCTTCAACAATATTGGGTCATCCCAAAAATAGTATCTCAATGAATGGAAGAATTTCTTCTTCTCTTGATAAGACCAATCTTCCGGGATGATCCCGCAAGCCAAATAATTCACAATTTCCGCAAACCATGGTTCTTTAGAATCAATTTTTAAAAGTTGTTTTTCGGGAAAAGTCTCGGTAATGGGTATATGCAAACCTTGTTCATCCACCCTCTCTAACCTAGACAAGTGGTCAGCCACCACATTTTCAATTCCCGACTTGTCCTTGATTTCAATGTCGAATTCTTGTAGGAGCAAAATCCACCTAATTAGTCTAGGCTTCGCATCCTTCTTCTCCATCAAATATTTTATTGCGGCGTGATCCGTCCACACAACCACCTTAGAACCCACTAAGTATTGCCGAAATTTCTCAAAAGCAAAAACAACAGCAAGTAACTCTTTTTCCGTGGTTGTGTAATTTAATTGAGCATCATTAAGTGTTTTTGAGGCGTAGAAAATCACAGCAGGCTTGTTATCTACCCTTTGCCCCAAAACAGCCCCCACAGCATAGTCAGACGCATCACACATCAACTCGAAAGGCTTTGTCCAATCCGGCGTTTGAACAACCGGAGCCGAAATCAGCTTTTCCTTCAAAACCTCGAATGCGTGAAGACATTTCTCATTGAAATCAAAAACTGCGTCTTTTTCCAACAATTCCGATAATGGCTTTGCGATTTTTGAAAAATCCTTGATAAAACGCCGATAAAACCCAGCGTGTCCTAAAAAACTTCTCACCCCTTTTACAGAATTTGGTGGGGGTAGCTTAGAAATCACCTCAATTTTTACGGGGTCTACCTCTAGACCCTTGCTAGACACCTTGTGTCCTAGCACAATTCCTTCTGTCACCATCATGTGACATTTCTCCCAATTGAGGACCAAGTGTGTGTCCTCGCACCGCTGCAACACCTTATCTAAATTATAAAGGCATTCATCAAAAGATGCTCCATAAACCGAGAAGTCGTCCATGAAGACTTCGAGACACCGCTCCACCATGTCAGAGAAAATGGCGAGCATGCAGCGTTGAAAAGTCGCCGGCGCATTGCATAAACCAAACGGCATACGGCGGTAGGCGAAAGTCCCATAGGGACATGTAAACGTAGACTTCTCTTGATCCAAAGGATCAATAGAAATCTGGTTGTACCCCGAGTAACCATCAAGGAAACAAAAATGCGATCGACCGGCTAAGCGTTCCAAAATCTGATCAATGAATGGCAATGGAAAATGATCTTTCAGAGTTGCGGCATTCAGTCGGCGGTAATCAATGCATACACGCCACCCGGTTACCAATCGGGTGGTGACAGGTTCATTCAGAAGATTTGTAGTGACAGTGATTCCCCCCTTTTTAGGGACTACCTGTGTGGGACTCACCCACGTCGAATCAGATATGGCATAAATAATCCCTGCAGCAAGCAACTTAATGACTTCCTTTTTGACAACCTCCATCATGCTTGGATTTAGATGTCTTTGAGGTTGTATGAATGACTTGGCTCTTTCCTCAAGCCGAATCTTATGTTGACAAAGTGTAGGGGAGATCCCCTTGATGTCCGCCACTGACCACCCAAAGGCTCCACGGTGGTTCTTGAGCACTATTAGTAGCTGCTCCTCCTCATCCGCACTCAAGTATGCAGAAACAATCACTGGAAACTTGTCCTCCTCAGCTAGAAAGACGTACTTCAAGTGCGGGGGCAATGGCTTTAACTCCAGATCAGGTGGGCAGATAAGGGATGATTGTAGCGGTGGGGGCAGTGTACCCAAATCTTCATAGTGCCTCGTGTAGAAACATGGAAGCATTTGAAACATTTTGGCGCACTCCTTGAGTGAAGTACTCTGCATCCAATCATAAGTGACATTAAGCAAACACGCCTCTAGAGGCAACTCCGGATATGCATCACAGACAGAAGTAATTATCACATCATCCTCCCACGAAGGTGGAATGTCCTCATTCTCATCATTTGGAAACCTGAAAGCCTTGCATAAAGAGACAGCTTTCGTTTGCTCCATAAGGTCTACCGCCAAGGTCCCATTGTCTATCCTGCTCATCACATGGGCCATATCTAAAAATGGCTTCCCGAGACAAAGTGATATATTGCTTTCCACATGCTTCACCATGTTGCACTGTGCCTTTGCTTTAGTAGATGTATTGCTGCTGGGCAT
Source organism: Alisma plantago-aquatica (assembly GCA_963693085.1). Lineage (NCBI taxonomy): Eukaryota > Viridiplantae > Streptophyta > Magnoliopsida > Alismatales > Alismataceae > Alisma > Alisma plantago-aquatica. Next base: position 1,069,267,810 of record OY856413.1, on the reverse strand, counting down.
GACCATCTCAAAGCGATCATCCGCAATGCCTAAGGTCAAGCGACCTCTCCCCATCTCCAAGATCATGTCAGCTGTAGCTTGAAATGGGCGACCAAGAAGTAACTCATTGCCGTGTTCGTCCTGCATCTCCATCACAACAAAATCAGCGGGAAAAACAAAGCGGTCTACCTTTACCAAAACATCCTCACAAATTCCATATGGTTTCACCACAGAATTATCGGCCAATTGGATAGTCATATTGCTTGGCCTTGACTCCTTCAATCCAAGTTTCTTGAATGTAGAAAGGGGCATCAGATTGATGCTTGCCCCGGAATCACAAAGCGCTTCGCCAAATTTGAACTTCCCGATAAAGCATGAAATATTGAAACACCCGGGATCCTGTCGCTTTGGCGGCAAAGTGCCCATAATAAAAGCACTCACTTGCTCCTTCAATACCACAACCTCAGTGTCGGGTATCTTCCTCTTCTTGGTGATTACATCTTTAAGAAACTTTCCATAAGACGGAATTTGTTCAATTGCCTCTAACAAGGGAATATTCACAGATAACTTTCTAAAGCTGTCCAGAAATTTTTTAAACTGTGCATCCACCTTTCTTGCTTTTGCACTATTGGGGTAGGGAACCGGAACGGTATGTGCTCTTTGATGAGGTGACACATAGGGGGTTAATTTCTGTGGTTCCTCCTCAGTGGCTTGTCCTTCCTTACCATCTGCGGTTGTGTCATCAATTTGCTCTATGACTGGTGCAGGCTGCTCCTTAGCGGTTGCTTCTTCTACTGTGTCCTGCGGTGTGCTTGTGTCATCCGCCCTTGGATTAAGCACCTTCTTACCGCTCCTCAACAATATGGCCTTGGCCTGTTGGTTTCCCCCGGGAACATTGGTGTTCCCCGGAAAACCCGGATGTGCCGGCTTTTTCAAGCTTGAAATCTCCGCTGCCATCTGTGCCATGGAAGTCTCTATAGTCCGCATCTGAGCCCCGTGGCTCTGCAACGTCTGCCCGAACTGGTTCATGAATTCACCCTGCTGCTTTATTTGCTGCCCAAAAGTGTTCATCAACTCTTGATTTTGCTTTATGACTTGATTGAGCAACTCCGTGCTCTTGTCCTCCGTGACCGGTGCAGGTTTGGCGTCCGGATCTTGCAGGAAGTTGTTTGGATCCTTCCATGAAAATTTCTTGTCCTTCCGCCATGAGTAATCGTTGTTCTTGTACCCTTGTTGTTGCCTCATATACTTGACCTGAGCCTCATCCTCGGACTCATTGTCTTCCTTCTGCAGCAACTTCTTTGCGAGAAGATCCATCTTCTCATTCAGCTCTCTCATTGCCTTTGACTCACTGGCAACTCTTGCTTGCTCAACTGGGCCTCTTTCTCTTTCTCCCCAAGATTGCTTGCGTGCCATATTCTTCAGTATTTCCCAGCATCTTGTATCAGTGTTATTTAGAAAGAATCCAGAGCCGGCCGAGTCCAAGTTGCTTCTATCATGCTCGGAGAGAGCAAAGTAGAAGATCTTCACTTGGGTTTCCTTGTCCAATCCATGATGTGGACATCTCCTCAACATGACTTGAAATCGCTCCCAAGTCTCAGAATAGGTTTCACCCGCCTGTTGGGTGAAATTGTGGATCTTTCGGATCATATCATTGGTCTTCTCAGGAGGGAAGAACCTCTCGAAGAAAACCTCCACCATGTGATCCCATGACTCAACAAACTCGTCGTCGAGGTTGTGGAGCCACTCTCTTGCTACTCCCGCTAAGGAACTAGGGAATAACTTGAGATAGAGCACATCCTGCGGAAAGCGATCTATCTTCACCATATCGCAGTTCTCCACAAACTGACTAATGTGTGCCACTGGATCTTCATTTTTCAGTCCGTGAAATGCATTGGATTTGACCAAGTTAATCAGTGCTGGGTCGATCTTGTATGTCGGTATGTTTAGCCCCTGTTTCTTTATAGGCCCCTTTGATGCAGAGGAAGAAGACGCCTTGATCTTCTCCCATATTGTCTGTGCTTCAGCCATTACTGCTTCTTGTTCTGGCTCAGATTCAGAATGTATATCCCTGTGGTGTTCCTCCTCGTAGTAGTCCTCGTCCTCTGGTCCCGCAGATGGAACCTCAGGTGTGCGATTCACGTAGTCTCGACTACGTGTATGCACCATGCAAAGTACCTGAAATATGGAAATAGGGGTTCAGTACAATGCTTTGAATGAGTTAACACAATTATAGAGAAATAAAGGAATATTTAAAATTGTTTTAAAAATAATAATAATAAAATGTGGCCTAGAATGGCCGCTCTTAGCACTCAAAGTGCCAATAATTCGCCGTGTCCCCGGCAACGGCGCCAAAAACTTGACGTGTATTTTACTACGCGCTAAAAACGCAAGTGTACGCGTCGAGTAATATAGGCCTTTGTGAGGCCCGAGTCGAACACAGGGATACGTTGAATTATTGGAGACTTCTACTAACTATTTGCGATCAGCTAAGCCGGATAACAAAGTAGGGTTTGTTGTCAAAATTAAAAGAAAATAAAAATAAAACAAAGCAAACAATCGATTAAAGGTTGATTTAATCAATTCAAAAGGATATCTTTAGGATGGCGGTTTCACCGCGGGTCAACATTGTATTAGATTTCTTATAATTCCTCACACTTCTCTCTCTATCCGGGTAGTGGCCTGAAATGAGAATTACCCACTGTCGTGGTGTAATCCACTACTTAGATTTAGGTTGATTCCATCGTCATAGTAATCATTCCCCTAAACTAAGCGCATTAAGATCGGTCCCTCAGTCCCCACCATTAATTTTACAACTCCTTTCTCAAGGGTTTTATTAATTAATGTAGCATTCGTCTCTTTTCAACCGTTAATCCTTCTGTCGAAGTGATTAAGGGCATTAATTTATTATTATGGTGATCAAGCATAACAATAGCAATAGAGAAAACGAATTTATACCACGGATATGAGAGAAAAATATGAATTATCAATCTAAAATCATCATACAATGTATCCCCGGGCTACTCCCGGTCCTAAAGATTGAGGGTTTTAGCCTCTCATGTTCATCTTACACAAATACATGGTAGAAATTGGGGAATTCATAAGAAAAACGTGAAATAGATGGGAAAACCCCTGAACGGAGAAGAACCGGTGGATCCTTGGCGTAGAACACAACTTTCCCCGCCTGTCGGTGGTGGAAATTGTCTTCGGCAGCGTCCGAATCACCCGGGATGAGCTTCTCGGCCTCCGTTCTCCTTTCTCTCCTCCTAGGCACTCGTGCAATCCAAAAATGAGATCCCCCTAAACGTCTGGGCGGCCGTCATTAGGTATAAGTCCCTAATTAGGTCGTCAAATAACAACAGTCGTCCGATCGAAATCAAAACACATCCAACGCATATCTGCCGGCGTCGATACCATCGACGCGGGTCGATGGTATCGACCCAGCGGATTAGCGGCAGCTTTCCTTTCTTTTATTCTGAGCGCCTGTGGTGATCTCGATACCATCGACTTGGGTGTCGATGGTATCGACTCCTTTAGCGTCGGTTGTTGTTGTTTAGCGACGCTGTAGCTCTCCTTGTGTCGATGGCATCGACTTGCGTCGATGGTATCGACTTCATCCTTGCCAGCAGCCTGTAGACATCTCAATGCCATCGACTTGGGCGTCGATGGTATCGACTCTGTATTGCTCTTCTCGGCTGACAACCTGTGGCTTGGTCGATGGTATCGACATCCGTCGATGGTATCGACGGATGTAGATACTTGTTTTTCCTGAAATTGCACAACAAGACCAAATAAATCCACACGATTTATGATAAGATGATCAATAATGCTTAAAATAATGAAATAAAGGGGATTTGATATAAAATGATGGCAGAGACCAATTAAAGTGAATTATGCAATAATATCCATGAAAATGAGTAATTAAGGCACAAAACACATATGAAATCGGTCTATAAATGCGACTCAAAATCATCGCATCAAAGACTCTTTGTATTGGATAGGTAAGTCCTTTGTTGGTCATGCATTGTATGTCTTATGAATGAATATAAGAGTGCAAGAGTTTGGAAGTCCTAGAGGTTGTCCTCTCTAGGCAAGTGGACTGACACACTTCTAGTTTGAAGTGTGGAACCACTCTAAATAGCTTGTTTAATTGGTGCATGTTCAATCTCTCTTATCCTTGCTATGCTTGATTTAGTTGCACTCAAATTACCTATTTAGCAATCTTATCTTGTCATATATCTTGAAGGTTTAATGAATTTTGTTTAAGTGCTTTTAGCTCTATTCACCCCCCCTCTAGAGCATCTAATCACCCATCTAGGATCCAACACTAAGCACACAAAGGGTTTATAAGCCATAACCATGCTACACATCCACCATCAAAACCATTTTAGAGCGACATGTATCTATTGCATATATACCATATCATATATGTATATTAGTTTGTGGTCGCATGTGGTATTTAATCAGATATGTACATTAGTCATTTTAAATATTCGCATTGTATGCAATAAATAAATGACAATAAAACCAAAATCTGATCATATCAATTTATCCCAAAAACACAGTATGTTGATGTGGCTCTGATACCACTGTTTGGTTTTATGGCCTCAGATTAGGCAGTGGAAACAAAAAAAATGTTGGGCATTAACCCATAACAGGAGATTGCATCGATGACTATGTAATGGGAAGGATGGTTTTAGTGAGATATACCTAGTCCTGGGGCTTGCCCAGTGACAATACCTCACAGTCATGTGTGGTCTTCAATGCCATGTCTTGGATGATGTCTGTGCAGCTCCTGGTCTTTGCCATGGACTCTGGCCTCCACCACAGACCACGATTGGCGTGTCCTCCTGAGTGGTAGACATCTCTCTCCTCTGCAGATAGTCTACATGGACCACCTGGAACTCCTACTATTCTAGAAGAACTGACAGGAACGAGATGACCCTCCTATTTGTGTACTAGCTCCAACCTACTCACCCAAACCCAGACTACTTTTTTGCAGTTGTCTTTCCCTTACTGTGCCTCCCTAGTCGGGTAGCACTTGCTCGGGCTCTCTCGGTTTCCAAAACTAGAGAGGACAACAACTTTGCATAGCAACGGATGTTATAAGTTATGTGTTCTGAGAAGGCCCCAGTACCCCTCTATTTAGAGGACAGGGTTAGGGTTCCTAGTCTGTTCGGGAGTACAAGGATCCAAAAATTCCATGAATAGTTTGTACTGCGGTAGGCAAATTGGTCATTTTATAAATGAACCAGTCATTTGGAAAGGTGAACCGATCGGTTCACTAGTGAACCAGTCAGTTGGGAGTGTGAACTAGTCGGTTCACTAAGTAAACTGGTCATTTCACTTCCCAGACTTGTCTGTAAATGACTTTCCTCAATCATTTCCAATTAATTCAAAGATTAATCCTTATTCCAATTGAATTGAACAAGTGAAATGTGAAAGTTTTCTTCTAACTGGGCAAATCCCAATTTCCTCGATTGGTAGGATTGTGAGATGCTTGATTCACCAAGTGAACTGGTTGGTTGGCTCACACCAGCCGATCGACTCACAAGGGTGAACCAATCGGTTGGAAGTCCTAACATTGCCAATGCAGTCTCCAATCGACGTGACACTCTAACCAGCTAGTTCAACACTTGAACTTGATAGTTCCGAGTCCAGTCAGTCAATTGTATTTTAATTGAGTACCTAAACACCTTTAGTCTCAATCTAAACATCATTCATGGACAATCTCCTCTTCCAGGGGTATCCTATGTGTGTGACCCTGCAGGTTCCAATTTATGTTGGCAGTGAATATTCATAACAACTTATGACATCACAAGCAATGAGAAAAATCTAATAACTCATCATTGCTACCCAAGTAACTCAGAAAGTTGGAGAACAACTTCAACCTAAAATTTGTGATTAGTGTTACTGTGATCATATAGTTCCTTTGTCACTGACATCCAGATTGAACTCGAGGCATGGAACGTCATCCTCTTCAACATTCAATCCATGTTCCTTGACCTAGAGCAAGTTGTCTGAGATGCATGTGAATTCACATATCATATATTGAATCACATGAGTATGGCCATACAATTCTCAATCTCACTTATCAAGGAACCCTGGATATCATACTCCTTATAGGAGGGACAAATCCCATATCTATCACTCACAGTCAAGTCCCCATGTGTCAATGTCACCCAATCATCACTGTTATAACAACCCATGTTTCAGAACTGCATTTGATGATGTCAAAGTGTAACCAACGACATGTGATGAGTGCAGTGATTTTAGGTCTAAGAACCACAATCACCACCATCACTATGAGAGATGATTGTGACTACCATTCCATGTTATACATGTATCACTCTCACGGTGGGTCTGTCTGATATATTATTCTCTAACATATATATGTGTGCTTGAGTTGATATCATATATCATGACTAATGAGACTCTCTCATCATTCAATACACACTCTAGTCTTATGTATTACTATTGACTATTTTGCTTCCACAGTAACATCTGACTAAGGACATAACAAGAATGTATGTACTCTTAACATACATATGGTCTCATTGTTCAGGTCCTTAACCTGAAGACATATGTCATCGAGTCACATCATTCTTTAGAAATCTATCATGTATGTGTCATCATCTGAGGAGTGAGACAAACATAATAGATAGAAATACCTTTATCATTATCAAATCAAGTATCATATGTCTTATTGCAATCATCATATGATTGGCTCTCTGGGCATACTATACCAACAATAAATGGTAGGCTCCAACTATAGTGGTAGAATCTCTTTTGTATTCACAACACACAGTTCAATGTCATCCTTTCTTAAAGACTTGATTCGTTTCATATCCTATGTATTGGAACATATATGAGATGCACATCTGGTATCTAGTACCCAAGATGAAGAAGTAGACATATTTATCAAAATGACGTAAATAACTAAAGTGAAGATCTCTATCCGCTCCTCCTTATTCATCAATTCCTCTAGGTAGAGAGGGTGATTTATTTTCCAAAGTCCATGTTGGTGACATTGGTGACAATTGCCTCCCTTGGTCACCCCTCCCTTTGCTTTGAGTACAGAAGACTTAGGTTTCTGTCCAGCTTTAAAACTCTTCATAGCTTTGCCTTTTGCCTTAGACTTCCACTTTCCTTTGTTGATCATCATCACATATTTGGGTTTTCCCTTATTCATTCTTGCTTTAGCGATTCTCAATATGGCAAGTAGCTCTTACAACAACATGTCAAAATTGTTCATGTTGTGGTTCATGACAAACTGGTTGTATGATTTTGGCAGTGACTGTAGAATCACATCTGTGGCCAACTCTTGAGCCAATGGAAATCCCAATCTAGCATGTCCTTTACCCAATAAACATGAGCACATGGGGACCTACTGGATCTTCTTCTTCCATATTGCACATAAACAATGCCTTAGAGACATCATATCTCTCTTGTATTGACCAATCTTGGTACATATTGTTAAGATGTGTTACCATATCAACAACATCCATGTTCTCATGTTGTCTCTATAACTCATAGTTCATTGAGCATAGCATCATGCACTTGACATCCACGACATCTTCAGAGTGCTTCTTGTAAGCATCCCTATCAACCTTGGGCGCGGTGGAAGCAGGTTCATCTAGCTATGTTGTTTCAAGGACATAGAGCTTGCACTCTTCTGTGAGAATGATTCTCAAAATCATGAACGATTCATGGAAATTATTCACGTTCAACTTGTCATATTCAAGGACTGATCGCAAGAAGAACATGTTGTTGGTTGCCATTTGTTTCTACAAAAGAAATTTGTAGTTTTGTCAAAAACCCTTTTGATTTGATTTGATTAATATCCAATATTAATTAGGACTTTAATTAATTATCTTTCCCACTATTTTGTTCAATATGATAACCCTCACTTATCAATTTGGAAGATTGCAACGTACAAAAATCTAGTGAGCCAATATCCAAAATAATTAAGTTATTACCCATCCAACGCTAGCGTCCATATCCAATAATTAAGGTAGGCAACATTACACTAGCGTCCATATCCAAAAATTAAGGTAGGCAACATTTGCCAATTACATCTTATGTAATTCTTGGATAGATAGTATGTACAACTCCTTGTCATAGTCCATTTTTATGCTTCTAGGAACTTAATCCCATTAAGGTCACCTAGTTAAGTCTGACCCAAAAGCCAACATGATAGAGATGCACCCTTCTTGGCAGGCCTATATAACTATCATCACACTTCCATGAGATAGATGGTGCACCACGCTTTGTGTTCCCACACTTAGTTGATCAAGCATTTCATGTATTTTGCTTATGGAAAACATCTAAGACTTAATATTTGATTGAGGGATTTTATTTATATATAAATGCATATACATATCAAATTACCACATTATGTATCATATACATACTATTCACAAATGAAACATGCAATCATATATACAAGCAATGGTTATATTCATATTAATGCAATTCTTTGGAGACACAAAGAATTGCTACTACCTAAGGTGCACATCATATGTAACAACTTGTTCTATAGAAATCTATGCTAGAATCAGTCCGGTCAGTTGACTAAACCCTTGAGTCGATCGGTTCGCCTCCTGGTCATTCAGCTAGTCTATTAGATCAGTTGACTGGCCTCCAGTTCAAGCAATGTATGGACTCCTCTAGTCGATTGGTTGGGCCATAATTCGATCAATTGTCTCCACCTATCATATGGACTCCTAGGTCCTCCAGCCGATTGGTTTGAATTATGAGTCAGTCATCTCATCTGGTACAAAACATCATATTTTGCCAATATAGGAAATAAAACTATCATAATCATGTTTAGCTTATTACTTTGTAAAATTGAAACCTCAAGCTACATCCTAGGGAAGTATAGGAAGGAAATCATTAACTTAATGTGGAAAGAGAGAGAAAGGGTTGATATGCAAACTAAAAAAGGCAGGTTTAAAAGCATTCAACCGTGTACACATATTCAGAGTGTACTGGCCATAACTACGCATACATAAACTGTGAAAACAATTTTAGAGTGACTCATACAAATTGCATATATATATATATATATATATATATATATATATATATATATATATATAGAGAGAGAGAGAGAGAGAGAGAGAGAGTCAGGCTAGAATACACTCGAGTGTATAGATCACGCTGTACACCCCAATGGTGTTTGCCTATCTAGACCATGTTTTTCCAAAATCTAATCCATTGATCTTCATGGTTACAATAATAATAGGTCACATACAAAGTTTGAACTCGTTTGGATGAGTGTAAGTCACTCATCCAAGGACAAAAAAATCAACGCACAAAACTAATTTGAAATACATGATTTTTGCCTCCTTTAGATGCACGAGCTATAAGTGTCCAAATGAGCTAAAATTTATTATATAGTATGTTCTTATGATAATTAAGAAGATCAACAGTTTAGATTTTTCAAAAAATTACTGCATCTTCAAAAATGACTGAGGTGTACGGTGCCTCCGGTACACTCGAGTGTACACTAGCCTGACTCTCTCTCTCTCTTGCTCTCTCTCTCTCTATATATATATATATAGGGGTCATATGTGGTATTTAGTCATATATGCACGTTAATCATTTTATGTTAGCACTGTATGCAATAAAATAAATGGTAAAACAAAACGTTGATCATATCAATTAAATTCTGAAACATAGTAAATTGACGTGACTCTGATACCTCTGTAGGAAAATATGGCAACAGAGATGACAACGGAAACAAAAAAAAATCTTGTCATATTATCCTTTAACCATCAGACCGGTCAACAACTATAGATTGGGAAGAAAGGTTGCAAGGTGAAAAACACTAGAGGGGGGGTGAATAGAGTTTTTAAATAATTTTAACAATTTATTTTAACTCAAGCAATCACAATTAAAAATTAGAACAAGGAGACAGGTGTTTAGAGTGGTTCCAACTTTAGCAACTACTAAAGTTGTCAGTCCACTACCCAGTTGCTTACCCAACCGGGATTTGAAAGTATTTATTTTATTACCTCTCGAGGATTTATACAAAATACAATACTTTCCTTTACACCCTTTGAACAGCCTTCACTTGAAGTAGGTGCACCAACTTTGAGGTAGCCTTCTTTGAAGTAACTCCAAGCTCCCCCTTGAAGTAGCCTTCCTCTCTAGAAGTAACCTCCCGTTGCACCATCCTTCTGAAGTAGCTCAAAGTCTCCTTCTTCGCCAAGAAGATCTTCACCCTCTCCAATCTGCAGCCTCCAACCTAGGAGTAGCAAGGAGAGTACAAACAATAATAGGGAACAAGAAAGAAAACGGAAATTACAACTTATCCTTTGTAGCTCAAGGCTTGATTTGCCTAGATCAAGCGTATAGATCTCCTAACCAAGTGTGTGGACTTGTGATTGCAGTGGGTAGGAGATACTAGCCTATAGGACACGAATTATGAGCTAAGGAATGAAATGGCCAATTGTCACAATGCTCAAATTGCTTACAAACAGATTGCACAAAGTATGCTCAAGGATTTCTCAAGTGTAGTAAGTGTAAACAAGTGTATTTGAGTGTCATATGGCTTGTCCTATTTATAGGAATGGCCTAAGGATGCTTAAGGACGTTCTAGACAACTTCTAGGGGTTTCTAAGTGCTTAACTAGCCGTTAGGTACAAAGTTGTTGCTTTAACAACGGCTAATTAATTAATTCTGCAGTTGCTGTCAGAGACAATCTCGGTCGAGGAATGGTCGACCGAGACACCTACTCGGTCGAACTTTTGTCGACCGACAAGCACTCTGGAATAAGTGATTTGCAACGTCTTTCTCCAACTACCAACTAACTTGTCTGTTGTGTCTAACGGCTACTTTGGATCTTTCTCGGTCGAGGAGTTTGTCGACCGAGAGTGTCTCGGTCGAGGAGTTTGTCGACCGAGATTGATCCTATTTCAATGTTTCAATTTAGGCACTAATTATATGTATGAGTGTGCTTATGTGATCTTATTTGAATGGGATGACTTGTCTAACTGTGGTGTTTAGCTAGGGAGAATCTAACGCTTGATTTACATGCAATTCTAAGTACTTGTACATTATATTTTTGTACAAGTTTTTACAACAGTGATTACATTGCATGAAAATATAAATATGTAAGCTTGTGGATTTTCCCTTGTTGCTTTGTCATCCTGCACACTCAAGTAGCTCGTTAGATTAATAAGAATGAAATGTTTGTCATAATCAAAACAAAGGGATTTATAGATGTCCATTTAGCCAACAATCTCCCCCTTTTTGAAGATGACAAACATTTCCAAAATATAAAAATAAAGGAAATATAAACCATATGAGTTTCATACCTTTAGATTACCTTTTGTAGCTTTTCCTCTTGTTTATAAAATGTGTGCTTATTATTCCCCTTGAATTATGGAACATGAAATCCAATTCACTAGGGAATATAGCAACTTTCAATGTAAAGCCAAGAGTTTATTTATGAAACTCATTGATTGAGTTTTTCAAAGTTTTAGTTTTATATTTATTTCTCCCCATTTGTCAATTCAAAAAGATATCCGTTTAGAAATAAAAACTCCCCCTTAATTAGATGTCCCATCAAATCTAATGAAAAAGATGTCCGTTTAAAAACCAAAATATCATGATGTAAATAAGAGTTTTGTTTAAGTAGCACAAATATCAATTTTATGAAATTCATAGATTTCTTCATAACCAAGAGTAAAAATACTAAGGTCGTAACAAGCTCCAAATGATGTTTGCAATGTTTTTGTAAGCTTCTCAATCAAATAATCAAATTTGTTTCTATGAGCTCCCCCTTAATCTTATACTATGCTCCCCAAGATATAAGTATTTTTGCAATAGATGTCATTTTAGCCATAACTTGAACTTTTAGGTATTTGCAAAGATGTTCATCCTTTTTGATTTACTTGTATTTATTACTCCCCTTATTTTGTATGCTCTACAATAGTCTTATAATCCAGATTCAAATGTTGCCAAAAAAAATATCCATTATAGGGATAACCAATGTCATTACAAGCATGAAAAGATAGCCAAAACATGTAACAATAACCCATTTATTACAATTTTGCAAAGATTCCATTACAACTAATACAACTCCACATCTCACAGGAAAGACTTAAGAATTACATCAACATCAGGGTCTTTCCCAAGAAAAGGCTCAGCTCCATAATACTGAACTAATGTTTGCCACTCCAGAGCACCTGTCTTGGTTAAGGCATATGCCTCCAAGAAGGTTGGAACACGATCAAATCGAAAGTGAGCAGCAATATCTTGTAGTTGCATTGATGAAAACTGAGTATGCGTGAGATCAGTAGATGGTGGTGGTGGAGGTTGATAATAGTTGTAAGATGGGTTATATGGATTGAGCATGCCAGGATTTAAAGAGTAGGGATATTCATCTGGTTGGTTTGGAGAAAGAGTTTGCATTCTTTGGTTTAGATAAGTCATGGCATGATGGTTATAATCTAATTGTTTACTAAGATGATATTGTGATCCTGCAACATAGGTTAGAGTGTTTTGGATGGGGTCATAGGGTAGGCTGGTAGGAGGAGGTGGAGGTGGTATATCTTGTGTAGATGTTTCCCCTTCTACCCTAGCCCTCTTATGACCGAAATCAATCCCCATTTTTTCTACAGTATTCTTACTTATTTTTGTGGTCTACGCTCCCATGTATATCCCATATCCTCAAGTTGAGTCTTAAGGAAATGTTGAGTAATTTGGCATACAAAATCAGCATATGGAGGATTGCCAGAAAACTCAAGCATGTTTTTAAGAATGATGTGGATAAAATTTGTGGGAATACGTTGGATAATGGCATATATTAGACACATACGAAAAATAGGAACTTCAGATTTATTGGCTCTAGGATGTATGTTTGTTGAAACAATAAGGTTTACAATCCTAGCAGCTGGTTTGAGATTTATAGCATAGTATGTGCCTCTATCTTCGTGACAGGTTGTATTGGATTGAAAAATGGTCCTTTTGATGTCACTAAGACTAACGATATGATCATCTTGGGAAAATTGATTAAGTGGGTTTCCAGAAGTAAGGTCAAGGGTGTCTTGATATTCATCTATGTCAATATCTAGCATGTCAAGAATATACCCTTCAGTAAATCGGAAGCTATGCCCATTGACCATAGTATAGAAGAAGATGGTTTCATTTTCAGAGTGGGAGATGAGGTTAGCATAGAATTCCTTCACTACCTTGATGGAATAGGAAGGGAAAGAAGGGTTGATGAATTCCTTCAACTTTTGCACTTCAAAGAGATCTTCCAGATCGACGATGTTGAGGAAGTCCATAACTTCAACTGGTCGTCGTGGAAGAGGAGCTTTGGAGGAAAGCCGTAGATATCGATCACCAGCATCTCCATCGACGAAGGCAATGTCGTTGATGATCGTCAGTGGTGGAGTAGGTTCCCGAGCTTCCCTTCCTTTCCTGCCGGCAACCTTCTTCTTCCCACGAGCAGATGATGAGGCCATTACGTTGCTTGAATGTGGAGAAGAAGCAAGGAAGGCTTGGGGATGAGGATGCTAAAGGTTTACATAAGAGTGTACTAGAGAGAGCCTATAGAAGCAAGAGTATGCAAGTGTGAGGAAGTGACCCATTTTTGGTTCCTTTTATAGCAATCCAGCGACCTGGTCGGTCGACAATTCGTCGACCGAGCGTCCACAACGGTCATGTTGCAGACGCGCCACTTGGCTCCCCAACGGTAAGATTTACAACGGTCATATAACGGTCATAAACGGTTATAACGGTCAGTCATATCCAACGGCTAATTCTCGGTCGAACAATTGTCGACCGACATTGTCTCGGTCGAACATTTGTCGACCGAAAGTGTGTCCGATATTAAGTCTGTCTAGATTCTGTCGGTCGAGAGAGGGGGGCTGACCGAAAGATTTTCGGTCGAAGAGTTCGTCGACCGACAGACTTACTGAGTACGAATTTGAAGCTGATTTTTAATGTAAATGATAGACTATATTTGTAGAGCATATATATAGATTTTCTAAGGGAGTAATATTGTGTTTATTATTGACAATATTGGGACAAGTTGTGATCATAAATTAATTATACTTTTAATCATAAAATGATATCCAAATAGTTATTATGTCAAACTTATTTTAGGTCGAATTTGACTACGACCATAGCGCCCCTTGGTCAAATTTCATTTTAACCAAGAGGCAGATTTGCAGATTTTTCAATTTGAACATTATGAAGTATAATATCTGCATCAAATTTTATTTGAGTATCAAGTTGAGGCATAATACTTAATATGAAAACATTTGTCCTTTTCTTAAAATGTAGGCATTGCTGTATCAAATTTTACGTCGTTTAGTATCTTTATAAGATTCTTTACTGAAAGCGCACTAAATATAAATTGAAAGACACTAAATATCTCAATTGAAAAGTACTAAATATTTCAAGTCTTTTAAGGATATGAATTGAGAGATTTTCTCTTATGTGTTGCAAGCATAACATATTACCAATAAAGCATTTGCTTGCCTATCATGGATTCATGTAGACAATTATCTATCAAACTAATCTTAGTACCAAATGGTGAAAGTATATCCATGATGTAATAGTAGTAAATTAATCACTTGATTTCTATATGGATAGACCAGGAAATCATAGAAATTTTCTTTTCATTAAACTAGGTATAATTTGGTTTAAACTTGAATTATAAACTAATATTAATTTAAATTTTTAGGAATGATTTCCAAAATAAATATCCAATCATTAATCATGAATAGATAGCAATTTCATCAATTTCAAAGAAATTTAGCAATTTTTACAACAGACTGGAAATCAGTAACATGCTCGGTCGACTATTTCTCGACCGACAGTGTCTCGGTCGACAGTCTCTCGACCGACAATATTTCTGAAACTGTTAATTGCTTCCAAATAAAACATATGCAAGTTAAATATTTAGATACTTAAATTTATTGATTATCCCATTATGTTGAGTTGAGATAGACGTGGAAATATGCAACTAAGGTCCTTGGTCATATCTCAACTTGATTCTGTTCATTTAGTTTGGAGGTTTTGGAACCCAAACTAACTCGACATCTTTTCTCTTGTAAGGGCATGAAAAAGAATAGTGACCAAGGCGTAAACAATAATGACAGCATATCGAGTCAACCTCATATCTTTTTCTATGATTGTGTTCTACGTTGTCCTTGGGTGAAAATGTTCCTTTAGGTACGTATATAGATTGATGGGTTTGTGACTTTCTCCAACTAGGTTGTTGATAGGATTTCCCTTTAGGTTTGTAACCTAGTCCTCTTCTCCCAATTTTATGATAGGAATTATCTAAGATTTGATCAAGAATGCCATTATTATTTAAATTACTAACTTTTTGTTGTAACTTGGCAATCTCATCCATTCTCTTCTTGATATCTAGTTTTGCTTGATCTAGATTAGATGATAATGAATTTCTTTCTTTGACAATAGAATCATAATCTAGATGGTTGCATAAAATGGGTTGTTTTTGAAGATCATTCACTTGACTTTGCAAATTAATCTTTTCTAAAGAAAGTAGATTGCAATTTGCCTCTATAGATTTTATCTTAATATCATGATCTTCAATGATCTTTTTAAGATCTTCATTTTCAGATGTAATAGCAAGAAGCTTAGCATGTAATTCATCATTTGCTTTATTTGATTTCTTTAATTTTTTCTTGCATTCAACATATTTAATATGTGTTTCTTCAAAGCTAGCAACTAGTTCTTCTTTAGATAAATCAAAAAGGCTTACCTCTTCTTCTTCTTCCTCGCTAGTTGTAGCAATGAGACAATCTTTGTTCTCATCTTCCTTCTTAGATCTCCATGGGCATCCAGTTGTTGGGTGGCTTGTACCTAAGCACCAATTGCAACATGTTGTAGTTTTGTCCAAGCAGCACCTTTTGTTGTGATTGTAATCACCACTACCCTCCATTCTTCAAGACCTTGTTAGGGTTCCTTGAAGCCTGCTCTGATACCAATTGAAAAACACTAGAGGGGGGGTGAATAGAGTTTTTAAATAATTTTAACAATTTATTTTAACTCAAGCAATCACAATTAAAAATTAGAACAAGGAGACAGGTGTTTAGAGTGGTTCCAACTTTAGCAACTACTAAAGTTGTCAGTCCACTACCCGGTTGCTTACCCAACCAGGATTTGAAAGTATTTATTTTATTACCTCTCGAGGATTTATACAAAATACAATACTTTCCTTTACACCCTTTGAACAGCCTTCACTTGAAGTAGGTGCACCAACTTTGAGGTAGCCTTCTTTGAAGTAACTCCAAGCTCCCCCTTGAAGTAGCCTTCCTCTCTAGAAGTAACCTCCCGTTGCACCAGCCTTCTGAAGTAGCTCAAAGTCTCCTTCTTCGCCAA
Organism: Alisma plantago-aquatica; assembly: GCA_963693085.1. Lineage (NCBI taxonomy): Eukaryota > Viridiplantae > Streptophyta > Magnoliopsida > Alismatales > Alismataceae > Alisma > Alisma plantago-aquatica. Next base: position 1,069,251,460 of record OY856413.1, on the reverse strand, counting down.
GAAGATCTTCACCCTCTCCAATCTGCAGCCTCCAACCTAGGAGTAGCAAGGAGAGTACAAACAATAATAGGGAACAAGAAAGAAAACAGAAATTACAACTTATCCTTTGTAGCCCAAGGCTTGATTTGCCTAGATCAAGCGTATAGATCTCCTAACCAAGTGTGTGGACTTGTGATTGCAGTGGGTAGGAGATACTAGCCTATAGGACATGAATTATTAGCTAAGGAATGAAATGGCCAATTGTCACAATGCTCAAATTGCTTACAAACAGATTGCACAAAGTATGCTCAAGGATTTCTCAAGTGTAGCAAGTGTAAACAAGTGTATTTGAGTGTCCTATGGCTTGTCCTATTTATAGGAATGGCCTAAGGATGCTTAAGGACGTTCTAGACAACTTCTAGGGGTTTCTAAGTGCTTAACTAGCCGTTAGGTACAAAGTTGTTGCTTTAACAACGGCTAATTAATTAATTCTGCAGTTGCTGTCAGAGACAATCTCGGTCGAGGAATGGTCGACCGAGACACCTACTCGGTCGAACTTTTGTCGACCGACAGGCACTCTGGAATAAGTGATTTGCAACGTCTTTCTCCAACTGCCAACTAACTTGTCTGTTGTGTCTAACGGCTACTTTGGATCTTTCTCGGTCGAGGAGTTTGTCGACCGAGAGTGTCTCGGTCGAGGAGTTTGTCGACCGAGATTGATCCTGTTTCAATGTTTCAATTTAGGCACTAATTATATGTATGAGTGTGCTTATGTGATCTTATTTGAATGGGATGACTTGTCTAACTGTGGTGTTTAGCTAGGGAGAATCTAACGCTTGATTTACATGCAATTCTAAGTACTTGTACATTATATTTTTGTACAAGTTTTTACAACAGTGATTACATTGCATGAAAATATAAATATGTAAGCTTGTGGATTTTCCCTTGTTGCTTTGTCATCCTGCACACTCAAGTAGCTCGTTAGATTAATAAGAATGAAATGTTTGTCATAATCAAAACAAAGGGATTTATAGATGTCCATTTAGCCAACACAAGGCATATACCCAGTCATGGACTAAGTCTAGAGACTATCCTTACATCAGTGTGCTTATTTTGCAAGTAGCACACAGACAACTATTGGGGCAGCCTCTAGTGTAGCACCACTGAAGATCGAACAAAACCCAGGTTTTTGGTCAAAGGATTTCACCTTGGTGGTGACTTCTTCTCTATGCTATCGATGTTCGAACTCGATGAATCCAGGTTATGATATCATGACTTTGACCCAGATTGTTATTCCCTCGGTAGCACCCTGCCATGGGCAAGTTTGGGTTTTCCACATTCCCTTTCTCTCTGATTGAGTGTCTGGTTTGAGGGAGCAAACTACCAACATGACAGTCACTAGTTGGGCCAGCTTGGTAGGGCCCCGCCAATGATGTTTGTCCTTTTGAGTTTTATTATTGGTTTCTCGACTTGTGATTGGCCCTATCTTTGGAAATTCATAATAAATCAACTGATTATCAGAAAAATACCCAAAAATACTCGTTGGAAAGGATTTTCGATCAAGAAAACGATTTTTTGGTTTTCAAATCCTAATTCGATAGTATATGACCATGATATCCTAGAAGACTTAAATTAGGGTTTATGATGGTGTTTAAAGTGATAAATGATATAAATCATGATTAATTTCAGGAAGATTAGGAGTGACTCAAGATCAGGGAGACTAAGTTAGGGATTGATCCAATAAGGTAAGTGGGTCATGACATCATACATATGTACCTTGTTTGAACTGCATGTTATGTATGCTTTATGATTATGCTTTAAATTCCAAGTTTGTGAATGAAATTAAGATAATGATCATGTATCAGATTCTATTATTGCATGTTGTTTGTTACATTCATAAGGTCCTATGTTTATCACAAATGTTCATTAGTTTAGTGAATATGATCATGTAATGATTAAGATATTTAAGAAAGAACCATGTAAATCATGTAATGAGGGAGAAATCCCATTATGTCAAAGATTTAGTGTTCAAGATTATGGTAATGTTCAGTTTAAGAATCAAGTTATAAGAATTTGATTAAGTTTTATATGCACTCGCCATAGAAATGTCCTCCACGCCTCTACGTATTCCACACAAACATCCATGAACTCCTCATCATGCTTCTAGAACTGACAAGGAGTTGTCCCTTTGAACATCAATGTGCTATCATTGACTTGCTCTCCCTTGTTGTCTCTCCCTTGTTGTCTCTCCCCTTTACGGGTAAGACTTTATCAGGATCTCACATTACCACAACTATGAGAGGACAACAATTGTTTGAACTTTTTATTGTGTCTCTAAAATCCTTGACTGCCCCTCTATTTATAGGATGGTCAGGTTCAGGGTTTCTAGATCATACGGGAGTCAAAGAGATGGAATTTCATGAATTATCTAGAAGTTGCAAATGATGACATGGATAGTTCATCACTAAACTAATCGCTACACATGTGAAATGTTCAGATCAACACTTGAATTGATTGATTCACTATGTTTCTTATTTGCAAATATATTTGCTTTCAATGTGTCAATTAACGCACAATGTGATGTCAACATCAATTCTTGATCCAGTCTTACTGTTCTCCCAATTGGACGATTAATAACCTGAACCGGTCGGTTCATATTTTGAACTGGTCAGTTCAGTTATTGAACTGTTCATTTCATATTCCAATCAGCCAATTCTTGTTTAAGTCGATTACCTAAACACTTTAGTAATCAAGTTAAACTTTATTTATAAATAAACTCCTATTCTAGGTGCATCCTATGAGTGTGACCCTATTGGTCCCAAATTACATTGGTAGTGAATGTTTGTAACTAGTTTATGGTGTCACAAGCAATGAGAGGTATCTAGAAACACGCCATTGCTACCAAGCAATTGGAAATTTGGAGAAAAACTTCAACCTACAATCTGTGATTAGTGTTAAGTGATTGTATAGTCCATTTTTCATTGATTTCTAGATTTAACTTGAGGCATGTAATTGTGATCCTCTTTAACATTCAGTCCATGTTCCTTGAACTAGAGCAAATTGTTTGAGATGCATGTGAGCTCACATATCATATATTGGTTCACATGAGTATGGCCATATGTTTCTCAATCTCACTTATCAAGTGGATAGGATATCAACTCTGGCAGGAGGGACAAATCTCATCTACATCACTTATAGTCAATCCACATGTGTCTCAATATACCCGAGCATCACATGTATGGTAACCCCTATTCACGGTCACATTGGATGATGTCAAAGTACATTGCATGAGATGTTATGAGTATGGTGATTTCAAGTCTAAGAACCACAATCACCACTACCACTATGAGAGTAGATTCTGACTACCAGTTAATGGTTTCCATGTATCTCTCTCAAGGTGGGTCTATTGGATGCATTGTTCTATAACATGTACCTATGTTTGGTTGGATATCACACATCATTGATAATGAGATTCTATCATCAACCAAGACACACTCTAGTCTTATGTATTATTGTTGTCTATCAACTTCCACAATAACATCCGACTAGGAACATAACAAGAATGAACGTACCCTTATCATACATATGATCCCACTATTCAAGTCCTAAACGTGAAAACATATTTCATCAAGTAACATCATTCTTTAGAAATCTATCATGTTATAGAATTATCTCATCATTGAACAGACATATAGATGAAATTTTCCCTTATTATTAATCAAATCGTTTATAAGATATGCCATGACAATATCATATGATTGGCTCTATGGGAATACATACCAACAAGAAGGACTTCTAATGTCCAAGGTTGGGAAGAGAGGAAGGGTGACCATAATGATATGAGGAGGATGAAGCAACATAGAGAAGGATGGCGAATGTAGATGGTTTATTCTCTATTGTAGGATAAGAGTAGTGGTTAGGGTTTCTAGTGTATGGAGAGGAGAAGAGTGGAGGATAAGAAGGGGGGAGGAGGAGAAAGAAACATGGAGGAGGATGAGGAGAAGTGAGGTGGTCATTCAGTCAATGTCGTTGTTTTAAGAGTGGGGAAGACATGTCTGTCGTTACGAAGAAGAAGGGGAATAATACCTCGCTTTCAAGAGGTCAAAGCAAAGCATCTTGTTTAACTGAATTATTAAATGTATTTTTACGAGTTAAAGTTCACTTAATTAATTGATGGGAAAATAACGATTAATTGACTTGAAATTTGTTGACTAGGCTAATTAATTAGTACACACAAAAATTGATTGTGACTTCTATTTTAAAAATTTTGAAATATTGATGCTATATTTCATTGTTTGGATGCTAAGAATTCACTTAAGGAAATTAATTCATAGTTAGTAAATCATGACAAAACATTTTACCAATATTGAATTCCTCTTATATTTTACTTCATAAAATATTTTAGAGAGTCAAACAAGATTTAGAAATATCAATTAATGAATCTGACACTAAATATTTCTATTGAATATGTATGGTCATTACTCCTTAATACCTTGTAAGTAGAGGACATCTATAAGTATATTGTGTGGTTTGACTCTAATCAAACACAGGACATTCTAAATTAGATGGAAAGGGAACTCACTTTTATTTTTGTTGATATGTGTAAGGAAATGAAATAATTGCAAAAAGTAATCTAGATCTAGGTATGTTACAACACTCCACCCCTTAAAGAGTAATTAGTCCCCAAAATCCATGCATCGCTAATCATGCAAACTAACTCATATATCTAAGCCAAACTAGAAGGTTTCTAGTATCTCTTGTTATAGTACATCATACCATACATCCCATATTACTCTTATAGTCCACCCTCAAGGTGGAACTATAATACTACCTACAAGATGTCATCATCAATCTTCTCATATACATCTTGGGTCATCCTCCCATTATTGCATTCATTATGGCCACCTACATTGTTATGATGATTTCACTATCCACTTTTCATTTTCATGAGATTACTTGCTTATGCTTTATAGGTTTTAGTACCACTATTAGTTTTCCATCATCTAAGTTTGAATGATCAGTTTTTTAAGTAAAGATAGATCTTTAAAGTTTATTTTAACTAGATATGTAACATTTATGGTGGTATTGTTTGTAATTCATACTAGTTAACCCTAATTAGATGGTATCTAAATTCATTTTGACATTAGTAAAACAATTACCTGCATTTTTTTATTCTTTAAGTTATGATACAACCCTAAGTATTAAAACTACACCACTTAAAAGGATTAATCTATAACGTATCTAATAATCTAGAGAGAAAAAATGTTGGATCAAGTAGGTCTTCTATAAATTGAAAACATCTTCCTCGTACTGTATACACAACACTTAGGTATATGAGGGTTGATTCTTCCAGTCAAGTGTTTCTTCACTAAAAGGATTGCTATACTACTCAAGATTTCTTGGTGGCAACTTGGTTCTATAAAAATTTGAAAAAATATAGATACTTTTTGTTTGTATATATAATTTCATAATTAAAATAAGTTTAGTGATAAAGCTTTGCGATGAAAATTCAAAATTGGCACCAAAATTTAAATTAGAGAACCAAGTCAGACACCCTCTACATCTTGACACATATACTATTATTCCATCATCACTCTGTTTAGCTAAAAGATTTTAATCAATACAACTTAAAAGGACATATCATCGACCAAAATTAACTTAAAAGGACATATCAACATATAGCTAATCTATTGTATAGAAGGGGGGGGAGGTTACCTATTACACATTGTCAACTTCCATTAAACCCTAATAATACACAAAATCTACCATCATTCTTAACCTCGCCCCAAGCATAACTTATACCATCTTTTTTAAGATAAGGGGCAGTTATATGATCGCCATCCAGTAAAGGAAGAAATTTAGGGTTTTCCCATCACTATCTGGTTTACAACCACAGTGCCTTTGTGAGATAAGGTAACCTATATTATCAAGATACTCATCTCAACTACTAGATGAACCAATTACACTATTGGAGATGAGAGAGGTGAAAACATAAGAATATACACTAAAACTTATAGTTTTTATCAACCACTTCTAAAGCATGAGGCATAACAATCCCAATGAGTGTGGTATCCACACACTGGGGCATACTATGATGAGATAGATGCTTATGTTGAAGAAAAGGCATTCTAATAAATAGTTGAGTTAGTACATGATATCACTTAATATCAAAAGAATCATCTCAACCCTAAAACTTAATTAGGATTTTATTGTCATCATTCATGCATGCTCAATAACAAGAGTGAACATATGCTAGGCATGCTAGAACATAAACAAAGGAAAAGGGTATAAATTGAGAACCAGAGTTATGCCTAGCTATAAGTGTTCAAATAAACCCACACTTAGTGTATACTAGCTAGCCTCTCAAAAATCAGGAGATATGATATATCACTAGAAGAGTCGATTCCTATGTAGTGATAATTACACCTCCACAGAGAGGGTAGCGTAATAAAGGTTTGTCAAGTATTATGTCTCAACTACCGATGTGGTGGGAGGATATGTAGTGACCAAATTTAGAAGGGGTTGAAACCCTAGTTGGTAAACCACTACAAGGAAATAGGTATAACAATATTATCAAAAAAGAGAGACTCCCTACTTGGAAAAAGTTGGCTCTTCAACTATTGAGAATTGTTGGGTGGTTCCCTATAATCCCTATTTATTAGCAAATTCTAATTGTCATACTAATATTGAAGTATGTTTTTCAATAAAAGCACAAGTATATATACAAGTACATATACATAGGGCATGATCATGTATTGTTTCAGTTAGATAAAAAACATCATAAGAACTTGCATGATGAGATCGCTCAATTTAAATCTGGAAGATGGGTATTACTATAAGAAGGTGCATCGAGAATTTATTATTTCCCTATGAATGAGATGAATCCCTCGGTGACATATCTACAATTTCATTTGTAGGACATGCATACTATTACATTCCATGAAAATCAAGATTTGGTTGCAATTGTACGGAATGATAATTTTTTGAAATGAATACTTATTGAATAATTTAAAAAAAATTGTGTAGATGAAGAAGCTCAAAAGTACCCATATAAGGGGTTTCCTAAGCATTATGTTTGGGATAAGAATTCCAAATGCTATAAAAGAAGAAGCAAAGAAATTCAATTGAAAGGATCACATTGGCAAAACATATGAATGGTGAGTGCAACTATCTACATTGTATACTAAATCACATCAGAGGATCGAAATCTTTTATTCATTTGAGGACAATAAGTGGAATTCAATACAATATATTCCAAGAAGTAGTTGAACGTTTTAGATTATTGGAATCTGGAAACAATGTTGAAGAATGTCTTGATTAGGTTGTGCTATTTCAATTGCCTTCAGGACTTTGTTTATTTTCTACAATAATAGTCTACTGTGCATTTATAGGAACCAATAACTCTATGGGAGAAATTCAAAAAATAAAATTAGTGAGGATTATTATGATGAATACCAAGTTGGCTAGATGAAGGCCTACTACAATGATTTAAAAATTATAAGTAGATGTATTTAGTTAATGAGAAATAGTTTGTCATACTTTAATTGGTCATGATCACATCTAAGCTTAATTGGCAAACTAGGGTTTACTTGAATGATTACATGCTTAATTAAATTGAACATTGTTTAAAACTAAACAATGATGGTATATTAATTGTAATATTTCAAACCTAAGAAGCAACTCTAATCATGATTTTAGTTTTAAGGATTAGGGTTTAAGAAGTGTAAATCCTAATTGCCAAAAATTAGGGGTTTGATAGTACATGAATATGGAACTTGATCAGGATAGTAGTATGGTAAATGATTTTTCATATTTTATATATAACTTGTATTTACTTGAAATTTTGATATGATATGGATAACTTAATCATAAATGTTAGTCCAAAAAAATAGAATATTTAGATGTTCTTTGAATGTAGTTCTTGGTCAAACTATACTTTGACCAACCATGCTACACACTATTGTTTAGCAGCATCGTATTTGATTTTTAATTATTTTATTGGATCTTAAAATGATCTGAAACTTTTACATGATCTCTGAAACTACATGTCAGACCATAATACACTTTAATAATTTTTATAGGAAGTTTGACTTCTGAAGTAAATGATTTACAGTAACATTTTAATGACAAAAAAATCTACTATAAATAAAAGAAAGTATAAGTAGGGTCAATTTGCAATTGACCAAAGCACCTCAATTTCTATATGAGAAACCTATCACCCAAGGAGTTCTCATATTTCGTGATGCATTCCAGAGAAATGAAATTCTAGAGGGAAAAGAGAGCTAGGGTTTTGAGAGGAGAAAGTGGCGAAGATGTTGAACTAGGGTTTCACTATTCAATATATGATGAAATCAAGTAAGTTTAGCTTCTTTGCATATCCTTTCATGGTGAATCTTCTCTCACATGTCAAGATTTCTTGCTTCCTATGATTTATTTGAAATGATATTAAATCTTTCCCTTTTCTCACTCTTTCTCCATTAATCTCCATTCTAGGGTTGTCGAGTTGATAGGAAGAAGAAAGCAGTGATTTGCTAGGGTTTTGATATGAGTTTAAAATTTCAGATGTCGGCTGTGTTTTTTAGGTGTTTTCACACTTAGGGTAAGTGCTAATAGTAGATTTCATGAAATTGTGTTAAATCTTTAGCTTCTTTGTATGTGACTACAAACCCTAAATTTTTCATTCAGTTTAAGGTTATGAATGATGAATTAGAAATGGATTGTATTCCTATTGTGATGAATTTATGATGATAAAATCACAATAATAATGGACACAAATAATCTAAAATAGAATTCCCAAATTAATTGTAGAAGTTATAATAATATACCAAAATATAGGATTTTTAGTTATGTCTCCAAATTGCTATCTAATTGAATAAAGAACTTTGTATATTTGAAACTCCTTGTTTATGAATGATTATTTTATCTGAATGCTTAGTACTTATATGTTAGATACCATATAGGATTTCATGTGATGTTATCAATATTTTCTTGATATCTAAGTAAAGAGGGTGAAACCCTATATTAATGAAAAGTCAAAAGTTTATGAATAAACATCATGAAATTTAATTTCTTTGATTCTTTTAATGTTATAAGTTCCTTTATTCAAGGTTATTCTTGATAAGATGTTTCAATGGATAGATTACAAACCCTAGTTCAATTCATTCTAGGGTTTGATATATATGTTAGTTGTATGTGAATTGTTGGAAGTAGTCATTTATTAGTGAACGATTATGATGCATAAAGTCCCTATGCGAGTTGTGTGATATGTGAATGAGGTGTATGAGACCCTGGGGATAGGGTATTTAGTGAATCAAGTGTTTTCAATTCAATTTTCTTTAGAGACATAAGTGGTATTGCATATTTACTTAATTTAGAATACAGATTGTTGACAATTTATTAAAAGGAGTGCTTGTGATGTTAAATTAAGAAATTTTGATGAGATGATTAAACTATGAATCTAAAGAGTAAATTAGAATTTAGATGCCTTGAGCACTATAGAATCCTTCACATGAGGCTTGCGTTGTGAGGTGGAAACATGCTTCCCAACTAGAGGTTTCACGTAAGTTGAGATAAGCTAGAGCACACTAGTTGGGTGTGGGGGTATAGGCTAGTGAGGGCGGATTCCTTAAATGTTTGTTATCCAATACCAATCGGGGATGTCAGTGGTACCTTGTTATGAGTTGTGGAAACCAATAGACATCTTTAGTAGGTCCACTGGTGCACAAACAAGCCTGAGGGCTTTGACTCATCGCCTGAGTACCCAAGTTGAGAGGTGGAGTCTGAGATATCTGGCCGCTCCCACTAGCCGTTGAGAGTCAAATGTGGAATGGCCCACTGTAGATGACATCTTACTCGAGAGATGGGCTTAGGAACCTCGACATGCTTCTAAGCCTTGTACAGTGGCATCGTAGTTTCTTGTGATGCTTTTACATGTTGTGGTACACCTAAAGTGGGTTCATGGCATAATAATATGAATGAGAGATTAATTAAGTGTGTGTGGTTATTCAATTATTCTCTGAATGTTTCTGAATCAATAGATTACTTGTGATTGTTTATGAATGCTTAGTGATTGATTTACTCTTTGTAGTCATCTAGAGTAACCTATGATACATATGTTTGTGAATGATTAGTCACTTTATAGCTTGATTTTGTTCTACTTAATATTAGTTCTTCAACAATATAGTTGTAATTATATATGTGGTTTAAATTGTTTCTTTGAAGTACTCATTCACTGAGTGAGTAGGCTCACCCCTCTACTCACAATTTTTAGGGAAACCATGTAGATTTAAAGAATATTGATGTCAGAATAGATTGGAGATGAGGGCTAAATATCAGATCAGTGAAGTTTAGTCCGTCCCTGTCACTCTAGGTCCTTGTAGAGTAGTGAGAGAGTTGTAAATGGTGATGTGTAATTTTGTTTCCGTAATGATAGAAAATGTATATGATAATCATGTTGAATGTACATGGAAGTGTGAGAAACACAATGGATGTTTAGATATGTATCTTCAATGTTGAGATTAGATTAGAGTAATCAAGTTAAGTTTCCCTTGTAAAGTTATTTATGTGATTGAAGGTGAGTAAACAAAGAGTTTTTAAATCCAATGAAAAAAAGTTAAGGGTGCTTGTATTATGTTTACTCCTCAATGCATGCCCTAATCTCATGATTAGTGGTTATCGTGGGATGTGGGTGTAATAGCTTGGTATCTGATCTTAGGTTGAGTCTTCAGGGACATTAGGATAGACAGTCAGAGTTATAAGTGTGGCATATAGGAGGTAATGTGTCTATAGCTCTGAGAGGTCTGAGTATTTGGATACAATGGCCCAGTACTTGAATACTTAGGTTGACAAGTATCAAGCTACTATGTCTATTCTTCTCTGGATGCCCTGGCCAGGTATACAAAGGAGGATGGGATAGAGAGAGACCCTAGAAATATTAAGGTTAGAAGACCAGAAAGTAATGAAGGATAAGAGCACAAAGATAGAATATGATACAACTTTTATTTCATATTGTTGTTTTGATTGAAGATGAATAGAAATGCTCTTATGTATTTGAATTAATATATTTAGTTCATTGAATATATACAGTTCTTTTATATTGTAGTATACATGAAGTTACTTCATTTATTGTCTATATTCTTTGCATCAAGTAGATCAAAAATAATCTTTAAATGAGTTTTTCATAAGTAAATATTATTTCCACATGTTTGAGGTGAATAAAGTTTGTTAATCCTAAGTAGCTCTTGGCTTCAGGATTGCAACTTTGTCCTGGTCTGGCTGGCATGATGCATTACTTGGATTTAATGACTTCTATTAACAATACAATAAGAATAGATTCTAGACAAATTAAATTCATATTGAAATGAAAAATGTACATACACTAAGATGTTGAAATATAAGGGAAAGACTAGAATAACTAATAATCAATCGGACTGATATCAAAGATCCAACTTTGGGGTATCAAATAAGAAAACCATATATTGGGGATAAAAGAAGAAATAATACAGGTTCAAGGCACATATTAGTATATTACACATGAAATTAGGAAAAAAGAATGGACAAAGAGAACTTGATCATATAACTAATTGAGGCATTTTATTTGATTTGAAACAAATGGAAGTAAAGAAGAAATGAGTTAAGAATAATGGAAGACACACATGTGATTGAATAGAAAGAAATCAAAAGAAAAATGATACAAGGATTAGATTAAGTTTAATGATTAATATTACAAGAACTCTAAATATGAAATATGAGAAAGATATGAGAAAAGTTTGTAAGGGTTAAGATAGAAAGAATCACTTATGAGAAATTGATCGTAGAATCGAGTAAAAAGCATTTATGTACTCCAAAATAAAGGGAAAATAGGAGAAAAGAGTTATATATACAATAAGTGGATATAGGTGTAGATTCTTCAGAAGAATTGAATTGAAGAAAACTAGATGAGCATGTAAATTATAAGACTATGATAGGAAACTCAGATGAAACAAAAGGGTGTGATAGAATTATGGGTTTGATTAAGGAAGGAGGGTTACATGATATAATCAAGAGCATGGAATAACACTTTTAAATGCATTCAATCTTACTAACTTTTGATTCAAAGTTTATCTAGAGTAGCAATGTAGTTTTCCTCAAGTGTACTCAATAAGTCCTTGTAATGAAATGCAACTAGTTTTCAAAGGAAGAACAAAAGTGTAGCTAAACAAATGAACAAGTTATATAATGGTAAATTATACTCGGAATAGAAAAGCTTGATCGAAAGAGAAAACTATGGTTGACCCCTACATGAGCCTTTGATTTTAAATGAAAGACATGTCATGTATTTTATGAGATGAAACTAGTAGGGAGAATATTAATTTGGAATTTCAAATCACATTAGTAAAAGGATAATAAGAAATATATGTCATGAAGCACATAAACATACACATGAATGAGTAACGTGATCATAAGAGATAAGTAGAGGTTAAAGATGAAAGGTTGAAGAGTATCATATGGTAAGAAGATTATGGAAAATAAAGAAAGTTTTGAAACATGAGGGGGTAATATAGATTATAAAAGAGATAGGTTGTGAGATCAAAAGGTGCTAATTAGTCAAGTATCCTTGTTGATAACTAATTAAACCTAGATACGAGAAATGTGTTAAGTGAATGCTTGAATATAAGAATTCCAAATATCAAAATCATCTTCTCTTTTATATCTTCCTTAATAAGAACAATGTGGGAATGAAGTGATAAGAAAATGAATTGTATATGATGCATAACCACCATGGTAGAGACATCTATCAAATGTATAGACCCCACATGAACAAATACCATAGTACATACTATGTTTGGATGTAGGTTGCTTGTTGGGGTGTTTGAGGGTTGTTTACGCCTGAGAATGGGTGCATAGACTGCCCAACTTGTAGTTACATATTCAGGAACTCCTTCTCTTTGATTAGTAGAATCCTACGAGCTTCGTTTTGTTTTCTTTTCTTTGTTTAATTTTATTTCGTGACATTTTTCTAGACTAGTTCTAGTTTCATACTTTTATCAACTATCAGATTGGCTTAACTGACTTAAGAGTGAGATCTTAAGCATCCTAAACGTCCCCGCGTCAATGTGTTTGACCCCATAATACACTTGTGGGGGTCCTTGAAGGTTTTGGGTTATAACTTTAAAGTTCGATCCTTCTGAGTATGCCTCCTTTTGGACGTGCGATTTAGTCCTATCAACTTTTGGCGACGTTGCCAGGGAGGTGGTTTTCCACATTTACATGCCTAAAAGATTTTGTTCTGTCATCCATAAGCCTTTACATATATGATGTAACATACTGACTTTCAGGGTCCTTTATGCAATTTACCCACTTTTGTACTTTTCTTTGCCTTCTAGTCCTTTTGGACTCTTCTAATAAATTTCCCATCCTTTCGAGCCTTCTTGGGCCTCAATGTTGAATTTGAGCCTTTCTGGAGGTGTAATTCACTAATTACCTACATTTATGTTTATGTAGGGGTTTTTGCACAAATAACCCATCTAATGAGATAAGTGAGGTCTAATCATGCAATTCTACCAATAATGAGATAATATGAGTGGATTATGTTATTTGGAGCTTTTATATCCCTATTAGATAAGATATGAGTAATTTAATGTATTTGAGTGTATTTAACCCAATTATTTTCTCTCTCCTCCAAATAGGGAAATAATGCACTAATAAGAGTATTATATGTTGAGATATGACTCATAATGTTTATATGTGACTAATATCTCTAGATATACCTATTATGTCATTAAAAGCTATTCTTTATATTAATTGCTCTTTTTATGCTTTATTATATGCTTTAATAGTCTATAAATTAATTAGGGCCCTAACCATGTGATTTTCGAGAAACTAATGGAATAGCATCGTTCTAGGTGTTGTAATCAACCCATGGTTAAAATTTGAGGTCATTTGGACTTTATTTGACCCTTCAAATGGATTTTTCAAATTCCCATAAGGTTTAACTATGGAATACCAATCGAATTTCATTTATGTCATTTGATATCCTAGTCACATGCCCCAGACCACCGTCCGATCCCGATCCAACAGTAGTTGCATCATCTTCTACCTCCAGCCCCTTCATGTACAGTGAACTTGACCCCCTCGACTTCGTTCTCCCTCGTTTCTCGATCATTTTGCGAGATTTCTTCGCCAACGGGTACGCCGCAATGCATCGTTTCATTTAAGCCATTACATGCATGCTCTCGTCCACCATAGCCGAAACACCTAGAGGCGCCATCCATGGATGCTCCCCTTCCATAACATTTTGACTCTTCGTACCTCCGCACCTATATATATCACCATCCACAACTCCTCTGGCCTCCGTGCGAGCTTCCTCAAGTGCTAATTTTGCCTGAAATGTTCACATTTTGCCACCGATACATCTAGCTGCTCCCTAAATTATGGCCCTTTTCCTTGCTGCTCGGTGATACAAGCACCCCAATAAATCATACATGTGAGTTCCTCTCGTCTTGAGCTTCGTTTCGAGTACCTGTACGTCCATTTTGGTTAAGAAACGTGGAAACGCCCAAAGTGGTCGAGCATCTTCTCCACAGCCATGGCGCCTGGGAGAGGAAGAAGATGACTGACCAATTTTACGCTTTTACCCTCACGCGTCTTGCCTTCGCATTTTAATTCCAAGGGCAATTTGGTATTTTTGCCATTTTGTTTCTCGCAAGCCTTTTTAGCCTACATGTATTTTTCTTGCTCTCTGATTGGTCTAGAGCAAATAAATCATAGAAAATCGATATGTTATCGAAAAAAATCGAGTAAATACTCGTTGGAAAGAATTTTTCATGTAGAATCTGATTTTGTGGTTTTTAAGACCTGATACCAAATGATTTTTTGAAGTTTATCTTGAATTCCATTTTGAGTATGTTAAATGTTCTAAAAATCATAATTAATTTATTTCAACTCCAAATTGAGAAATAAAATATGTTTTCTTAATCAGTGAAACCTAAGTGAGCTTTTGGTCTTAGTTTTGAGTCCTAAATCAGTGGTTTTCGAATAAGGTCTAAAATGGGTATTTCCTTTATATTTTATGCTTAATAAATGCTAATTTATGTGAAATGTTTATAACTAGGGTTAATGGATGTTGATACAATCTAATCAGTGATAATGATGGATGTGAATCTTCAATGAGGTATGTGAATCCTATTTATGAATATGCTATTGAAAGATTGTGCAAATAACCGTACTCTTCAGTTGGGCTTTTATCCATACCCCAAGTTCCTAATGAGGCAATTTCTAGCCTTGATATCTCTCTAGTGCCTTATTTGGCTCATTACTTATTCGATTCCTCTATTGCCTATGTTGGCTTATTTACTTGACATGCTTAGATCTTGAGTTGCCAATGTTGGCTTACTTATTTGGGTTACTTGTTGGGTTATATTCCCATTTGCTATGATGCAACTTTACTTATATTTTCACTATTTCCAAGTGAACTATTTAGCATGATTTATTATTATTGGCCAAATGACAATGTAGTGTACAAGAGTATAAACCACCCATAGTGGGCATGAGCCCAGGGGAACATTAAAATTATCCCCATATTATATATATTTGGAGGTTAAGGGATGTTAAAATTCCCCCTCTCCTCTAGGTGTTGGTCCGGTAGGTGCCTCACCCTGCATTGGTATGATTTTGTGTCATAATATCATTCATGCTATGTGATTATTGTTGTTGTTGAGTTATGGCAGTTCTTCTATATCTTATTTGATTATTTGTCTCATTCTCTTCAAATATTTTTGTTTAATGAATCATTTTATTTATGTGATGTTGCACTTTATAAATTGTCCTTATTCCTCTTAATTAACACATACTTTTATCTCTCTCTTGCTGGGTGATCCCAACCACCCAGGTATAGGATCAGAGTGCGCAGTTGAAGCTTGGTGTACCAGCCTACGGCTAGGATTATGGAGTTCAACCTTGTATCTTGGACATAGTTGCCTATATATTAAGTTGTTTTGTTTGGAGACAAGTTGATTTGGTTTTAGTCTTCCTCTACCTAGATCCAGTTGTTGTGTATAAAGCAGTACACCCTTTTGGGAAATTTGTAAAGTACTCTTTATACATTTTGAATATAGTCAAAGTTTTAACTTCCGCTGCCACACATTGGTGTTTTTGTTTGCCATAAGTTTTTTTTAGTAGAGACTATGTCTTTACATATGCATAGTTTTATTTTTATATTACACATACTTGTTCATATATACTAAATAGCTTTCCTTTTTCTTATACTTTTTCAGTCATGGATGTTGCCTCTGCAAGACAAGCTATGTTGTCCACCTGTCCTCCCAATTTTTTTGTGTAGTTTTGACTGCTGGAAAATAATTGAAAGTCATGCTCTACACCTAGTCGAGCTATACTCCCCTCCACTGTCATCGTACCTAGACGTGTCAACAAAGGATATGGACTATGATCCCTTGACTTCTGTGTTATCATGGGATCATGAATTGATTAGAGAAATGGAGCTAGCTGGAGAAAGTGTTAATGCACTCACCCCCTCCTTAGCTCCTCATCTCCAAGAACAAGTCAATCCACTTCAGAAGCTACTAGATAAATAGGACTATTAGCTCCAAGTATCCACTAATATTGTAGAGTGTAATAGATGTATACTTTAGACTATGGAACAAGGATTCGTCCAAGTGCATCAGTTTGATATAACGGGTTTCCAACAGAAGTACATGGCGGAATTGACGGATCTTGAAAGCATTGTTGCTCAAGTCCAACAACTTCATGATAAGGATGTTGTACAAGGTAGGAGGCTTCAAGAGCTCATAGATTTGGTTACCATCCAATTGCAAATGCCATCACACAACCATGAAGATTACAGTCATCAGAGCCATTCCATTGGGTCTGAAATGGAGTTTGCCTCACCATCC
Organism: Alisma plantago-aquatica; assembly: GCA_963693085.1. Lineage (NCBI taxonomy): Eukaryota > Viridiplantae > Streptophyta > Magnoliopsida > Alismatales > Alismataceae > Alisma > Alisma plantago-aquatica. Next base: position 1,069,234,592 of record OY856413.1, on the reverse strand, counting down.
TATTCAGACCATCAACTAGATTCACTAGGATATTTTTGTGAAGACCAACCCACCTGGGGAAGCCCTTCATTTTGTCCAAATGATTCAGTTGATCAATAAATGGAATATAAAATCCACACACATGAATGGTTCTATGATGATGATGATCAGGGCAGTCAAACAACCTCACAACAGGAGGGTTAGTTTAAAGAACCAGAATCAGACGTTGATGCAGACCAAAGTGATATCTCTCATATTGAGAATTGTCACTTCGCTTTGAGAAGTATGCCAATCATGGTTTGGAATAATTGGTTCAATGAGGAAGACAACGATAGTTGTTCAAATTGGAGCAGTGAGTAAAATGATGACTACAAACTGGAGCAGCACGAGCCAACAATATCCACAACCCCTTTTTAAGTAAAAGTTGACATTAAAGGAGTAGGATGGACAATCCACTATAGCATGGTTATTGAGCATGGGGATACCCCAGATCCCATTGAATGTGACAAGAGTGGGGTGGTAGAACCACATACAAATTCACCTAGGGGTACTTATTGGTTAGAAGATGATTGAATAACTCAGACTGTACATGAAAGTTTATCCGAGCATCAAACCTCAAGTTCAGAGGTGGTGAGAGAAGAGAGGGGTACTCTAGAATACTTTTAGCCTCTCCCCTTCATCTCATCATGTGTCAGAATCCTAGGGTCTTCCTATTTAGATTCATATCTTGGAAGGCACATTGAGTATGATTTGCCAAAGAATTCATTTCAGTGCAGTTCAAGAAATTTTCAGCACAAGGATGAATTCACTGAGTCATCAGATTTCATTCCACTTCTTCACACTCGAATCCACCTAGATCTCCATCTATTTTAATCCTATGTGGTAGACCCCATCGACATGACATAGGTAATGTGGATCCCAAAACTACGGATTTGGAATCCATGTGTAGGAGTTGTAGGGCAGCCACCCCCTATTACCTACACAATATTTTAATTTTTTGCATTATAAAGTCATTTCAAGTTCAATCTTTCCTCTAACTATTTAATTTTAGTTTCCTCCAGTCCACATCATCTAGATTTCTTTTATTCATTATTGCATGTATTCCCTCCTTTTCACCCTAACAGCTGATATTGGTCTATCTTTTTGAAAAAGAAGTAAATTGGTACATATTTCTTTTCTCTTGCAGTGTTCGATTCATACGTTGTTTTCATCACCTTCCACCCTCATTTTTTGCTTAAATCTGGATTCTCTAAGATCTGAGCTTGCCTAGGCCAACCTTGGTATGGTCATGCCAGGACGACATGGTTGGGTTCACCTGTGTTTTTGTTCAGATCTCCCTCCTGTCTGTCAATAGTCAAAAGTGGATCATTTTTTGAATTTTCCCTCTCAGTGCGACCATGTCAGATGTTGGCTACCCGACAGGCCGCTTTTCATAGGCGGTCTTTGGTCAGATGGTCAAAAATCGGTCAAACTGACAATATTATCGGCTTAACTGACTGACGTGTCAGATTGTCTATGACTTTTCTACCTTTCTGACCGACTATTACCCTTTGACTGGCTTTTCACACTTTTCACCGCATTTTTTGCCTTTGGGCTATCTTTCCTTCCACCTCAGCATGATTGTGCCTAGCCTAGCACAGTCGGGCTGAGGGTGGTCATACATACCATGTCCAATAAATATACATGGGCAGAGTCTTTCATTCCCACACCAACTTTCTGACTTTTCCCCTCGCCCTAGCGACACCCTAGTGTGCCGCTGCTATTTTCCCTTACTTCTTCCACCTTCTAGCAGGTCAGAAATGACCAAAGCAACAGCCACAATGCCACCCATGCCGCCACCCTATACTCACTTTTCGCTGCCTCTAGCTGCAACCCAAAGTAGCAGCCACCGCCACCAAGGCAGCAGGAGGTCATTCCGCCCACAGCGTAGCAGCGCCACGCCTACGATATTGCATGCCTCATTGCCACCCTCACGCTTCCTTCCCCCTCTATCAGTCAGCTGGCCAAAACAACAGCCACAGCTATAACCAGTCATTAAATAGCATCACCATCATCCTTCTGTCACTATAGCTGCTTCACCACCACCCCAGATGTTTTCTCCTCCTCACGCACACGACCGTGCCAAAGCTCGGCACGATCGTGCGCAGTGTTGGCAGAAATAGAACACTACCAAATCATCGTCTTCTCTGTAGATCGGCACCCATAGCAGCAGCAATCGTTGAGGTCATTGCAACCACCCTGCGTAGCTACTATCTTTACCCTCAATGTATACCTGTTCGCCACCTCTATCAGCCACAGACTCCCCACCAGCACGACCGTGCCCTCGTATGCATGACCGGGTTGATAGTCAGCGGGATACAACTCTACATCTTCACTTCAGTAACTGCCTCCCCCGCCCACCCATGCCGCCATAGGCACAACCATGCCAGGCTGCAGACAAGAACAACTAATGATTCTCCTAACCCCCACCTTCCCTTTGCACGACCGGGATTAGCTCTGCTCGAACGTGCCCAGAAGGAACAACCCAAAATCATCATTGCAAGAGAACCATGGACGCAATGAGAAATAGTTTCAAGAAGCTCAAGAAGATAGTGTCGTGAAAGAAAGGGGAAGGAAGCTCCTCGTCATCAGTAGGGTATGATAGCCGATATCTACCTCGCTCCATGCAAACCACGAGCTTGGTGTACAAAGATGAGACAATGCACTCCATTTCAGCAAGGTTTGGGTCGCACAAGACCGATTCAGAATATCTTCGTGTGTCCGCCACTCTGATGGAAACTTACAGTGGTGATTCATTAGAGGAAGTCTCAAGTGAGAGATGGTCTAGAGCACACCACGATACTGAGCTCCATACTTTGATAGACCATCAGGAGGGCCCTTCGGTAGCAGTGATGCATCGCGCTTAATCTGTAGGGGATCATCGTTGAGAGTCAGCAGAATGGTCGACGTCTTTACGCCGGTCAACTTCATTGCATGATTCAATCCAGGGGAGCAGACACCACCCTACTCCTGAAGGTGTTAACAAAAACTCCCTCCCCTCTCCCATGTTTAGAAATATGAAGCAAAAGTAGCAGTTTGAAGCCTTAATTAAAGACAAGCACAGATTGGTGGGCCCATAATATGCCGACACTGCCACACATCAAGCTTGGGATACAAGTACAAGTCGACAGATATCTTGTAGTTGTTGGCCTAGACGTCCTTTCTTACATGCGGTGCGATGCTTATCATAGACTTACCTATGAGTTCTATGCTACGCTCAAGACCCCAAAGGACCACCAACACAATGTCATGCATTTTCGCCTATTAAACTAGAGCCGTCATGTCACTAAAGTTCACCTCAATATTTGGTTGTCACGTTCTATTGAGGACTACGCCGAGATGTCTAGGGGATGGCTGGAGATAGGGGACAATGATTTTGACCCTCCTTAGGCATGTAAAATGCTTACAAGGGAAGATAGATATGTCACTAGAGCCGCCAAAGCTTTGCACATCCACAACCTGACACTTCATTATCTGCACCCGGTGATTGTGAATTTTGTCCTGGAGAAGCAGGATAGTCAAGGGGCACTCAGTTCAGTGAACCTCTACATTTTGTGGTGTGCAGCAATAGGAAGAAAAGTGAATGTGGGGAACTTCATCATCCACCACTTTCACAACTCTTTCAAGAAGTAAGTCCAGTTCATGCCAATGGCAGGCATTATCACTTTCATGGTGTGCCATCTTGGGATTGGGGATGGATATTTGGCACTTATGTAGGAAAAGGCAGAGTGGTCTAAGTTGGACTTGGATCAATTAATTCGCTCAGGGGTGATCAAACAGTGCAACGCAGGATATCTTTATATCTTTGGTCACAACAAGCATAGGGTACTACTGTAAGCAATTTTAGAGTTCACCTATTAGACGGTAGTCGTGGACGTCTCTCTACTAGATGCTCAAGGCAACATTTGTGAAGCAGGAGGGACTACAGGAGCATCTTCTTTAGCACCACCAGTTCCAGAAACTCAGGAGACTGAGCAACAAACAGGGGCAACCTTCCATGACATCCCATATCAGGGAAGGCCATACATAGAGATGCCTTCAACAGATTACCAACAGTCTCCTTGGCAGGAACAATATGCCCCAAATCTCAACTTGGGGCACCTATATGAGTTCATGACTGATTTCAGGGCCAACTCCAATAGATAGTTCGATGCTCTGGAGCAAGATGTGCAGTAACTCAAACAGAGGTTCGACATAGTCTTCCCTCCACCATCTCCTCTGACTTTTTAACAACCAGTCCAGTAGCCCTTCCATTTGTTCTACCAGTCGACCTAGGACTTTGGATAGTCATTTCAGTTTTAACAAGGAATGCACTAGGACTATGAGAACCCACCAGGTGGCATCGATGATATGAAACAGTATATAAACAGTGACTATCAGTAGTAGCTACTTTCCACACCATCGAGAGCTTGAGATTTTCTCGAGGATGAGCAAAAAATTTAAGCTTGGGGTGGCAGGGTGTACCACTTTCTATCTTCTGCCTTTCCCTTTTAGTTCTTTCCTTTCATGCATGCATGTTTATCTTCTATGTTCCTTTCATTTAGCATAAATTTTCAACTTTGTAAGACTTTGTTTTGTAATTTGTATCTTTGAAATTAAGGTTGTGCAATGCAAATCTTAGAGCTAAATGCTTATCTTTATGCCTAAATGCATAATTTTCATCTTAAACTTCTTGATCTTTTTCTTGACTTGCTCATTGACTCTTTCCTTAAGTTTGGTAATAAATCTAAGGTTATGTGCCTTTTTCATAGCTTAAAGCTTTATTCCCTTGATCTATGTTATGAATGACAAATCCAAGATATAGGATCGCTGGAAAGAGATAGAGCATGATCAAAGACTCCTGCGATCTCACAAACTTGCCTCTATTCTAAGGATCCTTGAATCATAATTACTTCTTTTCACACGTGTCAAGTGGATCATGATGAGTTTTGAGCTTTAATCAGGTTGAAGTATTTTTCTTGTTGGACTACGTGCCCTTTCACCCTAGATTGAGTCAAAAAGATGAAAAATTAAAAATTTACAAAAGAGGCTTGGACGCCCACAAAATTCCAAAAATATCAAAATAGTTCTCACCCAAGCCTATAAAATAGAATGCAGAGAATAAAAACCTAAGTGTGAATAAATGAGTGTTGTTTCCTCTTTTAGGAGAGTTGAGGATGGTGCCCAGTCGATGTATGAATGCACTCATGAACATGGGTATGTCGTGTCTGGTAGTTCCACCCTAAGGCTCATTAGAGAGTCATTAGGAACCCCTAGGAGACCTATGAGATCATCCCAGTAGCAGGGTTGGTTCGAGCGCAATACGAGGAGTTTGTCTCACTAATTTGGGCCAACTGGCTCGGCCTACAGGGACTGTTGCTTGTTACATGGACCAACCTGATGCAGGTCGGGATCCTCAGAAGTCATTAGAGTCTTCTTCTTTCTATTGCTTCTTAGGACCTGAATAAGTGGGAGGTGTGTAGTTCGTTATTGGTCTATATGAATACATGATGATGGCTCATTGTTCATCATCTGTGTGACCACCTATGTAACAATGCTTTTATGTTGTATAATTATGATTCAAACCCTCATGAGTGTTAACAAGTTGCAGTGAATTCACTTAATCTTGCATGGACACTCTTTGATCTTACTTTAGCAGGATTGTGCTCGATTCATGGGGGTTTGCTCTGAAACAACATGGGTCAAGAGAATTGATGTTTTAAATTATTTTTCTCAACCTTAGCATTTATCACCAAGCTTAATTTGGATTTTTTTTGTTTTTTGAGCACAGTATTGCTTGAGGACAAGCAAAGGTTTAAGCTTGGAGTGGTTGATAACACCCAAATTTAGACATTTATGTTAAGCATTTATTTATGGTTTTGTGTCATTATAGCCTTAATATGCTCGAAATAACTCTAGATACTTATCTTTTCATAATTTATATATCTTTTAGAGATAAAGTCGTTCAACTAGACAATTTTGGGACATGTAGGCACCGAACCTGAAAATACGTCTATTCTCCAAGATTTCTCCCCAACACGTAGTTTTTGTAGCAAGTAGGCTTCCATTTGTCATGACCGTGACACCTGACATGACCGAGATGCCTGGCACGACCATGCCGAGGACAAGGGTCAACTACACCTGCCTTAACTGCGACACATGTCTCGCCTGTAGCACCTGTCACGATCGCGACACCAGTTTTTCCCCTGACACCTGCCTATACCCATTGCGATCACTACATCCACCACAACCGAGACACCTGACACAGTTGCGCCCAGCCTGGTATGGTTGGACCGAGGATAAGGGACAACATCTCCCTCGACGGCGACGTCTGCCTTGACCGTGACGTCTACCCCGACCACTACTAACATCGCGACTGTGACATCTGTTCAACCGCGACCACTGGCACGACTGTGCCCACCCTGGCACGGTCGAACCGAGACCAGGGTAGCGACTGAGGTTGGTGTCATGACCATCTTTCGCCTTCACTTATAAATACTCACCCCTCGCGATCTGGAGGGGGGTTCAGAGATTTTTCTAGTTACACATTGTGATTATGTACATTCTTGGTTCCTAGAGCCCCGTGGGAGAGTTCCAAGGTCTGAAAGGGTTGAAGTTCTCATCCTACATCCATTCCTCTAGTTTGCTTCCATCTACCATCATTTTTCACCACCATTCACTCATATCCTACCATTCCCAGCCATCTTCTACCTCCATACACCCACCAAGTTGTTGTTTGGGGCGGAATCAAAGAGAAAGGAGGCCAAGGAGTCCAGAAGACCAAGGAGATGACCCAAACCTGAGATCTGGCCTATACGGAGGCTAAGGAGCAAGATCCACCTCTCCTCTATGGGCTAAATCTCTTCTTCTCCTTTATTTTATTGTTCTACTTTGTTTTTGTACAAATGATGATCTTCCATCTTTGTTCGGTGCCAACTATGCTTATCCATGTCTAGTTGAGCTCCTTCTTGGCTATGTAGCCCATTTTGGGCATGTTTATGTACTTTTACCTTAAGCAAGTAGTTTTATTCCAGATCTAGTACACTTTCTGTTCTATCTTCTCTTTCTGGCTGTGATTGCTAGTTTGGTTTATCTCTTTCTTGCTTAAACTTCTATTTCTACCTATATCGATAGATTTGTTGTAGAAATAGATAAGAAAAGGTAGTTTGGATCAGAATCTGAAAGGAGGACGGTTCAAGGTGATCTATGCAGAACTGTAGACCTCGGCACAGACGGGCCCAACTGAGTACGGTCGGGCCCAGTACCAGGTTCTACCCGAATCACACATGTTCCTAGCATCTCATAATATTCTAGACCTAAGAGGGTATCTAGGGTGTTGATTTGTCATACTCAAGAGAGGTTTCATATCATTGATGGGTTTTAGTCATGCTTCGTGAAAGCGAGTGGGATGACCCCACAGGAATAGATACCACTGTACATACTATGTTTGGATGTAGGTTGCTTGCTGGGGTGTTTGAGGATTGTTTACACCCGAGAACAGGTACATAGACTGTCCAACTTGTGGTTACATAGCCATGAACTCCTTCTCGTTGATTAGTAGAATCATATGGGCTCTGTTTTATTTTCTTTACTTTGTTTTGTTTTATTTCGTGACGTTTTGCTAGACTAGTTCTAGTTCCATACTTTTATCAACTATCAGATAGGCTTAACTGACTTAAGAGTGAGATCTTAAGCATCCTAAACGTCCCCGTGTCCTTGTGTTCAACCCCGTATATCTACTTCGACCTCGTAATAAATTCGTGGGGGTCCTTGAAGGTTTTGGGTTATAACTTTAAAGTTCAATCCTTCTGAGTTCGCTCCTTTCGAATGTGTGATTTAGGCCTATCAATTACTTATGAGAAATGGATTGTAAAATTGAGTAAAATTCATTTATGTACTCCAAAACAAAGGGAAAATAGGAGAAAAGAGTTAGATATACAATAAGTAGATAGAGGTGTAGAGTCTTCAGAAGAATTAAATTGAAGAGAACTAGATGAGCATGTAAATTACAAGACTTGATAGGAAACTCAGATGTAACAAAAGGGGAGTGACGGAATGATGGGTTTGATTAAGGAAGGAGGGTTACATGATATAATTTAGAGTAAGGAATATGTACTTCAATTAAGACTTTTAAATGCATTCAACCTTACTACCTTTTGATTTGAAGTTTCTCTAGAATAACAACCTAGTTTCTCTCAAATGTTCTCAGTAAGTCCTTGTGATAAATTGTAACTAGTTTTAAGGAAGAACAGAAGTGTAGCTAAACAAGTGAGCAAGTCATAGAAAGGTATGTTATATTCAGAACAGAAAAGCTTGATTGAAATAGAAAACTACGGTTGACCCCTACATGAGCCTTTGATTTTAAATGTAAGACATGTCATGTATTAAACATGAGATGAAACTAGTAAGGAGAATAATAATTTAGAATTTCAACTTCACGTTAGTAAAATGATAATAAGAAATATATGTGTCATGAAACACATAATCATACACATGAATGAGCAACATGACCATAAGAGATAAGTAAAAGTTAAAGATGATGAGTAGCATATGGTAATAGGATTATGGAACATAAAGAAGTGTTTGGAACATGAGGGAGTAATATAGATTACAACAGAGAGAGGTTGTGAGATCATTAAAGTGTTAATTATTTAAGAATCCTTGTTGATAACAAATTAAACCTAGATACGAGAAATGTATTAAGTAGATGCTTGAATATAATAATTTTAAATCTCAAAATCGTCTTCTCTTTTATATCTTCCTTAATGAGAATAATGGGAATTAAGTGATAAAAAACGAATTTTGTATATGATGCATAACCACCATGGTAGAGACATTTATCGAATGTATTAATAACACATAATATGATGATAAATCCTAGTAGTATAAATTAAGAAAGTAATCATTCTGAATGGTCAAGTAAGAGAAAAGAAATTCAAGTGGTAAAGACGAGGAAGACTTTAGTAAACCTCAAGAGAGCTAAAACTTGCATATCAAAATACGGGACTAAAAATCATGTCACAAAACATCATGCTAAAACCCTATAATGTTTAGTGTTGTAGTAGCTCAAGGGATGTCACTAGTGATTTGACCTTAAGAACAGACATCTCTACAAAATAAAATATTGAGATTAGCAATAAGAGAAGAAAATAGAAGTGATGGTAATCTAGAGTTTAAAGGTAGAAAATGAGAAAGAGAGATAAACAACATGGAAATTACTATGAATAAAGGATAAGAAATAGATTTGAAATGTAAGAAGTGTAATATGAATAGAAAAGTACAACGTGAGGAAAGTGTGATAAGAAACAAATTCCTACAATGATAGCAAGAATGATGAATAATTCATTCTTAACTCGAATATTTTAATGATTTAGAGATGTTTAATATATATGATGAAAAATAGAAGTATAAGTAAGAAGAAGCAAGTAGTAATGAATAGAAAAAGAAATCAAAGAAAATAGATGGCTTTCAGTAATATGTGAATTTATTTTTATGAAGTATAATTTGTTGAAGGTATATCAAGGGATGTAAATTCATTTTATGTATGATTTCAGTTGTACATGTGTGAGCGACATATATATATTGAAAAGGGTGATATGACTTGTCATTCATATTGGTAATCCAACTCAGTGTTGTACAATTGTTGTTGAATTGAGTCTTATATCTTATGAGTGCTTTGCTATCTGACGAGCACAATATTAAACTTCAAAATGATAGAGTGAACTCTGTTCAATTACTATGATGTGATAAAGAACAATAGTACAAATTGAACTGTATAAATTGAGATAGTTAGATCATATTTCCAATGATGTGGTGACATCTCAAGAGAGTATGATATGATTGAAAATGGTTGATTTATCTTTCGCTTTCCTATTATTTATTGTGGTGTAGACAATTCTTTTGTTGTCATTGAGAGGATTTGTTTTAAATTCGTTGTGGTTAAAAGAGTAAACAAAGAACTCAAGGTTGAACAATATTCAAATGTGAAATACAAGTTTATAATGATATATAAGATTTAAGAAATCTAAAAGAAATCTTGAATGTACTTCTCTTGTGTATTTATATTTCTGGGATGAAACCTTTTTAGGGGGGGAAGAATTGTTGCAACCAAATATGAGCTTAATTGGTAAACTAGGGTTTACCTGGATGATTACATGCTTAATTAGATTGAACATCATTTGAACATGATCAATGATGGTATCTTAATTATGATTTTTCAAATATAAGAAGGAACTCTAATCATGATTTTAGTTTGAAGGATTGGGGTTTGATAAGTGTAAATCTACATCTCCAAAAATTAGGATTTTGATAGTACATGAATATGGAACTTGATCGGGATAGTAGTATGGTAGCTGATTTTTCATATTTTCTATATAACTTTGATTTATTTGAAATTTGTATATGATATGTATAAATCAAGCATACATATTATCACAAAATTTAAGAAAATTTATATTTTCTTTGAATGTGGTGCTCGGTCAAACTATACTTCGACTGACCATGCTCTAGACTATTGTTTAGCAGCATTGTATTTCATTTTTATTTATTTATTTGTAACCTTCATTGGTTTGAAATTTTTATAGGAGATCTATAATTACATGCAAGACACCATTATAAATTTTCATAATTTTTGGAGGAATTTTGATCTCTAAAGTAAACAATTTACAATAACATATTAATGACAGAAAAGTTTATTGAAATATAAGAAAGTATAAGTAGGGTCAAATTGCAATTGACCCAATTACCTCAATTACTCTGTATGAGTAAAGTAGAACCCAAGTAGCTCCATATTTTATGATACATTCTACAGAAATAAAATTCTAGAGATAGAGGAGAGATAGGAATTTGAGAGGAGAAAGTGGTGGAGATGTTGACCTAGGGTTTAGGAATTTGAGAGGAGAAAGTGGTGGAGATGTTGACCTAGGGTTTCACTATCCGAGATATGATGAAATCAACTAAGTTTAGCTTCATTGCATAGCCTTTCATGGTGACTCTCACATATCAATATTATGTCCCTCCTCTTATTTGATTCGAAATGATATCAAATCTTCCCTTTTTCTCACTCTCTCTCCATAAACCTCCATTCCTAGGGTTTCTAAATTGAAAGGAAGAAGAAAGTGGTAATTTGCTAGGGTTTTGGTATGAGTTCATGAATTTCAGATGTGGGCTGCATTTTTTAAAAAGGTTTTCACACCTTAAGGTGAGCACAACATTGTGTTAAATCATCAATAATCTTCAATTCTTTTGTATGTGACTACAAACCCTAAATTTGTCATTCAGTTTAAGTTTATGAATGATGAATTAGAAATGGATTTTATTTCTATTGTCATAATTTTTTATGTTAAAATAACATTAGTAATGGATACAAATCATCTAAAATAGAATTCCCAAAGTTATTGCAGTAGTTAATATAATCAACCGAAATCTAGGATTTTCAGTTATACCTCCAAATTGCTATCTAAATGAATAAAGAACTTTGCCTATTTGAAACTCCTTGATTATGAATGATTGTTTTATCTGAATGCTTAGTACATGTATTTCATATAACATCTAGGATTTCATGTGATGTTATCAGTATTTTCTTGATATCTAAGTAAAGAGGGTGAAGCCCTAGATGAATGGAAAGTTGGAAGTTTACATATAAACATCGTGAAATTATATTGATTTGATTCTTTTATTGTTATAAGTTCCTTTATTCAAGGTTATTCTTGATATTTCAGTGTCTAGATTACAAACCCTAGTTCAGGTTCATTCTATGGTTTCCATATATATGTTGTTTGTATGTGAGTTATTGAAAGTAGTCATTTATTAGTGTATGCATAAAGTTCTTATGTGAGTTGTGTGATATGTAAATGAGATGAATGAAACCCTAAGGACAGGGTATTCAGTGAATCAAGTGTTTTCAATTCAATGTTCTTCGTAGAGATGAGTGGTGTTGCATATTTGCTCAGTTTACAATATAGATTGTTGATACTTTATGAAAAGGAGTGCTTGTGAGGTTAAATTAAAAAATGTTTATGTGATGATTGAACAATGAATCTAAATAGTGAAATAGACTTTTAGATGCCATGAAAATTGTAGAATCCTTCACAGGAGGCATGTATTGTGAGGAGGAAATGTGCTTCATGATTGGATGTCTCACGTAGGTTGAGGTAAGTAGAAGCACACTGGTTGGGTGTGGGGGTCTAGGCCAGTGAGGGTGGACTCCTTAAATGTTTGGTATCCAACATCAACTGTGGATGCTGGTGTTACTTGTGTTACGAGTTGTGGTGATTAGTGAGCATCTTTGGTAGGTCCACTGGTGCACAACAAGCTTGAGGGATTTGACTCACCGCCTGAGTACCTAGGTTGAGAGGTGGAGTCTGAGATATCTGACTGGTCCCATTATCCACCGAGAGCCATATGTGGCGGGACCCACTGCAAACATGGTCTTACTCAAGAGATAGGTTTAGGAACCCGGGGATGCTTCTAAGCCTTGTATAGTGAGATTGTAGTTGGATGTGATGCTTTGACATGTTATGGCACACCTCATGTGGGTTTAGGGCATAATAATTTGAATGAGAGATTAATCAAGTGTGTGCAGTTATTCAATTATTCATTGTATGTTTCTAAATTAATAGTTTACTTGTGATTGTTTAAGAATTCTCAATTATTGATTTACTCTTTGTAGTCATCTAGAGTAACCTATCATACATATGTTTGTGAATGATTAGTCACTTTATAGCTTGATTCTGTTCTACTTAATACAAGTTGTTCGACAATATATCTGTAATTACATATGTGAGCAATTATGTAACACCCCAATTTCTGAAACATGCACAACTCTAATTGGAAGCATAGATCTCATTGGGATGTCACAAAAATGATTATCATTGCATAAAAATAAAGTTCATATATAAACCAACACAGGATAAAATAGTAGTTCTCATACTCAAGTCCTCAACATAACTCATACATGAACAAAACTAAACATGTTTACCCTTAAACAGCTTACACTTTCTCATAAAAATCACACTAAAACTAAAATACGTGTTTCATAAACATAAAGGAAAATTACTCTATGGATAGTTGGCACCCGACCAGGTAAGGTCTCTGATGTCCTTGAGCTTCTTCTTCTTCTTCTTCAATTGGTCCTTAGATGGCTTTATCCTTGACGTTGCTCCTTTCCTGCGGGCATCGTACCCCCAGCCATGCATCAAACAAATTGGTAAGTGGAATTGAACATATTATATCTTTAAAGAAAACATGTAAACTAAAAAATAAACTCTAAACATTAAACATTGAAAAAGAGACAATTGTTTTTAGATTATGTTTTTTATCTTGACCTATATAAGGATCCTTGGGTTTTGCACTGAAGTGTCTCTTCTCTTATGAACCAAAGTGCCTCTTGGGTTGCACCAGAGTGCCTCTTCTCTTATTCACCGAAGTGCCTCTTATTTTTTGCTCAGAGGAGCCTCTTGATGAGGATCTTATATAAGTTATCTTTTAACATTATCTTTCTCTTAAAACTCTTAAATTTCTCTTAAACATTATTCTTGACATTACTCTTAATGTTCATGAAATATGGTACAATATATCTATTGACAACAAAGCGTGACTTTCGATTTATCATAAATTCATTGACTTTAACAATTGAAATAATAAATAATACATTTATAGCATTCATTATACATTCATATATACAATCAATCAAATAATTATGTTCAAAGTGCATGGACCACCTACCTCTCTCTAGGAGAAGATTATAGTTGCTTCCTTAGGTTTTTGAAACCCTAATCTCATTCCTGGGGGTTAAAAACCCTAATTACCCTATTATTACAATTATCATTCATTAATAATTGTTATTTAACCTAATTTCCAGGGTTTTGGGGTTCTTGATTAAAATAGGGAAACAAAGTTGAATCAAGTTTTAAACTTAGTCCATCTTGTAGATCTCGAAAAACCCTTTCCTGCACATATTTTTGGGAAAATTTCTAACAAAGCATTAATTAGAAATGAATTTTATAAGCGTTGACCAATAGAAATTTGAGAAAAAGACATTGTACTCATACACTGCCCAACCCAGTGCCTGGCCCACACTGATGTGGATGAATCCTTGCTAGCCAATCTGAACTTGATTCCAGTTCTTCTCTGTGTACGTGAGAGACAGGATGGCGGGCAAAATCCCCAAAATACCCACAACATAGCCTGACAAGTTGGAATACGATTGGGGGCAAAATGGGGAAACAGTACAAACGATTCTTCTTCATGATGACGAACAACATTTGAAGCTCAACCAAAACTTGCGATCTATAGACCCTGATCAGGTTCCTGTTCGTTAGGAACCAAGGTGTTGGGTACCATCTACATCACCTACCGAACCCAATGAGCTGGAGTTCGCAAATAGCGGTGGACAGATGAAGTAACATGACCCCAGGCATGGAAGGTCTAAGCAAGCAGGTCGAAGCTAGAAAAGGAAGGAATCGTAAGGTAAAAATAACACTTTGGGCACGTCTAGCACATGCCAATAAAGGAAAACTATAGGAAAACAAGATCAAAAGGGGGTTCGGAGGTCAAACTTCTAATACAAGCTGAAACAACAGAAAAAGGAGGGGAAGTGGTACCTACATCTTGGGACTGAATCAGATGCTAGAAATGGTTCCTCGAGTCTTAGGAAAATGTGATACGGCGTCCCCGAAATCACGGCGGTACCTGGGCATCCTGGTCATTGCTACAAAACATCGGAGGAAGTAGAATCAAGCTGGAGTAGGGGTGGTAGTCCCGAGCGAGCGAGAGGGAAAAGGGGCAATGAAATTCGGTTTCCTAATGATCCTTAAACGATTTCGCTGGTTCGTTTATATAGGCAGTGGCCCTAAGGGGTTGGATTCCTATCCGCCATAGGAAACAAGGGAGGGATAAGGCTTCTTACCATATGAGGACTCCATATCATAAATCTCGTCATTCTTGGGATTGGGCGATCCAAGGAGTTTAGGAGATGGTGAATAAGCAATTACTTAGCACATAGGCTTAGTAGAGAGGAATAGAGAGCTTCATGGAGGACAGGTCACGGACATAGGGGTCCAGGCACAACGGGAAGCCGGGTGAGAGAGAAAATCTTGTGGGGTTCAAGAGTCCTAATCGGACTCTGCCTATGTCTGCGTGACACTCATTTAGACGTGGGACCAAAGTCCAGTCAGACCAGGATTTTAATTATAAATGAAATTTGTTCATATTTATATTATTTTCTTTCCCACACAAATAGGGATATCTATAAAGGTTGAAAAATTATCAAATTTGATGTCTCACTTAATCAGGTGGTGAGGAATCCAAAAATCTAGTTACTTTCCTCATTTGATAAACCATATTTCTGATATTTCTCTTTCTAGGATAAACATTTAATTGATCATATAGGATTACTTATAATGAATTTGGGGATAAAATTTAGGATAAATTATTAAATTATCAACATCAACTTATGGTAAAATTATGAGGCCATAAAAGAACGTTGATTGGGTAAATTTCATATTAAACCCTAAATGTCACTTATTTAATAGTTCGGGCTAAAATGATGATATTGAATTTCAATTTAGCGCAAAAGTTATCCAATTTATGTTATGTAACATATTTGGGAACTATTATCACATTAGTCTATATATTAAACATTAATTTTGGAACAAAAACAAATTAGGGTTTCAAATTAAGGTCATTTTATAAGGTTCAAAATTTTAGGGTGTTACAGATTAGGCTCACCCCTCTACTCACAATTTTTAGGGAAGCCATGTGGATATGAAGAATATGAATGCCAGAGTAGATCTACCACGAGGATTAAGTACCAAATTAGTGAAGTTCAATATCTCCATATTACTCTAGGTCCTTTTAGAGTAGTAAGAGAGTTGTAAATGATGATGTTTAACTTTGTTTCCTTAATAATAGAAAATATATATGATTATCATTTGCATGTACATCGGAGTGTGAGAAACACAATGAATGTTTAGATATGTATATTTATTGTTGAGATCATATTAGAGTAATCAAGTTAAGTTTTCCGTGTAGAGTTATTTTTGTGGTTGAATGTGATTAAACAAAGAGTTTTGAAATTGCAAGAAAAAAGGTAAAGGGTTATCTTGTATTATGTTTAATCCTCAACTTATGCCCTAATCTCATGATAAGTGGTTATCATGGGGTGTGGGTGTAAGATTTTTTGTGTGTGTGGAAAAACTAGAGATTAATTATTATCCATACTGCTCTCTAGTGCAGTCAAGACATAGTTCAAATGAACATGAATATCCTGGCATAGCCAAGGGGGCTTAACAGAATTGAAATTACTAGGACTAAATGTAGAAAGAGATTATTTTTCTACTGCATCTGCGACTTTATTCAGCTCCCAGGGGACATACAGTAAGGCAAATTGACAGTGTGCTTGGATGAGTTGAAATTTCCTCCAGTGGGACTGGAGCTTCGGGACAGGCGGCTTATCCCTGGTGAGTACTTTGATTGCTGTAATAGAGTTAGATAGGATGGTTGCATGTATTAAGCTCTTGTCCTGGCATAACTTGCTCGTGAGTAGTATAGAGTGGGACTCGGCCTCCAGTATAGAGGCTGCGAAGAAGGGGGAACCCATACCCTCCAAGCAGCGACCCGTGTTGTCAACAAGATGGACACCTACACTTGCCTACTTGGAGCAGCGGTTAAACGTCGCATCATCAAATTCAATGACAGAATGTGTTGTGAGTATTGTAGTTTCCTAGGTTGGTTGGTAGCTTGGATGAGGAGGGACCTTAAGAGGGAGGTGCTCAATTGAGAGGGTTCTCTCCTTTATGAAGCTGACATTGCGTTGAGTGTTGAATGGGCGGTTGCAGTTGATTCTGTCATTGCGCGCATGCCAAAGATGCCATACATCCATGATGGTTTGAATTGCAGCAAGATCCGAGGCATTCCTTGATAGGATGTTGGAGACCCATTCATCCTCGTCTTTGTTGAAGAAGTTGTATGACTTGCCCAGGCATGTCCACACATGTCTGCTGGCTTGACAGTCCCACAGGCAGTGTAGAATGGTTTTGGGAGCATTATTGCAAATCATGCAGGTAGTGTCGATGTCAATATGACGCCTTTGCTTTTCAACATTTGTCAGGAGGGCTCGGTGTTGAAGCAGCCAGGAAAAAGTCTTCAGGCATTCTGGGATATTGAGGCTCCAAATAGTGTCACAGTTGCTTGGAATAATGATGTTTTTCTCAGTTCTAATCTAGTTGTAGGCCGTAGACGTTGAGAAAAGTCTTGAGTCCTCGACAGGCCAAGCCCATGTGTCATCTACCTAGTCACTGTCAGGTGGCGGGATGGAATTGATTCTATCTCCAATACTATGGGAAGGAAATGATTTATGAAGGATTGATCCCATTCATAGTTGTCCAAGCACAGGGATTGGACAAGAAGGTCTTCAAGATCATTGGGGATACTCCAGGTGGGGTGGAGTTCTTTAATGGACTCACCTTGGATCCAGTTATCGGACCAGACATTGGTAGACTTGTCGGAGATGACCACCTTGTGACGACGTTATCAAGAACGGTCAGATTTTTTTGATAAAAGACCAGGCAGAGGAGCAAGGCTTCTTACTAATGACAGAGTTCCGCATATACTTTTCTTTCATAATACGGACCCAGGGGTGAGATGATTGCAGAGGAAGAACCAGGCGTTCTTGAGCATGAGAGCAATGTTTTGGTCGTGGGCATCTTTTATACCGAGACCACCCATGTGCTTAGGAGAGGTAATTTTCTTCCATGAGACTAGAGATAGCTTCTTTTGATCATGGCCGCCAGACCAGATGAAGTTCTTAACTTGTCTGTTGATCTCGTCACACAATCTCGGTGAAAGCCTCACAATTTGCATGGCATAGGCTGGGATAGCTTGCAGGGTTGATTTGGCAAGCGTGATGCGGCCAGCGAGGGAGAGGCTCCTTGCAGACCAACTGGTCATCCGTTCTTTGATAGTGTTGGTCAGCTACTTATGGGTTGCACGATTGACTTTGTGATGTAGGATGGGAACACCAAGGTAGCGGCCCATGTCATCCGTGTGATCAATTCCAATACGCCTATAGAAGGCACGCTGCTCAGCTCCACTTGTGTTCGCCGAGAAGAAACACCTAGACTTAGTCTGGGATATTTCTTGACCTGACGCTTCGGAGAAAGCTTATAAAATCTTCATAATGTTGTCGGCTTGGGCTGGACTCACTTCTGACATAAGCAAGATGTCATCAGCGAAGAGGACATGGGATAGAGGTGATCCATGTCTAGTAAGCCTGATAGGTTGCCATTGACCATCTGTAACCGCCTGGGTGATGCATTGCGACAGTCGCTCCATGCACAACACGAAGAGGTAGGGGCTCAATGGATCTCCTTGCCTCACCCCATGGGATGAGTGGAAGGGTTCCAGTGGCACTCCATCCCAAAGGATAGAAAACTACCCGAAGAGATAATACTCATGGTGAGCTTAATTGTTAATTCAGGAAGTCTGACCTTGGATAAGGTGTCTTCGATGAATGACCATTTCATTTTATAAAAGGCTTTTGACAAGTCTAATTTAATAGCAACCCATTGCTTCCGCCCTTTCTTCTACTTCATAGAGTGGATAACTTCCTGTATTAGGAAAATATTATCGCAAATTCTTTGATCTGGAATGAAGCTGGACTGTGTTTCCAAGATCCAAGCATTTAAATGAGGCTTGAGTCATTCCACAAGAATCTTAGAGATGAGTTTGAAACAACTATTGTTTAAGGAGATGGGACGGAGGTCCGAACATTGAAGAGGCTGGCGTATCTTAGGGATAAGCACCATGTAAGAGTTCACAATTCGGTGATCAATGTGTCCACTGTTGAAAGACTTTTGCACTGTGGATACAGTTGAGTCTTCGAGAGTGCGCCAATTAGATTGCAAGAACTCAGTATAGACATCGTTTGGCCTAGGAGCCTTCGATGGAGACATCATGAAGGTTGTGGCTTTAATCTCGTCTAGGCTTGGAGTGCATGTGATTAAGTTAAGGTCTTGCAAAGACAGTGCGGTGAAGTGGTCAGGAAACCTGGACGCAGCATCCGGGTTGACAACACTAGAGCTATCAGTCGTGATCCTGAGGAAGAAACTTCGAATCATTTTCTTGAGGGCTGTCGGATCGTCCACCCAGGCACCAGATCCGTCTTGCAGATGACTAATCTTTGTGAAGTGCCTGCGCGCCTTGACATAATTGTAGAAAATTTTGGTGTTGCCGTCTCCAGCTTGGAGCCAGTTAATGTGCAATTTTTATTGCCAATCTAGCTCTTCTTGAAATAGAATCTTTATGTATTGCTCTTCAAGGGAGACAGAGAGGATATCGTTAGCAAAGGAGGGATGAGTGTTGTTTAGTACCTTGCAGTGGTCAATTCTGGTGAGGATGCTACATTTTTGTTTATGTTTAGCATGCCATTGGTTATTATCCCATTTAAGGGCCGCTTGTTGAAAGGGTACAAGGGCTTCAGGGAATGCCAGCTGCGAGTTCCATTGAGGGAGCAATTTCGCGTGGAACTCATGCATTGTAGCCCAACTTGCCTTTGTTCTAAACACTTGCTTCCGAGGAGCTTGTTGTCCAACTTTGGAGATGAGAATGGGGTTATGGTCGGAATGGAGGCGGGGGAGGACAGTGGATTTATATCCCCCCATCTACTGTCAGCCAGGCATCATTGGAGATAACTCTATTGAGTTTCTCCAGCAGCTTCAAGTGCTTGAAGGTGAAGAAATGTCCATTCATACAAACTTTAGACAGACCAGTCTGAAGCAGAAGTTCATGGAAGAGACGGTAGTTGCGGTGGTCAAAGTGTTTCCCACCCTTCTTCTCTGTTGTGTCCAGCATTATGTTGAAGTCTCCCACTACTGTCCAGGCACCAGGGACAGTAGGGGCTAAGTCAAAAACCCTGGACCATAGCAGTCGATGCTTGGTAGGGTTAGGAATCCCATACACGAAAGTGATATGTTAGGAATCATTAATTCTATAGTGAATGAATTGATGGTGGTTGAGGATGATGTCGAGTTTGCATTGAACATCATCCCATAGGATCCATATGCCACCTGAAAAACCCAGAGCTTCAACCCTATGAGAGGATGTGTATTCGAGATTTTTGATAACTGTATCTGTAGTGTTGGCATTACAGCGAGTTTCTAACAAAACTAGAATACTGAGTTTATGTTCCAGTTTATATTCTTTGAGGAGACAAATCTTGTCCTTCGAGCAAGCCCCTTGGATGTTCCAACAAATGATGTTACACATGATATAAGTAAGAAGGGAGTTAGAGGATCGCAGCACATAGACCAATAGCTTGGCATGTGTCTGTGTTCTCTATAGCTGATACATCAGGAGGTACGTTGACATCTTCCATGGTTTGGTTGTTGTTGTCGAAGTTGAGTTGTTTCTTCTTTGATTGGTGATCGCCCATGGAATTAACAGTCTGAGCAATCTTGCCTTTCTTGTGTTCTCTACCAGGACTAACAATGACGTTCTGGTAGATGAATTTGCGGTTCCTAAGTAGCACACCACTACTTGTGCCAGCGTCGCCCCAATTGAAGGTTGGAGGGTTCGCAGCATTGGGTGGTGTTGTGCCCATGAACAGGAAGACGCTTCCATCATTGGCCATAGCATCTCGCCCTCTAAAAACTTCATCATCAACAAGGGTCACCGTCGAGTCCTTGGTAGAGCCTGGCGGGTGTTGTTGTTTGTCTTGGTCCCTAGGGACTTTTTTCTTATTCTTCTTGGACTTCACCTCATGCCAATCGTCTTCTTTCTCCACCGAGTCTGATGTTGTGGCGTTTGCCTTGCCAGAGGCTATGGCATATGCTTTTTTGCTTAGTGTTGGGTTGAGGACCTGCTTCCCTCTCTATGTGTTGTCACCCTGGGGTGTGCGCCGCACAAGCTTCGGAGCATGGATAGACATTGTGTATGTCAGAGGTGCCACTAATGGGTCTGTGTCAGTAGAGGCAGAAACCTCAGACGGGACAAAAGGCTTGATGAAGGTGCACTTCGAGTCAGCATGGCCCATCCTACCACACTTCAAGCAGACAGCCAGGAGATTCTCATACTCCAAGCGGTACTATTCTCCGTTCAGAACAATGACTGGAAGGAGAGGACGGGTGGTGTCAACCTCGACAGCAAGGCATGTAAATTTACCACGATCCCCGGACGTGGTAGTGTTGTCGATTATGATGGTCTTCCCTGCTAGGTTACAAATACTGAAGAGTAATTGGTTCTGGTACAGGAAGACTGGCAGGTAGGCCACATGAAGCCAGACAACCACCTTGTGTGGGATAGGGTCTGATGGGCAGAAGTTTGGATCCAAAGATTGCACCGACAAATAATTTCCAAAGATGACCCAGGGGCCGCCTGTCATGGCCTTTATGAAGTCAACGTTGTTCCCAAGTTGGATGATGTAGTAGCCTTTCTCCAGGTCGATGGCCTTGAAGGAGTCAGTTGGAGCCCACATCACCGCTAACTTGTTGACAAGGGTTTGGAACCCTATGTTGCCGACAATGAGTTTGATGATGACCGCGTGCTTGTATGGCTCTAGAAGTTGCGGCAGGGAATTAGGTTTGATTGAGATGGTGGGAAGAGCACCACTAGTGTCGATTCAAATGTTCGCCAACGTGAGGGTATCTGGGGATACTACCTTCACTTGATCAGAGACCTTGTGCCCAGTCATGGCATCACAATAGGATCTTACGTTTTGCATCACTGTGTCATTGAGAGTTTTGGGATCGTCTACTAATGCAACAGTGTCTTTGCCTGAGTCATGGTGGTTGCCATCCCACATGTGATCCAGGATGTGACTATCTCTGCCTCCCGATCGTCCTCCTCGACTACGAATGTCGTCGGCCCCTCGCGGGTGCCCTAGCGGTAGCTCCATCTGCAAAGTGGGGTATGGTGTGGGTGTAAGATTAAGTTACCTTGTATTGTTTAAGATGAACACATAAAGTTATTCAGAGAAACAAAAGTAGAATTGAAAATTACAATATCTAATGAAGATATCCAAAAAAATCACTTCCAAATCATGACCACGGTTTTGCCTATAGAACTAAAATGGATCGTTTAAATAGTGGAAAACAAAAAATATTTTTCATAGATGGATTGGACAGAACAGGGAAAACATTGTTATATCATGCTTTACTTCCTAATATAATATCATGTGGTCAAATCATACTTCCAACTACATCATCTGGAGTTGCAACATCTGTGTTACCTTTCAGTCGAACTACACACTCGAGATTTAAGATACCATTGAATAGTAAAGACAAAATATGCAATCTTTCAAAGCAAAGTAGTTTGGGAGAATCACTTAGAAGAACTAAGTTTATAGTTTGGGATGAAATATACATGGATAAAAGGCAAGCAATTGAGTCATTGGATCTCTTACTACAAGACATGACAAGTCAAAAAATACTTTTTGGAGGAAAAACTATTATATTGGTGGTGACTTTAAACAAATTATACATGTTGTGCCACGGGGAGGAAAAGATCAAACTACGACAACAAGTTTTATAAAATTGAAGTTGTGGGAGAAAGTGGAAAAAATAAATATAAAAGAGAATATGAGAATAATATCAAGTCTGTATTTTAACAAATTTATACTTGAAGTCAGAAATGGAACAAGAGAAGGTGTACTTGGTGATTATATTGAAACTCATGAATGCATGGCGATCCCATTTATCATTGGACAATCTTCTAAGTATCATTTAACACAAGATTTTTTTCTAGACTTTCTGACGGTGAGGATAACACTATTGTCTTACAGACAATGCAATTTTGGCCACAAAAAATGAATTTATTGAATTGTTGATCAAAAGTTTCCCTAGAGATAAGAAATAATACTTCAAATTTGACTCTACTCCCAATGAAACCAACTAATTTCAAGAATAAGAACTTATAAACTCTTTGACTCCTTCTAGTCTTCCTCCTCACAAGTTGATACTAAAGAGAAACTGTACAATCATGCTCCTTAGAAACATTGATTCATTTTCTGGACTTTGTAATGGCACATGACAAATTTGAAAAAAATTCAACAAAAATAGCATTGATGATGAAATAGAAATTGGTCATACAAAATGGCAAAGAGTATTCATTTCTAAAATTCTATTGGTGCCAAAGGATCATGAAAAGTTTCCTTTTACCTTCAAGAGATTAAATTTTATGTCTGGTTATGTTTTGCAATGACAATCAACAAATAGCAAGGGCAAACATTTGAAAAGGTTATGATATACCTTCCTCGTTAAGAATTCTCACATGGCCAATTATATGTGGCTTTATTTATAGTTGCATCACCATATGTTATAGTCCTCATATAGACATTATGACAACAAGGTATATGACATGTATTGCAATACTATCTATTGCACGAATAATTTAGGTATAAAGTATTTTAAGTTATCTAACATCTCTTTCATCATCTTTGTGTGTCATGCTATTATTATTTTTATTTGACTATATATATAGTATAGGTGCGTACGTGTGTATCTATATATATATATATATATATATATATATAGAGAGAGAGAGAGAGAGAGAGAAAGAGAGAGGAGAGAGTCAGGCTTGTGTACACTCGAGTGTACCAGAGGCACCATACACCTCAGTCATTTTTAAAGATGCAATAACTTTTTGAAAAATCTAAACCGTTGATCTTCTTAAATATCTTAAGAACATACTATATAATAAATTTTAGATCATTTGGACACTTATAGGTCGTGCATCTAAAGGATGCAAAAATTAGGCATTTCAAATTAGTTTTGTGCGTCGATTTTGTTGCTCTTGGATGAGTGACTTACACTCATCCAAATGAGCTCAAATTTTGTATGTGGCCTATTATTATTGTAACCATTAAGATCAATGGATTAGATTTAAAAAACACATGGTCTAGATAGGCAAACACCATTGGGGTGTACAACGTAATCTGTACACTCGAGTGTATTCTAGCCTGACTCTCTCTCTCTCTCTCTCTATATATATATATATATATATATATATATATATTAATGAAAGTGTTCAAAGATGGGCACTAAAGGGAAAGGTCATTGACATGAAAAACCTCAGAACATCAAGAGATGGTAAGCATACCTATAGGAGAATTAAATTATTGATGAAAAGGGAATTTGTTATAAGCCATCACTTTACTATTTCAATAGGTTGAATGTTGCATTCAATGGACTCTTAGGGAATGAAGATGCAAGGATTAATATTCAATGAGAAATGAGTATTGAATGAGACATACTACATATCAAGAGGTACATTGTCATTACTTAAGTCAGAATATTACTCATGAAATCAGATGATCACGTGTCAAATTATAATAAGAAGATTCGTAATAATTGAGAGGGAAAAAATGACATATGTTTTTAAGAAATCACGAAGTTTTATCTTTTATCTATCAAATATTTCCTGCAACTACAAATAGCTCCACAACAAATCAGTATGATGGTTTGTTTATAATATCATGGTATGCATCTATATGCTAATTAACATATATTTATTAAATATAATCATATAACGTTGAAATAGTCATTAATTTCCTTACAAAATAAGAAACAAAGAGAAAACAAGACCAGTCAGATGTAATATTTCAAGATCTTCTTCTTATTGACTTTTATAAGTATATATGTGATTGTACATAAATTGTATAAAATTTCAAGACTATTAAGTTCTTGTTGCAATCTACTATTGCATCTTAGAAATCACAGCTCAATGGATGTAAGGACGCTTTATTACTGATCATTGTGAGACAATATTTAAGCTTTTAGAATATATACCAACCATTGTTGCAAGAAAGTTGGTTTCAAAAAATATGAATGGTACCAATATTCATCACTATTAGACACTTCAGTTATATAGTTTTTGTACTTTTACATCATGAATACAATATAGGGATGTAAAATTTATCTAGTGGAAGAGAAACAAAGATATTGATTGACCCTAAACTACGAGAAATAACAAATTGCAAAATTATTATTTTTATTATTTTCATACATTAACAATTTATATGACACTAACAAATAATATGATACTAACAAATTATTGGTCTCACTCAGGCCAGTAAATCATTCCCATCTACTTCAGTAGGCTATAACTCAAAATGCAAATAAGATGTTTCCAACGACTCCCATTACATAAGTTCTTCTCACTAATTTATCGGTATATTTTACTCTTCACATTATACTTCATTTTATGAACATATACTTGTACAAAAACTAATAGAATAAAACTACATAGGAGCACATCTATTATATAAAACCAACAAACATTGTTGCCTTCAAGAAACAAGACATCTGGTACATGGCATGCAACAAGTGCCACAAAAACACCTTTACTTATGACACAAAATATTTCTATTGATACTGTTACAAAAAAGATACCACAAAGCCTTTGTAAATAAATACCTTCATTTTTTTTAAATCCTAATATTTTTCATAGTCTTTTCATGATTATTTTTCTAAATATGTTTAGGTGCATCTTAAAACTTCAATTACAAGATGAAACAAGTACATCACAATTACTTTGTTTGAAAAACATATGGAAAATCTCCTCTCATGTTGTCCATATACTTTAATGACAATAAATCTGATGGTGAGTTTTATATGATGTATTTTATTTATAAATTTCTAAAATTCTAATGAACTTAACATATAGGACCGATATGATCTCACTCAAAAATGTGAAACTCAAATGAGTTTTATAAATCTTAGTTTCAAAGTTTCAGTTGGAAACAAGTACAAAAACATGATGAAACCAAAAGTTTTGAAGAACTAGAAACAATAAATCAATTGGTTATATGGTGCTTAATGTTATGAATCATGTACATATATGTTGATACTTTTCTTATAAATGATTTCTTTTTGTAGTAACTAGATGATAGTGAAATATGAATGCCTATGTATATATTTGCATAAGTAGTTTCTGTAACACCCCTAACCTGGGTTATACTTTAACCCTAGGTGTTTTGATTAAGAAAGATGATTAAATGCTTAATCTCATCTTGTGAAAGGTAATTATGGTTCAAGAAGAACTTATATTACAATTCTTATCCTTTTTTAACATTGTTGAAATCAATGTTTTTCCTGTTTTGGACTAAAGTGCAAATTACCCAAGTTGAGGGGTTTAAGTGCAAATTGTGCATGATAATATGTTCCTCATGTGTTTAATCATCATGAGAGTAAATATGATGCTGAGGTATGGCTTATGGAAGCCTAAATACCAAGCAAGAGCTGATAAAGCAATGTATGTGCATGAAAACCTAGTTTTGGTGTAGTGTGCAATTTACCCAAACCCCAGGGTGTAATATGTAAATTACCACTTCAATAAGGTCCCTAATGTTTCTTGGCATCAAGTAGAGAAAAGCAAATGAGAGGGGCACCTCATTTGAATTAAGTTGGAGGAGAGAGAATCTTGATATTAAAATAATCAAGATTTAATCCTAATTGAAACCCTAATTCAATTTAGTGTAAAAACAAATATAATAATTGAAGGGCCTTCAACCAAAAACGAGATGGTTGAATTTGCTCAAGTTTGAACACATTTGTGCCTTTTATAGGCCACGAAAATATCTCAAGCAAGTGGATAACCTACTCACCATTATTATAAAGAAAAGTAATATCCACTCAAATTGGAATATTATTATAATATGATCTAAGGTGCTTAATTTGCTTTTCCTTAAATTGAGGATAATTGAGAGGAATAATAGGCAAATGGGATAGCCTCGTATCCAAGGAATGAAAGGGGGAAGAGGCGGCACCAATTTTGGAATTAAATGCATTTTTATAAGGCATTTTCTCTCTCATGGAATTTCTTATAAAAGTACCTTTACCAAGCCAAAACAAAGGCTATTTCGGATTCTTTTCTTTCCCCTTACTTGGAAAACGACTAAGGAGCTGTGGAGGAGCAGGAGGACGACCCCAACCTGTTGGTAAGGTCCTTGACCTTCGTTCTCCTTGATTCCATGGTGGAAATAAAAAATAAATCATTGATTTCTTCTTATTTTGATCTCCTCTTCAACCCTAGCCAACTTTTTCATCCAAAAGCTTGGGGACGAGCCTAGGGGGAGTTGCAAAAAACTTCATCCAACATTGTTGACGTGATCTTGGAGCTTTGAAGCTCAATTGGAGGCGGGTTTTATAACTTGAACCCTTAATATTGTTATTACATTCAATTCCTTATCAAATGTTGATGCTTTCTTCATTTCCGAAATTTATTTTGGTTGATTGATGAAACCACCATGGAAATCACAGAAAATTTCGTGGGTTTGTAGCTTGAAGATGATGATGTCATCACAAGCACACACCTCAATTAATATCTTAGGCAAACAATTTCAAAATTTGGGACCAATCGATTTCAATGAAATTGGTTAAACAGTTTCAACAAATTGATTGAAACCAAATAGTTTCAAACTGTTTGGAGTGGTTAACCATTTGCAATGGTTGACCGTTTGAGGAAATATGCTGATGTAATTGGATATTGATCCAATGGGTTCAATTGGTTTGATCTTAATGGTTTCAATTGTGAATGATCCCTAGAATGCAAACCCTAATTGTTTATGGAAGTAATAACTCAGTATACTATGTCAAACATAGTTGTTTGTATTTGATCGGTATTCATACATGAGTATGATTCATATGGTGATTTAGGGTATGATCCTTAGTAAAGAGATCAAGAAACCCTAATTGAGAAGGTTAATGAACCCTAACCCTGATTTAGGGAAATTCTGAGTAAAACCATAATCTAGGGTAATAGTGTAACCCTAATTAAGTGTAATAGTGTAACCCTAATTAAGGGTAATAGTGTAACCTTTATTAAGGGTAATGACTTGGGTAACTCTAATTTAAGGTAATGAAATGCCAAATCCTAATGGGATGAATAATGAATCCCTAATTTATGGGTAATTGAATGAAACCCTAATTGGGATGATTAGTGAAACCCTAATTGAGGGTGATTCCATGAGAAACCCTAATTGAGGATGATTCCATGTGAAACCCTAATTGAGGGAGATGTCATATGAAACCTTAAACCTAACACATAGTAAAGCTATGTGAAACCCTAAATTTGGGCTATAGTGCATGGAATTCTAATCATGGGCAATATGATGAAAAATCACAACCCTAATGTCTTGGTAATGATATGAGTAAACCTTAATGATGAAATAATGGATAATACCCTATAACGATGAAATATCTCAAGTGTTTGACTATAGGCAACCTTATAATAAGCAATGCCTTAACTTGAGATGAGTCCATATCATTGAAGATAGTTGGACAATCCTTGTGTGTGATTTATGCACATCATGGTAAAGGTGATAGTTTGGTGGATGAAAGTATTAAGATGTGACATTCCTTATTATAATATAAGTTAATAAACTCAAGTAAGATAGAAGTGATGAGGGAAGTGATACATTGATACATGATAGATATCACATTTAGCATTTCATGGTTGATATACCTTGATACATCTCAAATCCAATATTTTTAGATAAGATACACAAGGAGAGTGTTATGTAAATTGTTACAATGAAATGTAATGAGTTTAACATACTTGATAAGTAAGCTAAAATGAGTATGATGTAATCATACCATGATAAGGATGAGAGATAAACTCATACCTTGTGTTGATGATCATTTAATGATAAATGATAAGAATATTAAATGTTTGGAATGTCGATGGATGCTCCTAGATGTATGGAACAATATATTAGGGTTGTATTGATAAAATGAACATGAAACCCTAATTGATGTGAATAGTAAACCCTAACCCTATGGAGGAAATAGTGTTGTTACTATTATATTACATGAGTTAATATGTCATTGTTGCCTAGTGAGAGGTGACAAGATGTTTAATGGCCTTGTGAGCCATATGGTTAGATGTTACCTAGTAAGAGGTAACAAGATGTTTCATGGGCATGATTGATCCCTGAATGAGGTGTAATCCTCTTGTGTTGATAAGGGTTGATTCCCTGTGTTATTGTGAAAAGGATTTATATCCTGTGATAGTATGATGGTCTTAATGACTTTTGGGCATGGTTGAGCCCTGAATGAGGTGTATTCCTCTTATGTTGATAAGAGTTGATACCCTGTGATATTGTGAAAAGGATTTATATCCTGTAATAATATGATGATTGGTGTAATCTCATGAATGGAAAGTGAATATTACCATGTGATGATGAGATGAGAAATTATGTTTCATATGTTTTATATCTTTTCAGGTTTTGATATTTATATGCTTGCTAGAAATGAATTAGGGTTTGTATGTCCACTTGTTTGATGCAGCCTTAATTCACCCAATTGGCATAACTAATCAAGTGCAACTCTAATCATGTAGTGCCCTGTGCCGTAGAACCATCTTCAGTGTCAGAACTTGCTGGATGGTGAAACGAGTATTCCTAAGGGAAACTCGGAGCGCATATTGTTGAATATGCGGGGGTGGCAGGTTGAGGATATATATACTTGTCATCCACAATTGCAGGTTAAGGAGGATGGCTATGGTCATACCTCAAATATTTTATGTGATTGAGGACAGCTGCGGTTGTACCTCGGATTAGAGGGTTTTGTATACCCTGTTTTCTAGTGTCGTAACTTGTACCAAGTACGGACTAGTTGTTATCAGTTGACTATATGTCACTGTTGGCAGTTTGACTGGTATGTCACTGCAGTTTACTCGTACTGACCGAGGGGAAGAGATCTTAGGATACCGGCACTCCTAGATCTTTTACGGAACCGAATAGCCCTTCGCAGGGGTCGGTTGGACTTTGAATGGTACGATTCAAATTCCCTAGGGCATAATAAAGGATATAATACAGCCGTATAGCATATCTGTTTAGGGTTATACATGACGCTTCACATTGGATGATAACCCTTGTTTATTCTCTTTACATAAAGATGATGCTTAGTGCAACTAAGAGATAGTAATTATACTTATGTTGTGGATATGCATAAGACTGTAAATGTGTACATACAATAGTCATGCTTATGCTGATATTTTACTGCTATTGTTGATTATAATCATGATTCTAGATATCTCATGTTGATAGTTATGTTTCGCATGCTATCCATGCCTCTATAATTAGAAATACCTGGCAGAGGCTTAATGCCTGTAATTAGGGTTGATTAAAGTCCAATGCCTGGCTGTGTAATCAGGATTGGTATAGTCCAATTCCTGCAACATTTATACCTGATTGATATAGTTTAATGCTTGAATAAGACATGATGATATATATAATCACATGTCTGGCATAAGTGAATACCTGTTTAGCAGATTGGCTAAGGCCAACAAATAGAAACAAGAATGAATCATGGGTGACACATCAGAATAATGAATGACATGAGAAAAGCTTGAGATGTTGAAAATGTATGGTAGATAAATGTTATACAGGTTCTTTCTATTCCTTATAAAGAGAATTGTTGAATTATTGTTCAATCATAGATATGTGTAATACTTTAAAAGATGAGAATGATCTAAATTGCTTATCCTCTGCTCAGTTTTATATTAATTAAACTATAATAATGATGTTTCTGGCGGAGAGTTATATCTCTCACTGGGGCAATTTTCAATTGTCTCACCCCCGTGGGAACTAACATTTTTAGGTGGACGAGTGCGAAAGAGTCTGAGAATAACTTGCAGAGGAAGAACATCAGCAACAATAGGGACAACAGTGACAACTCAGGTTGAGTGTGCTATCTGTTGTGTTTTGTAGATAGAACTCCTATGTGTCGTCTCTGTACTCTCAGGTCCTCTGAGTTAGTACTTAGTGCTTTTAATTTATCGTTTTGAGATTTTGGCTTGATGCCTCGAGGTTATTATGCTATCTATGTTTAGCTTTTAACAAGGCAATTGATGTTGTAACCCTTGAGAAGAGATGGTATAAGATATATACTTATGAACCATGATGTAAATGTAATACATTGGTTCTTGTTGAAAGAGTTTTCCTATGATTGGGTATCTTTGAAAAAGGTTTTTAAATTTTTAGTGATTTTCTATAATCTGCTGCTTAGTGAACGCTTCCGCATTAGTTAATTATGTTTTGTGAGTTGGATGCTACAATTTAGTGGTATCAGAGCTCTAGGTTCGCTGAGTCTACAGAGACATAGGACTAAGGTAGTAGAGTATGTTCTGGTATCATCCAGTGTATCTGATAATGTCTTCTGCTCATATAAGAGAAGAAGAACTTAAAGATGACTGGGTCACATGAGGAGATTGCTGCTGAGTGCAGCAATGTTGCACCAAGAAGAGGTGCATGGGAGCAGGCAAGAGAGAGACAATTGCCTGAGAATCTCCTAGTTGATCCATCTATGATAAGAAAATCTTTCTTTAAGTATTACTGTTGGAGAATTTAGGGCAACAGTAATGTATATAGTGGATCAAGCATTGGAACTGTAACCCAAATTACCAACCCCAATGATGATGTTTTAGATATCAACATGATTTGTAATTAGCATCTGCAGGTTGAAGCAAAAGGAAATGATGAATTTTTGGACCTAAATTGAGTCTGTGCTCAACCTTAGCCTGTTGAATCAATCTTTGAGGCAGAGTTAGCCTGAGGCAGTGAATAATTCATGAATTATGACAAGTTAGACAAGATAATGTCATTCAAATATGTCATTTTATGAATTCCTGGATAGACTGAGAAAGGAATTGATTGAACTTTCCTTGATTAGTCCTATGAGGACTTATGTTTTTCATAGTAAAACATTACAAATGTTTTATGTTGTTCTTACCTCCTTGAGAAATGATGAGGTACAGAAGAGATGCCTGAATGAAATTCAGGGATGTTAAGTCTTATGCTTGTGATAATATGAAAAGAAGAAATATGATAGTATACAAAGTGCATACCACTTAATCTCAGTATTTATATACCCTGGCCAGGTATACAACTATTGATGATAAAGTTGGTATGGAAACTCTTAGATTGTTGTCTTTTTGATTGCTCTGATCAAGTAGTCATTCTGAGACAATCTAATGAGTATCATGAAATTATAAATATGGAATGAATAAATGTGTCATATCCCATGCATAAGAAAGAGAAGTCTGAGATAATCTCAGATGAGTATGTTGTATGAGGAACTAAAAGTGTACTCCTCATAAGATAAGAATAAGAATGACGGAGATGAACCCTGTTCAATAATGATGCCAGCATAATAAAGATCTTTCCCATAATAAGGAAATGGGAAATGTGATGAGATCATGAGATAATCATAAACATGCTAGATAATAATAAAGAAAGGGATAATGACATGAAATCATCCTTACAAATTTCAATGCTAAAGGCAAGGAACCTAGGATGAGATAAAGAGTAAATGGTTCATGAATAGTTGAAAATACATAAATTAATAAGAGGAATATGAATCCTTATTTTCTTTCCTTTCAGGGACATGACAATCAAGTGGGTCTTAGGACACTTGATGTGCATAAGATAAATGTGTTCATGTGATGGATACTTAGAAAAGTATCAGTTATCTTGGACTTTGGTCCCAAGATGAGGACATATGAAACACATAATGTTCCAAGATGAAAGGAAGAGATATATATGATGTGTTTCCAATACATGTGATAGATACCAAGGTGAAAGATTATGGTATCCGAGAGATATCAGATGGGTTAGGTTGGCTACCTGGATTGGTCAACTGTGAAATTAGTCTGATTATAATAATATGAACATCATATGTTAGGGGTTTATGCTCTGCATAAACATGATACTAATAAAGAATGTATGATGCTTCTCTGAATAAGAAAAGTGTTATTTGACACAAAGTTGACTCTATAGTCAATGATGAGGGACAGTGGGGCATGTGCCTTGTGTGTTGGTTCTATGAGAATTTTGTATGGAAACACTTGGTGCTGATCAAAGTTTTATCGTGTATCTATAATAAGGAGATGATATGTGAAGACTAGATAGTATGATGAATAATATACATCTGTCTTCCTTTATCTGGATTTTGAGGACGAAATCCTTGTTAGGGGTTTATAATTTGTAACACCCCTGACCTGGGTTATACTTTAACCCTAGGTGTTTTGATTAAGAAAGATGATTAAATGCTTAATCTCATCTTGTGAAAGGTAATTATGGTTCAAGAAGAACTTATATTACAATTCTTATCCTTTTTTAACATTGTTGAAATCAATGTTTTGCCTGTTTTGGACTAAAGTGCAAATTACCCAAGTTGAGGGGTTTAAGTGCAAATTGTGCATGATAATATGTTCCTCATGTGTTGAATCATCATGAGAGTAAAGATGATGCTGAGGTATGGCTTATGGAAGCCTAAATACCAAGCAAGAGCTGATAAAGCAATGTATGTGCATGAAAACCTAGTTTTGGTGTAGTGTGCAATTTACCCAAACCCCAGGGTGTAATATGTAAATTACCACTTCAATAAGGTCCCTAATGTTTCTTGGCATCAAGTAGAGAAAAGAAAATGAGAGGGGCACCTCATTTTAATTAAGTTGGAGGAGAGAGAATCTTGATATTAAAATAATCAAGATTTAATCCTAATTGAAACCCTAATTCAATTTAGTGTAAAAACAAATATAATAATTGAAGGGCCTTCAACCAAAAACGAGATGGTTGAATTTGCTCAAGTGTGAACACATTTGTGCCTTTTATAGGCCACGAAAATATCTCAAGCAAGTGGATAACCCACTCACCATTATTATAAAGAAAAGTAATATCCACTCAAATTGGAATATTATTATAATATGATCTAAGGTGCTTAATTTGCTTTTCCTTAAATTGAGGATAATTGAGAGGAATAAGAGGCAAATGGGATAGCCTCGTATCTAAGGAATGAAAGGGGGAAGAGGCGGCACCAATTTTGGAATTAAATGCATTTTTATAAGGCATTTTCTCTCTCATGGAATTTCTTATAAAAGTACCTTTACCAAGCCAAAACAAAGGCTATTTCGGATTCTTTTCTTTCCCCTTACTTGGAAAATGACTAAGGAGCTGTGGAGGAGCAGGAGGACGACCCCAACCTGTTGGTAAGGTCCTTGACCTTCGTTCTCCTTGATTCCATGGTGGAAATAAAAAATAAATCATTGATTTCTTCTTATTTTGATCTCCTCTTCAACCCTAGCCAACTTTTTCATCCAAAAGCTTGGGGACGAGCCTAGGGGGAGTTGCAAAAAACTTCATCCACCATTTTTGACGTGATCTTAGAGCTTTGAAGCTCAATTGGAGGCGGGTTTTATAACTTGAACCCTTAATATTGTTATTACATTCAATTCCTTATCAAATGTTGATGCTTTCTTCATTTCCGAAATTTATTTTGGTTGATTGATGAAACCACCATGGAAATCACAGCAAATTTCGTGGGTTTGTAGCTTGAAGATGATGATTTCATCACAAGCACACACCTCAATTAATATCTTAGGCAAACAATTTCAAAATTTGGGACCAATCGATTTCAATGAAATTGGTTAAACGGTTTCAACAAATTGATTGAAACCAAATAGTTTCAAACTGTTTGGAGTGGTTAACCATTTGCAATGGTTGACCGTTTGAGGAAATATGCTGATGTAATTGGATATTGATCCAATGGGTTCAATTGGTTTGATCTTAATGGTTTCAATTGTGAACGATCCCTAGAATGCAAACCCTAATTGTTTATGGAAGCAATAACTCAGTATACTATGTCAAACATAGTTGTTTGTATTTGATCGGATGGTTGATGTAACCAAATCAAGTGGAGAGAATGATAGAAATGAATTCATACATGAGTATGATTCATATGGTGATTTAGGGTATGATCCTTAGTAAAGAGATCAAGAAACCCTAATTGAGAAGGTTAATGAACCCTAACCCTGATTTAGGGAAATTCTGAGTAAAACCCTAATCTAGGGTAATAGTGTAACCCTAATTAAGTGTAATAGTGTAACCCTAATTAAGGGTAATAGTGTAACCTTAATTAAGGGTAATGACTTGGGTAACTCTAATTTA
The DNA here is from genome assembly GCA_963693085.1 of Alisma plantago-aquatica. Classification (NCBI taxonomy): domain Eukaryota; kingdom Viridiplantae; phylum Streptophyta; class Magnoliopsida; order Alismatales; family Alismataceae; genus Alisma; species Alisma plantago-aquatica. The sequence goes on along the minus strand of OY856413.1, from coordinate 1,069,199,653 downwards.
AGGTAATGAAATGCCAAATCCTAATGGGATGAATAATGAATCCCTAATTTATGGGTAATTGAATGAAACCCTAATTGGGATGATTAGTGAAACCCTAATTGAGGGTGATTCCATGAGAAACCCTAATTGAGGATGATTCCATGTGAAACCCTAATTGAGAGAGATGTCATATGAAACCTTAAACCTAACACATAGTAAAGCTATGTGAAACCCTAAATTTGGGCTATAGTGCATGGAATTCTAATCATGGGCAATATGATGAAAAATCACAACCCTAATGTCTTGGTAATGATATGAGTAAACCTTAATGATGAAATAATGGATAATACCCTATAACGATGAAATATCTCAAGTGTTTGACTATAGGCAACCTTATAATAAGCAATGCCTTAACTTGAGATGAGTCCATATCATTGAAGATAGTTGGACAATCCTTGTGTGTGATTTATGCACATCATGGTAAAGGTGATAGTTTGGTGGATGAAAGTATTAAGATGTGACATTCCTTATTATAATATAAGTTAATAAACTCAAGTAAGATAGAAGTGATGAGGGAAGTGATACATTGATACATGATAGATATCACATTTAGCATTTCAGGGTTGATATACCTTGATACATCTCAAATCCAATATTTTTAGATAAGATACACAAGGAGAGTGTTATGTAAATTGTTACAATGAAATGTAATGAGTTTAACATACTTGATAAGTAAGCTAAAATGAGTATGATGTAATCATACCATGATAAGGATGAGAGATAAACTCATACCTTGTGTTGATGATCATTTAATGATAAATGATAAGAATATTAAATGTTTGGAATGTCGATGGATGCTCCTAGATGTATGGAACAATATATTAGGGTTGTATTGATAAAATGAACATGAAACCCTAATTGATGTGAATAGTAAACCCTAACCCTATGGAGGAAATAGTGTTGTTACTATTATATTACATGAGTTAATATGTCATTGTTGCCTAGTGAGAGGTGACAAGATGTTTAATGGCCTTGTGAGCCATATGGTTAGATGTTACCTAGTAAGAGGTAACAAGATGTTTCATGGGCATGATTGATCCCTGAATGAGGTGTAATCCTCTTGTGTTGATAAGGGTTGATTCCCTGTGTTATTGTGAAAAGGATTTATATCCTGTGATAGTATGATGGTCTTAATGACTTTTGGGCATGGTTGAGCCCTGAATGAGGTGTATTCCTCTTATGTTGATAAGAGTTGATACCCTGTGATATTGTGAAAAGGATTTATATCCTGTAATAATATGATGATTGGTGTAATCTCATGAATGGAAAGTGAATATTACCATGTGATGATGAGATGAGAAATTATGTTTCATATGTTTTATATCTTTTCAGGTTTTGATATTTATATGCTTGCTAGAAATGAATTAGGGTTTGTATGTCCACTTGTTTGATGCAGCCTTAATTCACCCAATTGGCATAACTAATCAAGTGCAACTCTAATCATGTAGTGCCCTGTGCCGTAGAACCATCTTCAGTGTCAGAACTTGCTGGATGGTGAAACGAGTATTCCTAAGGGAAACTCAGAGCGCATATTGTTGAATATGCGGGGGTGGTAGGTTGAGGATATATATACTTGTCATCCACAATTGTAGGTTAAGGAGGATGGCTATGGTCATGCCTCAAATATTTTATGTGATTGAGGACAGCTGCGGTTGTACCTCGGATTAGAGGGTTTTGTATACCCTATTTTCTAGTGTCGTAACTTGTACCAAGTACGGACTAGTTGTTATCAGTTGACTATATGTCACTGTTGGCAGTTTGACTGGTATGTCACTGCAGTTTACTCGTACTGACCGAGGGGAAGAGATCTTAGGATACCGGCACTCCTAGATCTTTTACGGAACCGAATAGCCCTTCGCAGGGGTCGGTTGGACTTTGAATGGTACGATTCAAATTCCCCAGGGCATAATAAAAGATATAATACAGCCGTATAGCATATCTATTTAGGGTTATACATGACGCTTCACATTGGATGATAACCCTTGTTTATTCTCTTTACATAAAGATGATGCTTAGTGCAACTAAGAGATAGTAATTATACTTATGTTGTGGATATGCATAAGACTGTAAATGTGTACATACAATAGTCATGCTTATGCTGATATTTTACTGCTACTGTTGATTATAATCATGATTCTAGATATCTCATGTTGATAGTTATATTTCGCATGCTATCCATGCCTCTATAATTAGAAATACCTGGCAGAGGCTTAATGCCTGTAATTAGGGTTGATTAAAGTCCAATGCCTGGCTGTGTAATCAGGATTGGTATAGTCCAATGCCTGCAACATTTATACCTGATTGATATAGTTTAATGCTTGAATAAGACATGATGATATATATAATCACATGTCTGGCATAAGTGAATACCTGTTTAGCAGATTGGCTAAGGCCAACAAATAGAAACAAGAATGAATCATGGGTGACACATCAGAATAATGAATGACATGAGCAAAGCTTGAGATGTTGAAAATGTATGGTAGATAAATGTTATACAGGTTCTTTCTATTCCTTATAAAGAGAATAGTTGAATTATTGTTCAATCATAGATATGTGTAATACTTTAAAAGATGAGAATGATCTAAATTGCTTATCCTCTGCTCAGTTTTATATTAATTAAACTATAATAATGATGTTTCTGGCGGAGAGTTATATCTCTCACTGGGGCAATTTTCAATTGTCTCACCCCCGTGGGAACTAACATTTTTAGGTGGACGAGTGCGAAAGAGTCTGAGAATAACTTGCAGAGGAAGAACATCAGCAACAATAGGGACAACAGTGACAACTCAGGTTGAGTGTGCTATCTGTTGTGTTTTGTAGATAGAACTCCTATGTGTCGTCTCTGTACTCTCAGGTCCTCTGAGTTAGTACTTAGTGCTTTTAATTTATCGTTTTGAGATTTTGGCTTGATGCCTCGAGGTTATTATGCTGTCTATGTTTAGCTTTTAACAAGGCAATTGATGTTGTAACCCTTGAGAAGAGATGGTATAAGATATATACTTATGAACCATGATGTAAATGTAATACATTGGTTCTTTTTGAAAGAGTTTTCCTATGATTGGGTATCTTTGAAAAAGGTTTTTAAATTTTTAGTGATTTTCTATAATCTGCTGCTTAGTGAACGCTTCCGCATTAGTTAATTATATTTTGTGAGTTGGATGCTACAGTTTCTTTTTGTCATGGAAGAAGATACCAATTTTAGGTTCTCTACGATAGCAAAACTGCAGCAGACATCGAGTAACTCCGTATTTTTTGTCAGAGGCCTATGTATGTTTATATGTTGTATAGATTTAGCTAAGATTGTACTCCACGGGCCAATTTTTATTATTATGTTCATCATTTTCAGAGTGCACTTAACACACCACCAGATTATCAAACTTTAATTTTTAATTTTCATAAGATACATAACAAACTATATTAAGTTGTGTGATATTTGTTAACTTTAATATATTTTCAAAGATCTTTATCTTATAATATGTATATACACACATATATATATTCTTGATATATAAAATTATATGTGCCTCGTGTGCTTAGCACGTGCCCTCCTAGTATGTCAAGTTAAAAAACTTTCTTTTCTTTTGAATACCAGCAAAAAGAATGTGCTAAGCACGTGATAGATAATGCAATTAATCTAAGAAGTGATTAGAAAATATGTATCTATCGTACAATCTATCTAAAATGATTTTTCTAGACTGGTTGAGTTGGATGACACATACTGCACTCACATATACATTTATTTTATACTTAACCGGTAAATAGGTTGAAACGAAAATGAATCACAAACAAAAAAGAATCGCTCTAATAATTTACATACAAGCCCAACTTGATTGGATGTAAGTTGTCTCCCTCCACCTTATAATGTATGATTATAAAAATTACCTTTGTTTTAATAAATTGTATATACAATAATATGCATGTAACTCATTAAAAGAGAACAATTCCATTTGTTGTCAATTGATTCCCTCTACTTGTAGTGTGTCATTACTAAAATTACATGTTCTCTTTTTGGACATACGTTGGTGACTACTAATATATAAATAGTAATCATAATATTTACATGCGACTAGCTAAAAGAAAACAACTCAATTAACCATTGATGAACTCCTCCAACTTGCACGTATAATTAACAAAATTATCTATGCTCTAAAAATTTATATGACTGATACTTACAATAATTTATATAGAACATTTTTTTGAAACTAATTTATATTGAACATGTTAAAAGGGAATAACTCAATTAATTGCATCAAGCGCCCTCTAACTTGTAGAGTGACACTACTAAATTACACATGCTCCCCTTCCTAAGCATATGTTCATTGATGGTTAGTACTCATAATAATTTACATACAAAACGTTAAAAGAGAACAACTACATTAACTAACGACTCCCTCAAACCTTTATGTGTGACTACCAAACTATATGTGATCCCCTTCTTCAGCTAATGCATGTTGATGGTTAGTACTCATAGCAATTTATATAGAAGCCAATAAAAGAGAACAACTCAATTAACTTATGACTCCCTCCAATCTTTACATGTGATTAATAAAATTAGCCTGGTGCCATTAAATATTAAATTAGCACTCATTAACATAGAACATATTAAGAAAGATAACTCGATAAATTACCATATCAATGCCTCTGATATGTGGTGTGACATTATCAAGACTACTCATGGATATGTGCTTGTTGACGTCTAATGCATAACTAACACTCACAATAATTTTACATAAATATAAAAAACTGACTCTACATTGTACGTAGATAGACTGATAATGTATATAGACCTGTGACTGAAACATGCAAACAAAATAAAAAATGCTTTTTACAAACGGAATAACATGTCAATACTATCTATTCGTTTGGATAAATATGACCCTTTATTTGGATAAGCATGACTGTGATGGGGAAAATAAATAAGTAAACAAAATATAATGTTTTTTAAGAAAGGTAAGGACGTCAAGCACACATGCTAGTATGAGAAGTAGCTCAAAAAGCAGCCCCGACACCCCATTTTTTAGGGTTATACTAGTAGGATGCACGTGCTAAGCATGTGACTCCAGTTTAATACCATTTAATTGATCTAATATGCAACTACTAAATATGAATGTGTAATATAATCGACCAAATCAAGTTTTAGACAGATGGTCAAACCGGTTCACGGTCGTGCTATACTGACATCTATGCTAATTATGTACGTCATTTGATTTTGAAAATCAGGAACAAAAATTACATACGTCACATATTGAAAGAATTATTGTAGCACCGACCATTTAGTGTCAACTACTATATTTTCCACATACAAAGTATACAAAAAAAAACTAGCCAACTAGTGCAACTATTATATTTTCCACACACAAAGCACAAAAAAGGCTAAGTAAGTTTAAGCAAATTTGATAGTTTTAAAAGATAAACAAAGGTATAGCGTACTCCATATTCATATGAGAGAAGCAAATTTGAACTCGTACACAAACGTATCAGTATGACAAATTACCATTTAAACTCCTATAACCTATATAGAGACTCAATTGACTCTTAGTTGACTCGTTCCAACCAGCAATGTGTCAGTACCAACATTATGTGTGTTCCCCTTTTAGATGTGTGCTACTTGACCACTAATAGAAATCATTACGTATAAAAATTTACACAAAACCATTAAAAAGAGTAACTCAATTAACTACCTTCTAACTCCCTCCAACATATAGTATGTATACTAAAAATATATCTGCTCTACTTAGTAATGGATAGGTTGTCTGTATAAGTTCACAAATAAATTGTTGAAGCACAAATGTATTATTAAAACATGCAGAGAGAATTTCCATAACTCTTGATAATAACATGTAACATGACACGTAGTTGACAAAGATGTCACTCGAACTACCTATGAATTCTCAAGTAGATTGTTAAAGTATGTAAACACATTGGCAAAAAATACAAACATCATTCACAACTAGACTTCTTAAACATATAGATATGCTAGGGATGAGCAAGTACAACACGGTCAATCTGACAAACCAGAGTAATTTTACAAAGTAGAAATTCTACTACATGGCAATATCTAGTTGTAAAGAATCTGTCAAAATAATATATAGTAGATGATGTTGATGGGCATCTTCAGTTATCCATCTGGTGTGTAGTCAGGTTCTCACTGTCATTAGAGGAAGGCATGTGCTAAGCACGTGTTATATTCAGATTTATTTTTCTAGACATATGGATACTCACATATCCATTAGTTGTGCACTTAAGTGTACTTTAAGATTGTCTTTGTTGCACAGTAAAAAAGTTGATGGTGATGGGGTTGGGGGAAGTTGATGAAAAAGGGGATGGTGATGGTGATGATGATGGTGATGGTGATGGTGATGGTGATGGTGATGGTGATGGAAAAATTGTTCAAATGTATTGTTTGATAACATATACACAGTGATAGGGCAGGGATGGGAAAATTTCAAAAATATATATTGTTTGTTACATAGTTATAAGGATGAGAGGAGAAAATTCTTTATAAAAACACTCTATAAAAATAAAAATCATATTTATTAGAATATTTTTTGTGTACGTGTCTAAATAAGTAGTGGATTCTTAAAAGAAAATCTTTTCACCACGATTCACCGTTTTTTTAATGGGAACAAAAATAAACCAAATTTCACCATAGATTCACTATGATTCTTTATCACCATAGTAAACAAACAACACTTTTTGGTTTCACCATCATTCTCTTCCCCATGATTTCACCATGTAACAAACATAACATAAAAATGACTCAAACTTGAAAATGTGCACCCTAACCACATATGAAATTTTTTGCTAAAAATATTAAAAATCAACCAACCAACATGAAAAAAATCTAAGTGAGTTATATTGACCAAATAATGGGATTTTAAAAATGTAAAAGATGCAAGCTCGTGAATAGGAGGAATTTACAAAAAGAATACACCACAGAAGAAGAAAATATTGTTTTGTAGTACACATAAACAATTAGAATCCATGTCACCTTTCATGTTATCAAAATATAAAACATAAAAATAAAGCTTACACAAATTGTGCCAAGTAAATACGGTAGTTGTTGAAACTATGAAATACAAAATAAAATGTTGGATATTTGAAGCCGTTGAAAGAAAGGAAAAGTAGATGGTAATTAAAAATACATATCAGGGTGTACATATGAATTGCTAATGAAAATAACCCTACTTGACTTCCTCCAACCAAAGTGTGTCATGATGATATGCACTCTCCTTTAGGGTATGTTTATGTTGTTGGCTAATAGATGAACAATAACCTGTAATAATGTATATTTAACTCGGTAAAAGAGAACCATTCGACTAACTATTATTACTAAAATTAATTGTTTGATGACTCTACCTAATTGAGGGGGTGTCATTATTAAAATTACATGTGTTTTCGTCCTATATATGTGCCAATTGATGACAAACATTTAATTATTACTCTAATATTTTCACAATTCCTGATAAAACAAAATAACCCAACTAACTGTCAATTGACTCCCTATGTATAGAAGCATGTCATTGTTAAAATTATCCTTCTCTAAAAAATAGTGAGCAAGTAAGCTCGTAAAAAGATTGGAACATTGACATCACACAATTTTTACTGACCACAAATAAATGCTCACTTAAATTTTGTACATTAGACCAAGTTTTCATAAAAAATAGAGTATTCATGCAAGTAATTGTCTGTCACATGCCGATTTTGGTACCCATCTATGTGTACCAGTTGAATCAATTGTTAATGGACATAAAGAAAAAGGTTGAAATACAATTGTCAATGTTGTTCTCCATACAAAGTTCGTTCTTAACGTGTGGCATCTGGGTGTACAAAAGTAATAAGAAAAGAAAAAGTAACAAATGTTAGATGAGGAAGCGGTGAATTCTTCCTTATACAAAGTAGAACAATGCCACATGACGGAGATTCCCGTGGAGCCAAGCGAGTGAGAGCAAACAAATCGATTGAAAGATACACATACACGTGTCCCAAAAGAGAATCAAGCATACATTTGTTTTGCTTTTTAGAGGTTTCACATAGATTTCAGTCGCGCACACATACACGTGTCCCAAAAGAGAATCAAGCAAACATGCGATTGAAAGACAGATGAGCGCCTTTCAGTCATATCCTTCTTTTGCTTTTCAGAAGCTTCGCACAGATTCCAGTCTCACAAACAGCCCCAGAAGAGAATCAAACCAATAGGTTGCTGGAAAGAAAACCAAGCCAGCATACATGTCGTATATTCTTATTTATATGGTAATAGATTATTGATATTCAACCTCGTGCCACTAAATTATTAAACTAGAACTGATAATAATTTACATACAACTTGTTAAAGGAGATAACTTGATTAATTTACATATGAATGCCTGCAATATTTGGTGTAACATTATCAAAACTAATCATGGACATGTGTTTGTTGACATCTAATACATAATTAATATACATATGAAATACAACATTGACTCTAATGTGTACGTGGAAAAAATGATAAAGTACGTAGACCTACTATTGAAACATACAAACAAAATAAAAATGCTTTCTTCAAACAGAGAAACATGCATGCAGATAGGATCTATTTGTTTCGATAAACATGACCCTTTACTTGGATAAGTTTGATTGTGATGGAGAAAAAAATGCAAAAAAAGAATAACGAAAGTAAGGACGTCAAGTACACATATTAGTATGAGAAATAATTAATATCCACAATAATATTATTATTGTATGAAATACAACATTGATTCTATAGTGTATGCAGACAGAGTGATAAAGTACGTAGACCTACAATTAAAGCATGTAGACAATATAAAAAAGGCTTTCTTCAAACATAAAAACATGTTAATAGTATATATTTATTTGGATAAACATGACCCTTTAATTGGATAAACATGATAGTGATAGAGAAATTTTTTTAAAAAGCAAAAAAAAAAGAATGCAATTTTTTTAACCAAAGTAAGGACGCCAAGCACACATGCTAGTATGAGAAGCAACTCCAAAAATAGCGACACACACTCTCCCTTTTTTATAGGGTTATTATTATAAATTATAGATTATATATAGATTGTAGATTATAGGTTATAGATAGAAATCACTATCTTATACCCTCTCCTCAATTCATGTGCACAACTTCATGTGCCCAATGGGCCACTGGCGGAAAAGATGCCCGATGATATAAGAGGATTCGCATGTTTGGCCTAGCCAACAACCGCTCACATGTCGGTCCCCCTCGACACCATCCACTAGGCCCCTACACTTGACCTGCAACTTTTCCTCCTCCACGCCCACCTCTTCATTCCCCATTATTTGTGATTCATCAAATAGACACCCCGGTCCAATGGATCAAGAAGGTGCGATACACTTCTTAAGCAATAACTGTGTGATCCTTGAAAGGGGGAGAGAGATCCAACTTCTCTCTAGATAAGAGAACTCCATCTTCCCTCTAGAACCCCAAAAAGAGAAACCAAAAATCTCATAGGTACTTCTCATACTTACACAATGACTATAGATTATTCAAATTTTTGATACACCGTGCACGTCGCTGGATGAACCGACAACACCAAACTACTAGCGATACAACTAGTTTTCGTTCCTTCTTTACAACTAAACTGCAACAACTATTCTTTACAGCACATCTGACTACCACGATCAGATTACTACAAAAGTGATAGCCCACACGATTTCTATCTACAGCGACTGCCATCTTGAGGAAGATACATGGAACATCCTCTGAGATTGGATTATCTTGGCACTTAGATTGTATCATCAGTTGCATGAGAAGGCATACTTACTACACTTGCAACAAGATTCATTCGCCACCACATTAACTACACAAAAACCCACCACTTCTAGGCCTACCATACATATCTGCTACAGACACGAACTGCATACAAAAAATCTCTAAGGCCTTTTTATGACAACTAACAAAGATGGTACCATAGATCCACACAGTACCAACTATCACCTCACAAACCCACTGCCACTAGCAATGATACACCTAGATGTATACCTTAACAATAGAATGATCAAATACATCCTTCTCTTAAGATCATGACGATATCTCAACATTGAAATCATAGACGACATCATCAACTTCTATGTTAGCTCCACGGCCTTCCCCGTCAACTTATACCTGATGCGGAGGGGCTTCATCCAGTCTACCCGAGGATGGAGAGAAATGCTCATCACTCTCAACTTATGCATGGGTTGGCAACCTCTGTCCACAAGGGGATATGAGAATCAACTTGTATCTCATAGATATCAACAATCACATCCCTTGGAACATCCGTCGTCTTCTCTGAATTGAGTGAAATAACAACTCCTCAGAGGAGGAGGTTACAGAAGACACCAACATTGGGGAACAAATGTTTGCGACACAAAATGGGCAACCTGCTCACTACGGTGAGCGATCTATAAGATATTGCCTCCTCTCCTGTTATAGCTCACCAAGGTCCCCTAGGGTTTGAAGACCCTCTACCTCCCAAACTCAAGAACAATCTCATCACTACCCACAGTTTACACACATCCCCTTCTTTCAATGAGAGTACTACTATAACCACAGATCTAGACACTGATCACCCTAGAGATACTACATCTCATCACCTAGACACACACCACCATGATCCAGACCACCCATGGATACTTATCACTTAGAAAAAAAACCCACCAGTATCAAAAGAACAGATGTGTCAAATGCCTTGGAGTTGGCCATCTCAGACGGCATTGCCATAACCATATTAGATGTTTTGCATGCTCCCGAGATGGAAATATTTCCAGATCTTGCCCTGAACCTTAAACGGGATGGATCCGCCGTCCCAAAATTGCACCTGTCAAACCATATTGATACCCTCTTCATCCACTTTCTAGAATACCAACCGTCGATTCATCTCCTCTAACCTGGCTGCGGCCGCACAAAGTTGACACCAAGATCTTAAATTCCTTCTGCTCCCTTCTAGACAACCCTACACATTCTGATGCTACTACTATCATATCCCCTAAATGATCCACTGCACAAAGTTGACACCAAGATCTTTTATAAAAATTCCTTCTGCTCCCTTCTAGACAACCCTACACATTCTGATGCTACTACTATCATATCCCCTAAATGATCCACTGCCTCACTCCCCAAACCACATGACCCTCCACCTCTTTTTATTCTACCAGTCATTTATTCACAACCATCATCGAGCCACACTCTCAATAGAATAGTCCCCTACTCACTCAAAGCATCCTCCTTGGAAATCTCCACACTTGAATGCTCCATTGATCTGCCTGTCCAAATTATGCACATCCTCAAAGGGCTTACTGCATGCACCATCCACATCGACATTTTGCAATGCCTTTCGCCTGAGGACATTGAATGCATCAAGATTACAAAGCACTAGCACTCTTGATACTGGAATACACCATACAGAAACCCACAATTCTCTCCCCTACCAGGCTCATCTACACTCTTCCTGAGAACTTTGTCTTTAAATATGTTCTGGGATAGATGTTTACATTTGCATGTGGCAATGGATTCGCCCAAGCACGCATCACCCGCTGGGCTATTGAGCAAGGTGCCACCCGACCACTTCTGGTGCTTTAGGAAGGATATCTATTGCTGACTTCCCACCACATCTATGGAACGAGGAGGTATTCCTAGCTATAGCACACTGTGGGTGCTACCCTACAATACATCCCAGAATCATTATACCCCACAGATTACACCAAAGCTTTATGTGTTTTCACGGTGATGTAGGACACTGCCATTCCCAGTGATATCAATATCACATATGGTGGCATGGTCTACAATGTCAAGCTGTGTGCGGAACACCCATCCACCTACACCACCTCTTTAGAAGACCAATCTCATCACCCTACTACCTGGTTTGAACTCAACCATCTTGCTAACAACTACAAACCTCCTGCTCCTATCCATACCAATCTACCATAGGGAAACACAAACTATACCCTAGCCACCGAAGCTCAGAGACCTATGCCACACTATAAGAAGGCTCGCACCCACAACATCAACCTTCAACACTTGCCACAACAAACTACCTTCGATACCTATCCACCCACCATATTCATGAGCCGGACGAACACTACACACAATGATATGGACCTACACACATTCCAAAAGTTGATGACTGCCATCATTGAAGACATGTATGCTCCTCCGAGCCAGAATCTGATCAGATCTAGCCTATCTTGAAGGAACATGAAGTGGTGCAATCATATTTTTCCATCTTATGCACGCCATAATCACAAAAGTACAAGAAATTCTTCACTATCAACGACACATGTATGGTCGCACCTAAACTTCTTACACCTCTATTTTCTGAAAATAGTTATACAACATATGATTGTGTATCCCACAAAACCTTTACACTTTGTCCCCCCAACTCTTAGACTGATAGTGTAAGGACCCTGACCTTCGTTTAAGGCTTACCTTGTTTGCTTTGCTTAACCCTGGTGTTTTGGTGCCTGCTAATCACCTTTAGTGGTGATTAGGGTTTGGTTGTGCTTTGTTGAGAGTTGGAGGTGCTACTTGCAAATAACCCAAGTCTAGGGTTTTGTGAGCAAGTCACCACCTTGTGAGGTATTCTTCTCTCTCTTTGCTTCCTCTAGGGTTGATAGGAAGGCTTGGGCTTGTTGCTTGAGCTCTTTGGGCCTTTGTTGAGCTTGTTTGGGCCTTGAAGTGCTTTATTTGGGCTTGGTTGAGCCTTGTGTCGCCCAGGTGAAGAGTGTGTCGACCTAGGGTGGTTGTGTCGGCCAACGAGGAGGTGTGTCGCCCTAGTGCAAGCTTGGTGTGTCGCCCATGGTGCTTGGTCTTGTTTGGTGGACACTTGGTGCATGTCTTGGACAAGTGTCTTATGCCTTGCTAGAGTGGTGGCTTGAGTTCTAGGACAAGTGTCCTTTGTGGGCGCGACACCTTGCCATGTTCCACCTTGTTTTCTCCTCCCTTTCTTTCTATATAGATGGTTCCTTCCTTAGCTTGAGGTCCCTTTGGTTCCTCTTCCTCTTGTGCACGACACACTCCCTCTTTCCCTTACTTGGTGGCCAATACACCCTTGAAGGAGTTGCTTGGAGGTCGACATACCCTTGGAGAAGAAGAGTGGTGGCCGATACACACCCTTGGAGGAGCTTTGGTGGTTGATATCCCTTGGAGCTCTCCATCCTCTTTGCTTGGTGGTGTGTGGAGCTTGGAGTTCTTCTTCTTCCTTGGAGCTTAGAGCTTAAGGCGGGTTGCATAACTCTAACCCTAGCTACTCTACTCTCTTTTCATATATATTGTTTCCATACTCTCGTTTATCTGTATATGGGTAGCTTAGTTCTTGCTTAGTAGCCATGTTGGTCGATCCATGTAAGATTAGGGTTTAGGGAGCAACACTCCTCTCTCCCCTTGGTTTAGAAGAGTGAGTTGGGTCCTAATGCCATGAGCAATACCCCTCTTTCCTAGCCGATTGAGGTGAGCTTATGACTTAGTGGCTTGAGCAAGACTCTCTTCTCACTTTGGGCAAGAAGGTGAGCTCGTTTAGATGACCTTTTTGAGATGCATCTTGGGTTCTTGGTGCTTGAGGAGGTGCTGCCCGACAGCCCCCTTGCTCTAGTTTTCCCCTTGCACGGCCTGCTCTCTTTCGGTTGAGAACTCTGTTTTGTGTGGGGTGCGTGAGCCAGACCTTAGCTGCACGGCAGGCTGCCCGCTTGGAGCTGCTCGCCCGGTAGGCTCTGCTCGCCCGACAATGATGCACGGTTAGACCTAGACGCGTGAGCAATATTAACTCTGCACGCTCAGTAATGCTTTGCTCAACCGACGCACTTTGCTCGCCCGATACATACCCTGCTCGCTCAGCTTCACCCTACACGCCTGACACACTTGTGTGCTTAACAGAGTTGCACACCCAGTAGTGCCCTGCACGCCCGACACACCTTGCACGCCTTGGGGCTGCACGCTCGACAGAGCTGTACGCTCGCCCTTGTTTCAAGTGATGCGCGCTGCACACCTGACTAGGCTGCACGCCATGGCTTTGGGTGAGGATAGAAGTGCCCGATACCGTGTTAGTGAGCCTTGCCCAACACACTTCTGTTGGTGAGGGTTTTGGGTACCTTTTGTGAGGGATATTTGCATCATGAAGATGGCTTGAACTATATATGCCCTTGATATCATTGGTGACTCCTTGCTCTCTTAATGATGAAGATAGTGACAATGGTAGCAGTAATAATAATGCTAGTTTGTATGTTTAGCATGATGTTGAAACAAGGTGAAGCTCATGTGTACAAGTGTGACTACCCTGGTTATCTCTTTAATGCTAAGAGTAACGTTAAGCATGCATTAGGGTTGCTTGATATTGTGCTTACATATGTAACCTTAAGATGAGGCATGGATGTAATTATTAGTGATGTTTTGTGCTGGAAATATACTTAACCCCATTTGTCACCTTATATTAATAATATGAGTCTCTTGATTATTCATATGATTATCGAATGATGCCAACCATGCAGGTAATGCTTAGCCAAAAAGAAAGGCTATAAGGAATGGTTATATGTGAATACTGTGATGACAGATGTATTATGAATGATGTTCCATAATGATGATGAAAGCCTTGAGAGACTATGGCACTATGTGATGAGGGATTGAGATCCCATGTTATGTGATGATCCTTGAGGTGGGTCTGGATGGTTGGAAAGAGGCCAAGTGATAACATGTGATGTTGGATCCTTGATATGGATTAGGTTGATGTAATTCCAATAATAACATAATGTTGAGTTTATGTTGTTTGTTTCCTTCTATAGCTTGCATGTTATACAACTTGGTTGAATCTTGCAATCCATCTAAAAGATACTAATTAATTACAGTGAAATCTATCATGTAGTTTCCATGGCCATAGATCCATCATCAGTCAGGATAGGGTGATGGTGAAACGGGTTCTCCTGCGGGTTAACCCGGAGCGCATATTTTTGAATATGCGAGGTTTCTCCTAGCCTCAAATAGAGAGGTGAAACGAGTGCAGATGCGGTTGCAGACTCGGATATGTGATGAGCATGGTGAACATGGCCCATGGCTCCGGATATGTGATACGTGATGAGCATGAATGCGTTCATGGCTCAGAGCACGGTGTTGAGACATGTGGTTCGGTCTTACTGGCGTCGTGACCTGTACCAAGGTGGGCTAGAGGAAGGGTAGTCTGAGGAGCTGACCCTATGGCTTAAGACCACTTGAGCATGAGACTACGGTCCTGCTGTGTTTCTCGTGTACTGACCACGAGGGGTGAGGTCATGGATTTTGGCTCTTCCATTGACCTTGTATGGCATCGGTTATGGGCTTCGCAGCCGATGGTTGGATTTGAACGGTACGGTTCACTTCCTCAGGGCATAATAAAACGTAATCCAGCTGTTTAGTACTCACTACTTAAGTCAAACATGAAACATTGGTTGAGGCCTTGTTTGTGTAGTTACTCTCTTTACATTGCAGTTATTTATATGTTTCTCATATGTAGTTGAATCTAGATATCCTGCCTTATTAATCATATATTACCTTTAATACTTGGATATATCTGGTAAGTTTAGTTAGCCTTATTTCAATAAATTGTTCTTGCTATATCTTCTATCAGATAGCTGCTTAGTGTATATGATCTTGGGGTTTTGTAGTTTTGGCGAGGAGTTATGCCTCCTACTGGGACAATGTTCAATTGTCTCACTCCTCTGGTTTACACCCTTTTTAGGTAGTCAAGCTAGATGAGGTGGTGGTCACGGAGTTGTGGCCGAGCAGCAAGAAGAACAGTAGAAGGCAAGCTTTGGATGTGCTGTTGTTTTGGATGTTTTGTGATAGAGTCTAGAGTCATCCATGTACTCTCAGGTCCTTGGTGGTGTTTTGACGTTGTTTCATGATGTGCATCTACAGATGTTTTGTATATCCTGTTGTTGGCCAGATGTGGGCCTTATGTATGTATAACATGTGGTGAACTCATGTTATGACAGGACAGCTGTTGTTCTAAGATGTGGACATGTAACCAGATTTGCATGGATATGCATATAACATGTTTTCTTGCAGGA
Organism: Alisma plantago-aquatica; assembly: GCA_963693085.1. Lineage (NCBI taxonomy): Eukaryota > Viridiplantae > Streptophyta > Magnoliopsida > Alismatales > Alismataceae > Alisma > Alisma plantago-aquatica. The sequence continues at coordinate 1,069,183,582 of OY856413.1, read as the reverse complement.
TGTGGACTGGAATGCAATAGTTTCGCAGTTTATCCATTTTTCACAATCGGTTTTAATTTACCCGTGTTTTCGATAATCTGTGGTTATGGTGATTTCTGCACGTTTTCACGTAACACCTCATTATCTGTGTGATAATGGGATGTGATGCCACAAGTTTGGTATCAGAGCTCTAGGTTCGCTGAGTCTACAGGGATCTAGGACTAGGTTGTGTTTGTTCTTATGAGTTTTCCTGATTTTCTCATAGAAATCTTCTGCCCTCAGCGGAAGAAAAGCCAAGATGTCCGGAAACCATGAAGAACATGCTCCTGAGCATAGTGATGCTGCATCGGTTGATGGAGCAAAATGACAGGCACATGAAGATCGGGTGCCTGAGGTCCCCCAACCTAACCCAGCCATACTTGAACATCCTGCTTACCAACAGCTTATGGGGCAGTTAATGGCTACGATGAATCTCATGGTTGAGCGATTACCAGTGCCTCCTCCATGAGCACAGGTTCCCCATGGAGAAGCATCGGGTATTGGAAAGACCTTCGAGCGGCTTCGCCGAGTTGGAGCTTCAGATTATGCTGGGACGGCTGATCCAGCGGATGCAGATCTGTGGCTAACAAGTCTCGAGAAGGCTTTTTGGATCCTTGACATCCCCAAAGCGGACAAGGTAAAGCATGTTGTCTACCTTCTGAAAGGTAGTGCTGGTCACTAGTGGACCATCGAGGAAGAGAAGCGGCCTGGTGAGGTGATCTGTTGGGAAGTGTTCCGATGCGAGTTTGTCACCAGATACTTTCCCAAGACATATCTAGATGAGAAGATCCGTCAGTTCAAGAGTTTACGGCAAGGAATGATGAACATCACCGAGTATGAAGCCAAGTTTATGGATCTGTTGAGGTTTTGTCCTCACATGGCAGCAACAGACGATGAACGGATCAGACGTTTCGAGAAGGGTCTGAGTGCTGAGCTGACGACACCGGTTCTGCTTTAGAGAACCGGGAGCAGTTTGCGACGTTCGTGGAATCTGTCCAGAGGATTGAACGATCTGTTAGGGAGAAGAGAGAGTCTATGGCTAAGAAGAGACATGTTCAGTTTCAAGGTCAGAGGTCTGGTGGCTTCAAGAAGCATAGGTTTTCGGCACCGTCAGCGATGAGAGGTTCTGGAGGACCATATCAGTGGTCTCTGAGTAAAGGAAGAGGTTATGTTTCTTCACCATCTAAGGCATAAAGTCCGGCTTCTGTGGCAGTGACAGGGCCATCCAGGCCACGAGTTGATGGTAGGACATGCTATGCCTGTGGTCAGATAGGGCATGTTAAGTCGAGTTGTCCCTTCAGAGATGATGAAGTAACCCAGCAGCTGAGGCAGAACCTTCAGGGGTCAGAGAGACCACAGCCTAGTGGTAGCAGAGGACGAGGACGTGGTCAAGCATCTCAGGCTGGATCGTCTGCTCAAGGAAGCAGAGGTCGTGGACAGCAAGCAACGGCTCGATTCTATGCTATGAATCAGCTGGAGGCGATAGTCAACCCGCGAGTAGTGACAGGTCAGATGGAGTTATTTCATTCTGATATGTCTTCTTCTTACTTTATATTTGTTCTGGTTGACCCGGGTGCTATGCACTCTTTTATCACCTATAATATGCTTGAGAACTGTCGTTTACCTGTTAGTAGTAAGATGGATAGCTTGTTGTTAGAAACCCCTCTTAATGGTTCCTTTTTGCTTCGAGAAGAATGTCCCTCTTGTGTCTTGTCTTCCTTGGGACGCTGCATTCAAGTGGATCTTATACCACTTGATATGCAAGGTTTTGATGTTATCCTTGGTATGGATACCTTAGAGAAGTATAAGGTTGTTTTGGACTGTGGTTCTAAGCAGGCAGTGTTTGATGTTGCTGGAGAGAAGTGGGTCTTCCAGGGAGATAGGAAGATTCTTCCAATGTGTCTAGTATCAGCTTTGGTGGCAGATAAGTTGTTACGACAAGGATGTGAGGCGTTCTTAGCTCACGTGGTGGATACTGTTGTGGTTACCAAGGCAAAAGGTCCTAGTCTCGAGGAGGTGTCAGTGGTTTGAGAGTTTGCATACGTGTTTCCTGAGGAGTTTCCTGGTGTTCCTCCACCCCGAGAGATTGATTTCGAGATCAATCTGGTTCCAGGGACACAGCCAGTTGCACAGTCAGTGTATAGGGTGGCTCCAGCAGAGATGGTAGAGCTGAAGAAGCAGTTGCAAGAGTTGTTGGAGAAAGGTTTTATCCGACCGAGTACGTCGACGTGGGGTGCTCCCGTGTTGTTCGTTAAGAAGAAGGATGGTTTGATGCGGTTGTGTATAGATTACCGGCAGTTGAACGAGGTCACGATCAAGAATAAGTACCCATTACCGAGGATAGATGATCTGTTCGATCAGTTGCGTGGTGCTACAGTGTTTTCGAAGATCAATCTATGGTCTGGATATCATCAGTTGAGGATAAAGGTGGATGACATACCAAAGTCAGCTTTCAGGACGAGGTATGGTCATTTTGAGTTCATGGTTATGCTGTTTGGGTTAACCAATGCACCTGCATCTTTCATGGATCTGATGAACAGAGTGTTCCGTCCGTTCTTAGATCAGTTTGTTGTAGTCTTTATAGATGACATCTTGATCTATAGTCGGGACAGGCTAGAGCATGAGCAACATCTTCGTCGAGCATTGACTCTTCTTCATCAACATCAGTTGTATGCCAAGTTCAGTAAGTGCGAGTTCTGGTTGGAAAAAGTGACGTTCTTGGGTCATGTGATATCTACTGAAGGCATCAAAGTAGATCTGAAAAAGGTGGAATTCATTGCAGAATGGGAACAACCGAAGACGCCGACGGAAGTTCATAGTTTTCTTGGTTTAGCAGGATACTACCGGAGGTTTATCAAGGACTTCAGTGCGATCGCGTTGCCAATGACAAAGTTGACAAGGAAGGATGTGCCTTTTGATTGGGATGATCGATGTCAGCAAGCTTTCCAGAGTTTGAAGGAGAAGCTGACCAGTGCTCCAGTGTTGACCTTGCCAGAGCCTGGGAAAGGCTATGTTGTTTTCTGTGATGCTTCCAAGAAAGGTTTAGGTTGTGTGCTGATGCAGGAGGATCACGTGGTTTCTTTTGCCTCGCGACAGCTCAAGAAGCATGAGGAGAATTATCCAACTCATGACTTGGAGTTGGCGGCAGTGGTTCATGCGTTAAAGATTTGGAGACACTATCTGTATGGGGAAACATGTCAGATCTTTACAGACCATAAGAATCTGAAGTATATCTTTACGCAGCATGAGTTGAACACGCGACAACGACGATGGATGGAGTTGATCAATGATTACGACTGCACTATCGAGTATCATCCTGGTAAGGCAAATGTGGTAGCTGATGCGCTTAGTCGAAAGTCTTCTTCTCTTTCATTAAAGAAGGCGTAGCTGAGTTCTCTGGTATGCCATAGGCGAGATATGTTTGTCTCTCTACGACAGATGAATGTGCAGATGGAAGTTTCCTCGTTAGCTGGACTCTTAGCACAGATGCAAGTCAAGCCTACATTGAGACAGCAGATCAAGGATGCACAGCAGACATATGATGCAATACGGTTGATCATGTCAGAGTTTGGCAGCGAAAAGCATGATGGGTTCCATGAGTCCGAGGATGGACTAGTTTGCTATCGTGATAGGATGGTGGTTCTAGATGTTGATGAGCTAAGGAAGTTGGTGCTTGAGGAAGCACACACATCGAGGTATGCTATGCACCCAGGTGTCACCAAGATGTATCATAGTCTGAAGGACTTGTATTGGTGGCCCGGCTTGAAGAATGATGTAGCTGAGTTCGTGGTAAGATGTGTTGTTTGTCAGCAAGTGAAGGCTCAGCATCAGAAGCCGGCAGGTACGTTGCAACCTTTGCCGATACCGCAGTGGAAATGGGATCATATAACCATGGATTTCGTAGTTGGTCTACCCAAGACAACTAGGAATCATGATTCCATCTGGGTGGTTGTGGATAGATTGACGAAGTCTGCCCATTTCCTGCCAGTGAAGACGATGTATACAGTTGAGAAACTTGCTAGAGTGTATGTGGATGAGATAGTTCATTTGCACGGTGTGCCAGCGACGATAGTTTCTGATAGAGGTCCTCAGTTCACGAGTCGTTTTTGGGAGCAGTTGCATAGAGAGTTGGGAACGCAATTGAGGTTCAGTACAGCTTTCCACCCCCAGACAGACGGACAGTCTGAGAGGACTATTCAGATTTTGGAAGATCTTCTTCGAGCATGTGTTTTGCAGTTCCCAGGCAGTTGGGATGTGCATCTGAGTTTGATAGAGTTTTCTTACAACAACAGTTATCAGCGAAGCATCGACATGGCTCCTTATGAAGCTTTGTATGGAAGGAAGTGCATATCTCCTTTGTGTTGGTATGAGTCTAGTGAGTATCAGCTTTTGGGTCTTGAGTTAGTCCAGCAGACAACGGAAAAGATCAAAGTGATACAACAATAGTTGAAAGTGGCACAGGACAGGCAGAAGTCTTATGCAGACAATCGCCGACGACCTTTGGAGTTCCAGGTAGGAGACAAAGTATATCTTAAGGTCTCACCATGGAAAGGTGTGCTAAAGTTTGGACGGAAGGGTAAGTTGGCACCCAGGTATATGGGGCCTTACCCAGTTATAGCACGTGTTGGTAAAGTAGCTTACGAGATAGAGTTGCCTCCAGAGTTGCACAGGTTGCATCTAGTGTTTCATGTCAGTATGCTGAAGAAAAGTCATCCGGATTCAGGTACAGTGATACAACCAGTTGAGGTTGAGCTTGAGGCAGATGCGACCTACGAGGAAGGTCATGTGGCGATCCTTGACAAAAGGATCAAGAAGCTGAAAAGGAAAGACATGGTTCTTGTGAAAGTTCTTTGGCAACGTCGTGGCGTGGAGGAAGCCACGTGGGAGCTTGAGGAAGAGATGAGGAGGAAGTATCCCTCGCTTTTCTCTTTGGATTTTGGGGACGAAATCCCATAAAGGGGGTTAGATTGTAAGGACCCTGACCTTCGTTTAAGGCTTACCCTGTTTGCTTTGCTTAACCCTGGTGTTTTGGTGCCTACTAATCACCTTTAGTGGTGATTAGGGTTTGGTTGTGCTTTGTTGAGAGTTGGAGGTGCTACTTGCAAATAACCCAAGTATAGGGTTTTGTGAGCAAGTCACCACCTTGTGAGGTGTTCTTCTCTCTCTTTGCTTCCTCTAGGGTTGAGAAGAAGGCTTGGGCTTGTTGCTTGAGCTCTTGGGGCCTTTTTTGAGCTTGTTTGGGCCTTGAAGTGCTTTGTTTGTGCTTGGTTGAGCCTTTTGTCACCCAGGTGAAGAGTGTGTCGACCTAGGGTGGTTGTGTCGGCCAACGAGGAGGTGTGTCACCCTAGTGCAAGCTTGGTGTGTCGCTCATGGTTCTTGGTCTTGTTTGGTGGACACTTGGTGCATGTCTTGGACAAGTGTCTTATGCCTTGCTAGAGTGGTGGCTTGAGTTCTAGGACAAGTGTCCTTTGTGGAGGCGACACCTTGCCATGTTCCACCTTGTTTTCTCCTCCCTTTCTTTCTATATAGATGGTTTCTTCCTTAGCTTGAGGTCCCTTTGGTTCCTCTTCCTCTTGTGCACGACACACTCCCTCTTTCCCTTGATTGGTGGCTGATACACCCTTGAAGGAGTTTCTTGGAGGTCAACATACCCTTGGAGAAGAAGAGTGGTGGCCGATACACACCCTTGGAGGAGCTTTGGTGGTCGATATCCCTTGGAGCTCTCCATCCTCTTTGCTTGGTGGTGCGTGGAGCTTGGAGTTCTTCTTCTTCCTTGGAGCTTAGAGCTTAAGGCGGGTTGCATAACTCTAACCCTAGCTACTCTACTCTCTTTTCATATATATTGTTTCCATACTCTCGTTTATCTGTATATGGGTAGCTTAGTTCTTGCTTAGTAGCCATGTTGGCTGATCCATGTAAGATTAGGGTTTAGGGAGCAACACTCCTCTCTCCCCTTGGTTTAGAAGAGTGAGTTGGGTCCTAATGCCATGAGCAATACCCCTCTTTCCTAGCCGATTGAGGTGAGTTTATGACTTAGTGGCTTGAGCAAGACTCTCTTCTCACTTTGGGCAAGAAGGTGAGCTCATTTAGATGACCTTTTTGAGATGCATCTTGGGTTCTTGGTGCTTGAAGAGGTGTTGCCCGACAGCCCCCTTGCTCTAGTTTTCCCCTTGCACGGCCTGCTCTCTTTTGGTTGAGAACTCTGTTTTGTGTGAGGCGTGCGAGCCAGACCTTAGCTGCACGGCATGCTGCCCGCTTGGAGCTGCTCGCCCGGTAGGCTCTGCTCGCCTGACAATGATGCACGGTTAGACCTAGATGCATGAGCAATATTAACTCTGCACGCTCAGTAATGCTTTGCTCACCCGACGCACTTTGCTTGCCCAATATCAGTGCTCGCCCGACACATCTGCTCGCCCGATACATACCCTGCTCGCTCAGCTTCACCCTGCACGCCCGACACACTTGCGTGCTTAATAGAGTTGCATGCCCAGTAGTGCCCTACACGCCCGACACACCTTGCACGCCTTGGGCTGCACACTCGACAGAGCTGCACGCTCGCCCTTGTTTCAAGTGATGCGCGTTGCACGCCATGGCTTTGGGTGAGGATAGAAGTGCCCGATACCGTGTTAGTGAGCCTTGCCCGACACACTTCTGTTGGTGAGGGTTTTGGGTACCTTTTGTGAGGGATCTTTGCATCATGAAGATGGCTTGAACTATATATGCCCTTGATATCGTTGGTGACTCCTTGCTCTCTTAATGATGAAGATAGTGACAATGGTAGCAGTAATAATAATGCTAGTTTGTATGTTTAGCATGATGTTGAAACAAGGTGAAGCTCATGTGTACGAGTGTGACTACCCTGGTTATCTCTTTAATGCTAAGAGTAACGTTAAGCATGCATTAGGGTTGCTTGATATTGTGCTTACATATGTAACCTTAAGATGAGGCATGGATGTAATTATTAGTGATGTTTTGTGCTGGCAATATACTTAACCCCATTTGTCACCTTATATTAATAATATGAGTCTCTTGATTATTCATATGATTATCGAATGATGCCAACCATGCAGGTAATGCTTATCCAAAAAGAAAGGCTATAAGGAATGGTTATATGTGAATATTGTGATGACAGGTGTATTATGAATGATGTTCCATAATGATGATGAAAACCTTAAGAGGCTATGGCACTATGTGATGAGGGATTGAGATCCCATGTTATGTGATGATCCTTGAGGTGGATCTGGATGGTTGGAAAGAGGCCAAGTGATAAGATGTGATGTTGGATCCTTGATATGGATTAGGTTGATGTAATTCCAATAATAACATAATGTTGAGTTTATGTTGTTTGTTTCCTTCTATAGCTTGCATGTTATACAACTTGGTTGAATCTTGCAATCCATCTAAAAGATACTAATTAATTACAGTGAAATCTATCATGTAGTTGCCCTGGCCATAGATCCATCATCAGTCAGGATAGGGTGATGGTGAAACGGGTTCTCCTGCGGGTTAACCCGGAGCGCATATTTTTGAATATGTGAGGTTTCTCCTAGCCTCAAATAGAGAGGTGAAATGAGTGTAGCTGTGGTTGCATACTCGGATATGTGATGAGCATGGTGAACATGGCCCATGGCTCCGGATATGTGATATGTGATGAGCATGGATGCGTTCATGGCTCAGAGCACAGTGTTGAGACCCGTGGCTCGGTCTTACTAGCGTCGTGACCTGTACCAAGGCGGGCTAGAGGAAGGGTAGCCTGAGGAGCTAACCATGTGGCTTAAGACCACTTGAGCATGAGACTACGGTCCTGCTGTGTTTCTCGTGTACTGACCACGAGGGGTGAGGTCATGGATTCCGGCTCTTCCATTGACCTTGTATGGCACCGATTATGGGCTTCGCAGTCGATGGTTGGATTTGAACGGTACAGTTCACTTCCTCAGGGCATAATAAAATGTAATCCAGCCGTTTAGTACTCACTACTTAAGTCAAACATGAAACATTGGTTGAGGCCTTGTTTGTGTAGTTACTCTTTTTACATTGCAGTTATTTATATGTTTCTCATATGTAGTTGAATCTGGATATCCTACCTTATTAATCATATCTTACCTGTAATACTTGGATATATCTGGTAAGTTTAGTTAGCCTTATTTCAATAAATCGTTCTTTCTATATCTTCTATCAGATAGCTGCTTAGTGTATATGATCTTGGGGTTTTGTAGTTTTGGCGGGGAGTTATGCCTCCCGCTGGGACAATGTTCAATTATCTCACTCCGCTGGTTTACACCCTTTTTAGGTAGTCAAGCTAGACGAGGTGGTGGTCGCGGAGTTGCGGCCGAGCAGCAAGAAGAATAGTAGAAGGCAAGCTTTGGATGTGCTGCTGTTTTGGATGTTTTGTGATAGAGTCTAGAGTCATCCCTTTACTCTTAGGTCCTTGGTGGTGTTTTGACGTTGTTTCATGATGTGCATCTACAGATGTTTTGTATATCCTGTTGCTGGCCAGATGTGGGCCTTATGTATGTATAATAAGTGGTGAACTAATGTTATGACAGGACAACTGTTGTTCTAAGTTGTGGACATGTAACCAGATTTGCATGGATATGCATATAACATGTTTTCTTGCAAGATGTGGACTGGAATGCAATAGTTTCACAATTTATCCATTTTTCACAATCGGTTTTAATTTACCTGTGTTTTCGATAATCTGTGGTTATGGTGATTTCCGCACGTTTTCACGTAACACCTCGTTATATGTGTGATAATGGGATGTGATGCCACATATAGCATTGTCGCCCTCACACCTTGGGCTACCAAAAAAGCATTCACTACATTTTCCACAACATTGGCATGGATTTTCCATACTCTTGGGCTGTAGATTCATTCCTCAGGGATCTGCTAACACAAAATAGTTGGATTGACATCCAGACCAAAAAAAATGATACCTTCCTCCTTGACTCTGAGTGTTTTTGCGACCCACTACTATTAATCCATTCCTCACTCACATCTCCTAATTGCATGGCCATCACTATCTGGAATATCTGTGGGGCGGCCTCACATGGCATAAGAAGAGCCATTAGAAACACCATTTATCAACAACACATTGACCTCATCAATATGCATGAAACCAAAACCACTTTAACTGACTTTCAACTACAACACATGGGTGGACGACACATTAATAAATGAATACAGACCCCCCCACTGGTTTTAGTAGTGGCATTCTGATAGGCTGGAATGATAGCACATACCACACCACTCACTCTTTTAAGCTCAACCATAGCATCACGATACAATTTTTGGAAACCAGAATCAACACGTTATGTAACTTCACGTGAGTCTATGCCCCTCCCTGGTCCACATGAAGATCCTTTCATTGCAGAACTGGATTCACTGACCGTACAACTCACGGCCACACCATGGATCATTGAAGGCGACTTCAACCTTGTCTCTTGTTCATAAGAATGATATCATACTAAACCCCTTGATTACTCACTGACCCACACCATGCTACTCTCTTCTACAACTTCATCACCACACACCACCTTAGAGATCTCCATACCAATAACAGATGTTGGACATAGCATAGAGGTCTGCAACGAGTCAGATTAGATCTCTTTCTATGCAACAATCTATGAGTCGATATGCACCTCATGGCCTACACATCACTCATCGCATCTAGTCTATCCGATCACTTCCCCATCCTTCTCCAAATTAAACCACCTTGTCGGGGATGCAAACCTTTTCGATTTGAGAGATTTTGGACACACCATCAAGGCTTCACCCTCATGATCAACAACATTTGGAACTCACACCCCTCCACTGACAACCCAGGATATGACATCCAACACAAGCTCAATCTACTCAGACCTGCCCTCAAGCGATGGAACAAGACACATTTTGGTTCCATCCCAGATGCCATCAAGGCCAAGGAAAATCACCTCCTCACCACACTCTATCACAACTCACCTACACTCATACCCATTATAGAATACATCAAAGTTCTCAAAAAACGTGAAGAAACTGTATGGAAAAAAAGAGCTAAAATCAGATGGTTGAAGGAGGGAGACAAAAACACGAAATTATTCCATTCCACTTGCAACAAGAAATGTGGTTGCCTTCAGATCACCAATATCGATGATATTGATGCCATCACTAAACCCATACAGACCCTCACTAAGCAGATTATCAAAATTTTCAAGGGACTATACAACAACAGACACAATTTTCACAATCAAGTTACCCTTGGTTGGAACGGGCTTTTCCCACACAAAATCCCTCCTACAAACAACCTTCTTGAACCCTTCCTTGAACCTGAAATCTAGAGTGTGACGGTGCACCTCGGGCTGGATAAATCACCTGGACCGGATGGTTTTGACATGTCCTTTTATCGAGCATCATAGCAAATTATCAAAGATGACTTTACTGAGCTATGTCTAGGGATGCACCAACAAATAACATCTCTCATTTCCTCAAACCTATTAACTACACACACATAGCACTGATTCCTAAAAAAGAATACCCAAACTCCATCCAGGTATCACAGACATATCATCCTTATAAACTCATCATACAAGATTATTGCCAAGATGCTCAACAATCGTATGAAACTGCTTCTTAAAGCCACCATTGACATTCGACAATGTGCATTCCTACCACACAGAAATATTCAAGATGCATTCATCACGGTACATGAAACCCTACACACTTGCCATACTCTTAGAAAATCAGCCCTCACTCTTAAGTTGAACTTCGGAAAAGCATTTGACAACATCAATTGGGAGTTCCTAATACATTGCACGTATGGAATTAACTTCCCAATAAAATGGTTCTCATAGATACACTCGAGTATCAACACTAGCACTTTTGCTACCTTTATGAATGGATCACCTCACCATTTCTTTAAGAACTCCAATAGGATTAGACAATGTGACCCTCTATCACCATACCTTTTCATCATTATCACATATGTTCTAAACCCCCACATACAAAATGCCACAGAACATGGGTACCTCAACATGCCCAGAGGATGCACACACAATGTTATCCAATATGCGAATGACACCATCATCCTCATCAAACCAAATGACTCAGATGTCATCAACCTCATAAGGATTCTTGCGATATTCTCCAAACTCTCTGGTCTCAAAATCAATTTTAACAAATCCACCATTATTAGCAACCATGTGGGCACAACTGAGATGAATAGATACATTGCCATGCAGGAATGCCAACATGAAGCCTTCCCATTTACATACCTTATCCTCCCGCTCACTCCCGCACGTCTACCATACTCTGCATGGAACCCGATCATCCACAAATTCGACCACTACGTTAATTCCTAGCAAAACAACTACCTCTCTCTCGCGGGTCGTATATCCCTACTTAACACCGCCCTCACGCCCATTATCATTTACTATCTATCATCTATTCCCCTCCCAACCACCATTCTCACAACCAATGACAAAATCTGATAGAAATTCCTACAGGAACATCAAGGCAAGAAACAACATTTGTTCAACTGGGATACCATATGTAGCCCCAAAGCATATGGTGGATGAGGCATTTTCAACATCAAACTCCACATCCTATGTGTAAGGACCCTGACCTCTGTTTAGGGCTTATCCTGTTTGCTTTGCTTAACCCTGATGCTTAGTTGCTTGCTAATCACCTTTAGTGGTGATTAGGGTTTGCTTGTGCTTTGTTGAGAGCTGGAGGTGCTACTTGCAATTAACCCAAGTCTAGGGTTTGTGGGCAAGTTTGTCACCTTGTGAGGTGTTCCTCCCTCTCCTTACTTCCTCTAGTATTGAGAGGAAGGGCTGGGCTCGTTGCTTGAGTTCCTTTGGGCTTGGTTGAGCTTGTTGGGCTTTGTGGTGCCTTGTCTTTGTTTCTTTGAGCCTTGTGTCGTGCAAGAGCATGCTTGTGTTGCCCAAGGTGTGTCGCCCAAGGTGTGTCACCCATGGTGTGTTGCCCAGGGTGTGTCGCCCATGGACCCCCTTTGACCTTCTTTGACCTCTTTTGTGTTACCACTAGTGGACACTTGGTGCTTGATGCTTACATGTGGCAATGGCCTTGGACATGCGTTTAAGACATGCTAGAGTGGTGGAATTGCCCATGGACAAGTGTCCCTAGGTGGGCATTGCCCATGAGCCATTAGGGTTTGGTACCCTTGTGCTTAAGGTTAAGGATGACCTTATGGAGTTGCATCTTGACTATTATGATCTTGGGGGAGGTGTTGCCCGATACTCCTCTTGATCTCGAGCCTTGAACGACACATGTTGTGGTTGTGTCGGGCGTTGCTTTTGGTCCCTGCCTTGTGTGTGTGTGTCGGGCATCACACCTTGATGAGTAACCTGCCCGATACAATTAGTCTTTGTGATGGTTTGGTTTCGTTATGCCTTATTGTGGTGGAGCGTTTCTAGCTAGTCTGTGGTGGGCGTCACCCTTTGGCCTTAGCTCTGTGTGTGTCGGCCGACAACACGACACTTGATGGGCGTTGCACAACACCTTAGTGCCCGATACATGTGCTGACCGATATGCCGTGAGGCACGACACACAGTCGCAGGACACACTTCGTTGGCTAGTTGCACGCTTGGTTGCCTGTTATCCTTGATGCCCGATGGAGTGTTGCATGACATAGTGCATGATACACCTTGCATGATACGCTCCTTGGGCTCAGTTGCACGATAGACCCTGCTGCACAACACAGCGTTGCATGGTACACCCTTGTTGTTATGTTTGGCTGATATGAGCTGGTATGCGTTTGAGTGATGGATGATAGGGGAGAGTACCATGCTCGATACCATCTCTAGTGAGGGTTCCCTACCCATCACACTTCTTGTGAGGGTAGTGGGCACTTCTTGTGAGGGTCCTGTCTCTTATGGAAATCTATGCGCTAGCTCTTGTTAATGCATCACGTTGGTTTTCGATGGTAAACCTTGACCTGCTTAATTGTGATAGTAGGTTACACCTATGTATCTTACCATGATATTACCTCTGTGTGTAATCATATTATTGATATGAATAATGCTGAGATAATGGTAAGCATATAAGATGCTTTGCATAAACTATATCTATGGTCACAGGTTGAGGCATGAATGATAACATATATATAATCAATCAATGTTGCCCTATGTTGACAATATGAATCTTCTGTTAATTCATGATGAGTGTGTATACTAACCATGCAGGTGACTCATCCAATGGCATAGCCAGGAATAAGGGCTATGAGGTATATATATATATATACATATTTGAGTAACACTACTTTGATGGTTACTCTTGATGATGAGATAATATGCTTGGTGTGTTTTGATCTGAGGACTTGAGTATTGGCTAAAGTGTTGGGATTGATATCCCATGGTGATGATGTAAGCCTTGAGAGGCAGTGACACTATGTGATGAGGGATTGAGATCCCATGGAAATATAATGTTGGATCCTTGTATGGATCAGGATGATGTTGAGTTCCATATTGTTGATTCTTGCTATAAGTTTGCATGTTATACAACTTGGTTGAATCTTGCAATCCACTTAAAATATACTAATTAATCACAGTGGAACAAATCATGTAGTTTGCCATGGCCATAGATCCATCATCGTCAGGAGCTGGTGATGGTGAAACAGGGTCTCCTGTGGATTAACCTGGAAGCGCATATTATTGAATATGTGTGGTTTCTCCTAGCCGAAATTGAGGAGGTATGAGTGAAACTTCGGTTGTAGACTCTAGAGTGCAAATTCAGGCTCGTAGCTCAATATGTGAAGAGCATGGTGAACATGCCCATGGCTTAGGATATGTGATATGGGAGCATGAATGCGTTCATGGCTCAGAGCATGGTGAACATGCCCGTGGCTCAGTTTTACTAGTGCCGATACCTGTACCAAGGTGGGCTAGGCAGAGGGTAGCCTGACCCTGTGGCTGAGGCCACTTAAGCATGAGACTGCAGTCCTGCTTGTGTTGTACTCGTGCACTGACCACGAGGGGGGAGGTCGTGGAGTCCGGCTCTTCCATTGACCTTGTATGGCACCGGCTTGGGTTTCGCAACCGAAGGTTGGATTTGAGCGGTACGACTCACTTTCTCAGGGCATAATAATATGTAATTCAGCCGAATAGTATTTATTGCTTAAGGCAAAACACAAAACATTGATTGGGGCCTTATTTGAGTAGTTGATCTTGTTATACAAGCAGTTTCTTATACGTTCCTTATGATATGTGGTAAGATCTTATAAATCTTATCTTGTCAATCATGTTCCATAAAGAGATAATTGGTGATATGTCTTCCGTACATCTGGTAATCTTGCTGGTATGAATAACTCTACTTCATAAACTGCCCTTGTTATACCTATTACCAGTTATCTGCTGCTATTGCTTTAATCTTCCTTTGGTTTTATAGTTTCGGCGGGGAGTTATGTTTCTCGCTGGGACTGTGTGTCTCACCCCACTGGTTTATAACTTTTTTAGGTGTTCGAGCTAGACGTGGTGGTGGTCGCGGAGTTGCGGCCGAGCAGTAAGAAGAGCAGTAGAAGGCAAGAGGTGGACATGCTGTTGTTTTGGTCGTTTTGTAATAGAGTCTAGAGTCATCCCTGTACTCTCAGGTCCTTGGAGGCGTTTTGACGTTGTTTCACGATGTATAGTCATTGATGTTTTGTGTATCCTACTGCTGGCTGGATGTGGGCCGTTATGTACATATAATAGGTGATGAACTCATGTGATAGCTAGACAGTTGATCCTCTAAGCTGTGGACATGTATCCAGCTTGTACATGTTTATATGACATGTTTCCTTGCAGGACGTGGACCAAAATGTAATAGCTTCTTAGTTTATCTGCTTTCTGCAATCGGTTTTAATTAACCTGTGTTTTTGGTAATCTGTGGTTATGGTGATTTCCGCACATTTTTGCGTAACACCTCGTTGTCTGTGTGATAGTGGGATGTGTTGCCACAAGTTTTGGTATCATAGCCCTAGGTTCGCTGAGTCTATAGGGATTTAGGACTAGGTTGTGTCTGTTCTTGTGAGTTTTCCAAATTTTCTTACAATCATCTTCTTCCCTCAGTGGAAGAAAAGCCAAGATGTCTGGAAACCATGAAGAACATGCTGCTGAAAACAGCGATGCTACATCAGTTGATGGAGCAATAGGGCAGGCACATGAAGATCGGGTGCCTGAGGTCCCCCAACCTGACCCAGCCATTTTCGAAAACCTTGCCTATCAACAGCTTATGGGGCATATGATGGCCACAATGAATCTCATGGTAGGAAGATTGACAGTGCCTCCGCCAAGAGCACAGGCTCCCCATGGCAAAACATCGGGTATTGGGAAGACCTTTGAGCAGCTTCGCCGAGTCGGAGCTTCAGATTATGCTAGAACGGATGATCTAGCGGATGCTGATCTGTGGCTGACAAGTCTTGAGAAGGCCTTCCGGATCCTCAACATCCCCGAAGTAGACAAAGTAAAGCACGTTGTCTACCTTCTAAAAGGTAGTGCTGGTCACTGGTGGACCATCAAGGAAGAGAAGTGACCCGATGAGGTGATCGGTTGGGAGGTCTTTCGGCGCGAGTTCGTCAGCGGATACTTTCCGAGGACATATCTAGATGAGAAGATCAGTCAGTTCGAGCGCCTACGCCAAGGAACGATGAACATCATCAAATATGAATCCAAGTTCATGGACCGTTGAGGTTTTGTCCTCACATGGCATCGACAGATGAAGAGCGGATAAGACGTTTTGAGAAAAGGTCTGAGTGCTGAGCTAACAACACTTGCTTCTGCGTTGGAGAACTGAGAGCGGTTTTCTACGTTTGTGGAATATTTCTGGAGGATTGAACGGTCAGTCAGGGAGAAAAGAGAATCCATGTCTAAGAAGAGGCATGCTCAGTTCTAAGGACAGAGCTTTGGTGGCTTCAAGAAGCCAAGGTTTTCAACACCTTCCATGATGAGAAGTTCCAGTGTACTGTCGCAGTGGTCTCCTAGTAAGGGAAGAGGTTATGTTTCTTCACTGTCAAAGGCACATAGTACAGCTTCTGTGGCAGTGACAGGGCCAGCTAAGCCACGGGTTAAAGATAGGTCATGCCATCTTTGTGGTCAGATCGGGCATTTCAGGCTCAACTGCCCGAATAGAGATGTTGAAGTTACGCAGCAGCCGAGGTAGAATCATCAAGGTTCAGATAGACAGCAGCCCAGTAGTAGCAGAGGGTGAGGACGCGGTCAAGCGTCGCAAGCGGGATCATCTACTCAAGGAAGCAGAGGACGTGGATAGCAAGCAACGGCTCGATTCTATGCTATGAGTCAGCCGGAGGCGATAGTCAACCTGCAAGTGGTGATAAGTCATATGAAGTTATTTCATTCTGATATGTCTTTTTCTTGCTTTATATTTGTTCTGGTTGAC